>JAGSMR010000108.1:240000-727500 GCA_029286605.1 Sericinus montela
AACCTCGGTATGCGTTGAGGGATTTACTTGCCTTTCAATGAGCTACATGACATAATGATGTTTTATTTTTTACAGATAATGATATTATTTATTATGATTCTAATCAATGGAGTGTTTGGACAGTGAATCTATAACTTATATCATCTCGGCGCATTACACACTATGTTATCATCTATTGTTTCGGCCATTCGGCCCGTTGGGCGACCAGCCCTCAACCCTAAAACTGCTGTATGGATATTAAACTTTAACGCATATTGACTGTCACAATGATTTTTTTATATACGCATGAATTACAGTATTTATATTTTTGTAATCTTCACTATTTATGAATAATTACGTTCTTAAATTTAAAAGCGCTACTTATACTTACTAAAATACGCATGGCTCAAAATGCTCTGTCACTAACACATTCAACTATATAAAAAATAAATATAATAAAAAAAATAACTTCCCAATACAGGGGTAGACATAGATCTAGACAATTAAGTCCTCCAAGTGGTGAGCCCGTCGCCGCCTTTATGTCCAAGCCAATGATATAAATAATTTCTGTCATAAGTTATAAGTTTTTCAAAAGACTCATTGGTACGAGTCATGGGGATCTCAGATCTCTTGACTCGAATTCTGATCATCCATATATAACTAGTGTTGATATACCATATTCAACTAGTGTTCAATCCAGACCAAATTCCAGACGGAATTAAATAAAGCGTGGGTAGGAAAACAATAATCGAGTTAGTAGTGATCCTGCCTTCGACGCTAAGGGTTTTGGGGTTCAAATCGCGCTTAAGAGGAATAATTATACTGCGATAGGCTCCCTTGTGTCGTGTAAACCCAAAATAAGCTCCGGTGAAATGTGGGTCGAAAGGACTAAACTGTCCAGACTTTCCCCGTGGTAGCGGCTAAACGATATTTGCCATTTCATTCCTTTCTATGAAGAAAATGTAATGTACTGTAAACAGACTGACTGTATTGGGAATTGCGTGAAGATATTTATTTATTTATTGTTAGAAAGAAGAAAGTTTGACGTTTCCGTCTTATTTCTTCTTCCCGTGGATGTCGTAAGAGGTGACTTAGGGAAAAGCTTTTTAAAGTAATGCACACCGTCAGGTGGCGGGATACATCAACATCAAACGTCCCTAAAAATTCCAGGCACAGAGCAAAATAAATCAGACCGAGCAGCAACGTTTAATGTGCGTGGTACTGCGATCGCCAATCCGCATTGGAGTAGCCGTTAGTGGGCTGCAGAGTCTATGGTGCACGGTTTATGGTACTGCAATGGACAATGCACTGCCTTGGGCCATTTGGGATAAGAATAAAACCAAAAAGGATTCTTAATCAACGTCCATTTCTTAAAGAACCAAAGGATTTTGGTGCCGTAAGCTAATTGGATTTATATTGACAGAATAAGCTGTACAAAAATGTACGTCGCCTTTGAGCTTTGCTTGCTTGCCATGATGGTATCGGCTTAAGAATATGCCACCCCCTTTCTTCTCGTGGGTTTCGTAGAAGGCAACGAAGAAAAAGAAGCCTTGACAATATTAATGGTTATTGACAGATGGCTAGATAATCTCGAAAAATAATTATCAGACCATGATATGCAGACTGATGGCGGCAACATCATCTAAGGTATAAGGAGTCAGGTACTATGTAGCGTACTGTCAGGCCAGTGTACTGATCGCCAATCCGCTTGTCAAGCGTGGCGATTATAGTAAATTCTGCCACGGGAGAAGCAGTATCCAGCACTGGTGTACACCAGGCCATACTGTGTATACTTATTTTAGCTTGGTTTTTTTATTCATAGTAACATTCAATCCTCAAACAGCAATTTGGTATTAATGAAAAAGTTATTCCAATAACTGTATTTTAATAAAATTAAGATATAGCAAAAAGTCCGGTCTTTTGCCAACCGCATTCAAACCTTTCGCAACTCTATGTTGGTAGTAGTTCCATGGTTCCATAGTTCAAATACTGCAGCTGCTGCAAGCTGGCCAGGATCCATCAGGAAAGTATTGGCGTCTCAACGAGTTGGTAGGAATAAAGTACATACATTTCCATAGCGTCGTAGCAGTGGCAGGGTGCCAGGTACGCAACCTTCAAAAACGCATTTTGCAGACCTAAACTGTAATATAAGTACTCAGTTTTAAGTTTAAATTTGCCTCTTTCGAAATTATTGCGTCGTTTCTCTCTTTTGAAAAATAATATTAGGAAGCTCGTAATAAAAATTTTGCCTGTGACTACAGACCCATGAACCAAGAAACTGTCCTACATGTGGATGTATCTGAGAGAGAGAGAGAGAGAGTCTCTCTCTCTCTCTCTCTCTCTCTCTCTCTCTCTCTCTCTCTCTCTCTCTCTCTCTCTCTCTCTCTCTCTCTCTCTCTCTCTCTCTCTCTCTCTCTCTCTCTCTCTCTCTCTCTCTCTCTCTCTCTCTCTCTCTCTCTCTCTCTCTCTCTCTCTCTCTCTCTCTCTCTCTCTCTCTCTCTCTCTCTCTCTCTCTCTCTCTCTCTCTCTCTCTCTCTCTCTCTCTCTCTCTCTCTCTCTCTCTCTCTCTCTCTCTCTCTCTCTCTCTCTCTCTCTCTCTCTCTCTCTCTCTCTCTCTCTCTCTCTCTCTCTCTCTCTCTCTCTCTCTCTCTCTCTCTCTCTCTCTCTCTCTCTCTCTCTCTCTCTCTCTCTCTCTCTCTCTCTCTCTCTCTCTCTCTCTCTCTCTCTCTCTCTCTCTCTCTCTCTCTCTCTCTCTCTCTCTCTCTCTCTCTCTCTCTCTCTCTCTCTCTCTCTCTCTCTCTCTCTCTCTCTCTCTCTCTCTCTCTCTCTCTCTCTCTCTCTCTCTCTCTCTCTCTCTCTCTCTCTCTCTCTCTCTCTCTCTCTCTCTCTCTCTCTCTCTCTCTCTCTCTCTCTCTCTCTCTCTCTCTCTCTCTCTCTCTCTCTCTCTCTCTCTCTCTCTCTCTCTCTCTCTCTCTCTCTCTCTCTCTCTCTCTCTCTCTCTCTCTCTCTCTCTCTCTCTCTCTCTCTCTCTCTCTCTCTCTCTCTCTCTCTCTCTCTCTCTCTCTCTCTCTCTCTCTCTCTCTCTCTCTCTCTCTCTCTCTCTCTCTCTCTCTCTCTCTCTCTCTCTCTCTCTCTCTCTCTCTCTCTCTCTCTCTCTCTCTCTCTCTCTCTCTCTCTCTCTCTCTCTCTCTCTCTCTCTCTCTCTCTCTCTCTCTCTCTCTCTCTCTCTCTCTCTCTCTCTCTCTCTCTCTCTCTCTCTCTCTCTCTCTCTCTCTCTCTCTCTCTCTCTCTCTCTCTCTCTCTCTCTCTCTCTCTCTCTCTCTCTCTCTCTCTCTCTCTCTCTCTCTCTCTCTCTCTCTCTCTCTCTCTCTCTCTCTCTCTCTCTCTCTCTCTCTCTCTCTCTCTCTCTCTCTCTCTCTCTCTCTCTCTCTCTCTCTCTCTCTCTCTCTCTCTCTCTCTCTCTCTCTCTCTCTCTCTCTCTCTCTCTCTCTCTCTCTCTCTCTCTCTCTCTCTCTCTCTCTCTCTCTCTCTCTCTCTCTCTCTCTCTCTCTCTCTCTCTCTCTCTCTCTCTCTCTCTCTCTCTCTCTCTCTCTCTCTCTCTCTCTCTCTCTCTCTCTCTCTCTCTCTCTCTCTCTCTCTCTCTCTCTCTCTCTCTCTCTCTCTCTCTCTCTCTCTCTCTCTCTCTCTCTCTCTCTCTCTCTCTCTCTCTCTCTCTCTCTCTCTCTCTCTCTCTCTCTCTCTCTCTCTCTCTCTCTCTCTCTCTCTCTCTCTCTCTCTCTCTCTCTCTCTCTCTCTCTCTCTCTCTCTCTCTCTCTCTCTCTCTCTCTCTCTCTCTCTCTCTCTCTCTCTCTCTCTCTCTCTCTCTCTCTCTCTCTCTCTCTCTCTCTCTCTCTCTCTCTCTCTCTCTCTCTCTCTCTCTCTCTCTCTCTCTCTCTCTCTCTCTCTCTCTCTCTCTCTCTCTCTCTCTCTCTCTCTCTCTCTCTCTCTCTCTCTCTCTCTCTCTCTCTCTCTCTCTCTCTCTCTCTCTCTCTCTCTCTCTCTCTCTCTCTCTCTCTCTCTCTCTCTCTCTCTCTCTCTCTCTCTCTCTCTCTCTCTCTCTCTCTCTCTCTCTCTCTCTCTCTCTCTCTCTCTCTCTCTCTCTCTCTCTCTCTCTCTCTCTCTCTCTCTCTCTCTCTCTCTCTCTCTCTCTCTCTCTCTCTCTCTCTCTCTCTCTCTCTCTCTCTCTCTCTCTCTCTCTCTCTCTCTCTCTCTCTCTCTCTCTCTCTCTCTCTCTCTCTCTCTCTCTCTCTCTCTCTCTCTCTCTCTCTCTCTCTCTCTCTCTCTCTCTCTCTCTCTCTCCGTCGATGACGCGCTAGGCCATTGAAATCGCGTCGAACAACATGTCGATGTGTAGTATATAAACCGCGTGCACTGGAGCAGAAGCATCAGTTCAATCATCTAATTACATCATTTAATAATTTAATTAAATTAAAAAATATTAACGTAACAATGAGAAATATTATCTCATCACTCATCGCAATTTTGGCGGTTAATGGTAAGTACAAACTTTTTATTATTTTTTTCTTGAGAATAGCCTGGACAGTTATTCCGCTAAATTTCAACCCCAGGCGATTTGCGAAGCGTACCTTATACAGATTGAGACCGGTTCCCGCTAAAAATGGTAAACTTTAGTCTGAAACTGTCGTTAACTTATGGGTGTATGTGTTTGGTGTCGGCGTTTTAGGGTTAGTTCACACGTCGATGACGCGCTAGGCCATTGAAATCGCGTCGAACAACATGTCGATGTGTAGTATATAAACCGCGTGCACTGGAGCAAGAAGCATCAGTTCAATCATCTAATTACATCATTTAATAATTTAATTAAATTAAAAAATATTAACGTAACAATGAGAAATATTATCTCATCAATCATCTAATTACATCATTTAATAATTTAATTAAATTAAAAAATATTAACGTAACAATGAGAAATATTATCTCATCACTCATCGCAATTTTGGCGGTTAATGGTAAGTACAAACTTTTTATTATTTTTTTCTTGAGAATAGCCTGGACAGTTATTCCGCTAAATTTCAACCCCAGGCGATTTGCGAAGCGTACCTTATACAGATTGAGACCGGTTCCCGCTAAAAATGGTAAACTTTAGTCTGAAACTGTCGTTAACTTATGGGTGTATGTGTTTGGTGTCGGCGTTTTAGGGTTAGTTCACACGTCGATGACGCGCTAGGCCATTGAAATCGCGTCGAACAACATGTCGATGTGTAGTATATAAACCGCGTGCACTGGAGCAGAAGCATCAGTTCAATCATCTAATTACATCATTTAATAATTTAATTAAATTAAAAAATATTAACGTAACAATGAGAAATATTATCTCATCAATCATCTAATTACATCATTTAATAATTTAATTAAATTAAAAAATATTAACGTAACAATGAAATATAAGTACTCAGTTTTAAGTTTAAATTTGCCTCTTTCGAAATTATTGCGTCGTTTCTCTCTTTTGAAAAATAATATTAGGAAGCTCGTAATAAAAATTTTGCCTGTGACTACAGACCCATGAACCAGAAACTGTCCTACATGTGGATGTATCTGAGAGAGAGAGAGTCTCTCTCTCTCTCTCCTGTGATTGAGGTGACCGGAAGTCCGCACCCCTATCCTCCGCTTTCCGAACTCCTTTATTAAAGGAGGAAATTCCTTTCTTAAAGGTTGACACGGGATCTAGAGCTCTTCAATTATTGCTGCAGATATACAATTAATTTCAAAAGTTACGATAGCCAGTGGTTGGGTGGTCGGAATTTCGAGTCATGAGACCCGAGTTCGACCCCAGGCTCGTACCAATGGGTTTTCAAAACTTATGTACGAATCATATCGTTGGCTTGGACATAAAGACGGTGACTGGTTCACCACCTGTCACGTTGTCCCGAAAATATCTTCGGTGGAAGGTGGGTCGAAGGGACTTCATTGTCTAGACTAGGCCTCTGTCTACCCTGTATTGGGAATTAGGTTTCTTTGGAGAACTCCTCTATTAAATGAGTTCGGAAATTCCTTTCTTTAATGTTGACACGGGATCTAGAGCTCATCAATTATTGCTCCCGATATACAATTACACAATTGGTCTTTTACCACTTCCTCCTATAACAAACCTTTTTCTGCAAAGATCTGCGAATAACTTATTGCAGGGTCTTAAGAGTATGTCAGTTACTCCAATTCCTTATCTTTGCAGGGTATATCTATTTGTATGTCTATCGTTATAGAAATACTAAGTAAATGATTTCCTATATGCAGATTTAACTAAACTAAATATGAGTAATATTTAGTTTCCACATAGTACAGGTTCTGACTAATTGAGTATGCAACCGAAATTATTTTTTTCTTGAGAATAGCCTGGACAGTTATTCCGCTAAATTTCAACCCCAGGCGATTTGCGAAGCGTACCTTATACAGATTGAGACCGGTTCCCGCTAAAAATGGTAAACTTTAGTCTGAAACTGTCGTTAACTTATGGGTGTATGTGTTTGGTGTCGGCGTTTTAGGGTTAGTTCACACGTCGATGACGCGCTAGGCCATTGAAATCGCGTCGAACAACATGTCGATGTGTAGTATATAAACCGCGTGCACTGGAGCAAGAAGCATCAGTTCAATCATCTAATTACATCATTTAATAATTTAATTAAATTAAAAAAATATTAACGTAACAATGAGAAATATTATCTCATCACTCATCGCAATTTTGGCGGTTAATGGTAAGTACAAACTTTTTATTATTTTTTTTTCTAAAATGATAACGAGATATTTAAAAAAATAAATCAGTCTTTTAGAACATGTTTTATTTATAATTAGATCTCGATTATTTTTACTTTATTTAAAAGTTAATTCCTTATAAATATTTAAATTAAAGATTCATATTGAGTTTTTTTTTAATTATTAAAACTTAATGATGACATGAAATTCAAAAATATTTATTCACATCATTTTAAAATAATTAGTACGCATTCAACTTAATAAAACTATGGCGAAAATGTCATTATTAACATAGCACAGTTTTATAATTTTAGCTAGATATACATTTCTAGAAACGATAACATACTAAAATTCAAATCTTTTATTCAAAATGTTAATTTTATGCAAAAATTTAGGAATATTTTGACAAAATGGGCAAATAAAAGCATAAACTAATAATAAGAAATTATATATTATTCGAAATAAGAACGCTCACGAGGAAAACCCGTAACTCTTACCTTTGTGGCTCAGTGGACATTCATCATATAACGAAAATAGAAAAAAATAAAGGATTTTAGGGATATTAGGAGAGCCTAGATCTAATGCAACAAAAGGCGTAGTTGCTATGCATGTTTATCAGTGATACGATTTCTTAACTGTGACATATTTTCTAATTAGTACTATTTATATCTTCGCGCATTCCTAATAAGAGAGCAGCCTGTTACGTCCCTGTGTCCCAACCATCGACACAAAGCGTATATAATTTTCCAAATAATCCTCCAAATGGGAAACGAACTCTCTAAATAAGAATGGGTGACCCATCAATTTACATATCGCCTCTACATCGGTCTATTATGGCTATATGCCTCAGCCCCCAGAGAATTTCAAAAAAGAGTTGGCAAAAGATGAAAAGCAGTTCTTTTGTTAAATAGTTTGTTTTATTTTGTAGGAAAGTATCTAGAGTAGGCATTGCCTTCATATGTACATGGAACTATCATTATAACGGCCTATAAAAGTTCACTGCAAGACAGAGGCATTTTTTGTAAGGGTTTGCCACAATCGCCATGCTTGACAAGCGAATTTGCGATCGCAGTACCAGATATCTTGCATCTTAGACAATGCTGCCCGTCTCTGTTCTGCTAAATTTTGGTCTAGCATCCATGTTATAGTAGTCATGTAATGTTTATCAAGATATATACTGCCATCTGTCGGTAGCCACTTGCATTTCCAAGGCTTATATAATTATACGCCACCCACAGGAAGATAGGAGATGGTATTATTCTTACGCAACCACACGGAAAATTATATTAATATATGAATAAAGTATAAATCCAAATAATGTTTTATCAGAGCATTATTGATTCAGTAGCCGTGGCATGTCCTACGTTAAACCGTACGCTGGATCGCGAAAACATCCGACTAAACAATCAGATGCTTGGTCTTCAAACAATACTATTAATATCGGGCGCAGAGAAGTGAAACAAAATGTTTCATATAATGTAAAAATGTTTATAGTATAACGTGAGATCATTTTAAAAATATTTGTATGAGGTTTCTGCGTTGACTACCTTCGAAAACGTTTTGAAAATTACGTCGAGAGTTCCAATTCTTTGATACAGCATGATAAGAAAAATATTATCTGTCAAATTTATAAAATTATTTTGAAAGTTTAATACTCCTAACGAACATCGTTGTCATTTCTTCTCCTTAAAAGTATAGGGCAAGATAATCCTTAAAGAGTTTATAAACAAGACTCTGTAGTCATAAACTTTTATTTCAAATATTCATTTATTTTAATTATCAGAATATTGCACCACCTAGCATGTACCTGTAGCGCAGTTTCTTCTTGCCTGGAAGAGATCGCTGTGCAACGACAAGGCCGACAAATCTTTTTAATCTTTGGATTTTCAGTTTTTCGATTTTGTGGTGTACAATGAAGTATATTGATTCATTTATTCTCTTGAAAAGAGCTGTCCATAAATCCAATTTTAGAGAAAAAATCTGCATTCTGTATAAAATTTACACACTTCGTATATTAACATTTGACTTTGAATAACATAATAATCGTACTGTAACACGAATTTGCAAATCCGACCTTAAGTATGTAGGCCTGTAGGCCCAACAATTCACGCAAAGGTCGGCGCTGTTTGCGATTTCCATCATCGTGCATGCATTTATCATCTTATACGATAATTGATGTCTGAAAATGAGCAGTATAAGTAAAATGTCACGAACTTATCTATTATAGGTGATTACTTTAATCACACAGGCTATATAGTCTTCGAATGCGATAAAATGCCATAAATCAGCCTTCACTACTACAACTACAAGAATTTTAAAAAAGATAACTTTATTAACTTAACCCGATTAGTTGTTACTGCTTTTGTGACACAATATAACTATATGTATATTTAGGTAATGATACCTTTGTTGTGGTGTGTGAAGTACAGTGTATAAATTAATTATACCTTAAATTACAATAATGCGCGCGGATGACCACTTCGCCATACGGTCATAAATAGCTGTATTAATAGCAGAGGCCCTAAGCTAAAGTTAAAGCGGACGAAAAATTTTAATGTGTACTGTATTATATATCGGATTATTAGGAACAAAGCTTTATTAATTCGACAAAAAAAGTAATTAAACACATTTTATACTGTAGTAGTAAATTTTTGTTAATTGTTTAATTTAATTTTGTTTGTAAATTATAAGGCTTTGTCTTTACTTATACTCTTTTAAATAAATATGGTCCTTTAAACAGAATAACGAACGAAACATTCAACGAGATTCCGTCAAATTTACAAAATTTTGCTTATTACATCATTCGTCTCAACGCCTAACGCTTGGCGTAATTTGTAAAAAAAAGTAATGTGAAAAATTAATGTATCTAATCAGACATTAGTTTATATTGTAATTTAATGAATAGCAACACTAAAATAAATTGTGAGTTATTAAATTCTAGTTAACGGTATACAAAGAATGGCTATAAATCAACGTCTATTGTTTAAATTATTGGCGCGTTTTTGGAACCTAATTAGATTATTTCAAATCTTGACACGTTCCCATTGTCGTCGGTACTCGAATATATCGCGATCGGCACTGATTTGTTACTTGGATACGTAACTCGAATAGCTGTTTTATCTAAATAACATATAATCAATTATTCTAAATGCACTTAATAGTCCATTTGCATATTGGAATTTTTGCATTTTGAATGATTTATTGTATAATAAATTGTAGAGATAGGACATTTTTATTAGGTTTTTGTTTTAGATTTTCGTCACTGTTATTTAAATTGTTTTATAGCACTAGTACCACATTATTTAGCATTATTAAATAAAATGCGTCAATAATGCCATAATTTTTTTGATGTTACATAAAAAAAGATAAAAAATAACTTAACTTTTGTGACAACCACAAGGATTTTAGATTTGAATTAAACCATAAGCCTTGTAATCTGTATATTTTTGACAGTGCCGCTAGTCTTCGGCTGGGGGTACCGCGCCTCCGATCAACGCCGATGGGCAGTCCTCCACCCCGCATGTGGCGGTCGCCAACAATCGCCAATAGCCATCGCGGCTCGTCAGGCAATACCCATCTCGATCCCAGCTATGGAACTCGTTGGATATCAGAATCCGCTTCCGGGACCGCTGACTATAACTAACAATGGTCACTCAGGTACAGTACAAGCATATTAACCACAATACAAGTAACATTTTATCCAAACTTGGAACGTTGGAAGCACCTGTCTAGAGCTGATACATTTTTTTTACGACAATTAACGTTTTCAACAAAACAGTTTCTACAGGTAACGAAAAAAAACATTTTTTTTTAAATCTGTGGCGACTGAATAGTAAACGTTAAAGGCTTTTGTGTCATACAAATAATGTATGTAACATTGAGACAAAATAACATACATTGCTCCGATCCCAAATTGTTGAGTTGTAAGAGAATCGGAAACAACAAAATTACCACAAACACCCAGACACAAGAAAATAAAGAAAAAGTGTTATTGACTCGGGAGTCGAATTCAGGTCCCCAGAGGTGAAAACACCTTGAAAATGCAACTCGTCAACGGAGGTCTTCATGAGTTCTGTGTTAAAATTTAAGCCGGTTCCAATATTATACACACCTCAAATCGTATATTTTATGGTACAGTTTGATTGAATTGAAGTCAGCTTCTCAGACACTAAATCTGAATTGATACAGAATAATTTATATTGGAGTGTATCTTAACAACGTTCGCGAAATCAAAGAAGAGCAAGGTTTTCTGAACCTTCAGCACATTAGACAGTCCTCCGATATCGGATATTAGACTACAAAGAATAATTCACATTTAATTAATTATTTTCATATTTCTCACACTTTTAATTAATTTTCATATCTCGTTTATCAGTGGCGCTAACAATCCCCAAGTACTCCTCCGAGGAAGAGAAGAAAGGCTTCCGTCTCCCCTACATCTTCGGCGGTCCCCTAGACAATGAGTATGAGATTGAGAGTTTCCACTTCCACTGGGGAGACAAGAACAACCGCGGCTCTGAGCACACCCTCAATGACATGCGCCTGCCCCTGGAAATGCACATCATTCACAGGAACAAGAAGTACAGAAGTCTCGCTGAAGCGCTGCAGCACCCCGACGGTCTCTGTGTGCTAGCTTTCTTCTACCAGGTAAGTAATAATCACTAACATTCCTACTGTAGCCTATTTTATTTTCCAGTCAAAAGGCTCGACTAAATGCTGGTCCATTCTGGTACAGACAATTCGCTCGTCACATGATTTTACCAATTCCATCTAACGTAGTAGGCCTATGTACAAACTTGGATTTTTACAAACCGTTAAGGAATACAGTTACATTGCTAACTACGTAAGTTACGGTTTTTCTCTGACATTAAGGTTTCCAGAATGTTTTATTTCTCCGAGTGCTTTGCCATTAAAATTTTACAGGCGCCGACGTTTGGCTAATAGTTTATTTTAAACTGTCTAAGGTTGGACTAGTGTAATTTGTTTATTATTATGGTTTATTATTAAATAGTCTGCGTAGTATATGGTATCTTCACAGTACCTTAAAACACGGACATTTTTGGAAATAACGCAGAATAATAATTGTCAAAGTAATCTCACAAAACACACACAATCAATCAAAAGATCTCACACGGCATTTACATAGTAATAATTGACGTGGATAAATCTAAACGGAATTTTTGAAGTACCTCTTTATTGGATAACAACAGCCTATTGCTATTTCAGGTGGTCGAATTCGACGCTAAACTCCTTACTCCTATTGTGAAGAACCTCTCAGCTGTTGAAAACTTCAACACCAGCATGCAACTGCCACACACCTTCTCCCTATCATCAATTCTGTCCGGTTTGGACACGGAACGCTTCTACACTTACAAGGGCTCATTGACCACCCCGCCATGCGCTGAAGCTGTCACGTGGGTTATCTTCTCCGACTACCTACCGATCTCTGTGTTCCAGGTAATATAAACAGTAATTATTATAAATGTAGAGCATTATCACAATACTTTATTATTTTGATGTATTGTTTAACAATTCTTTTTACAGAAATTAATTACAAATATAAAAGTCCGTAATTTACTTTGCGTATAACGGAAAATAATTTCTTGTTTTGTTGGTTTTCAGATGGACAACTTCCGTGGCCTTCTCTCAAGCCTCAATCTTCCTCTAGTTGATAACTTCAGGCAGCTGCAACCACTATTCGGTCGGAGAGTGTTTGTCCGCATTACTTCGAAAAATCCAAAGTTCAAGAAAACAAAACTACATTATTCAAAATGGGATTGGGTGGGACATAAAAAGGCGGAAAGCGACGTCGCGGAGTTTGATGACTAAATAAATTGACCTTGGTGTTACCATAGTTAATTTTTCATTTCCAAAATAGTAGAATTTTACGGAGAGGAAAAAGGAACCCACCTAAATGTTATGTTTTTGTAATACTGAACTTTTTGGAAATGAAAGATTTTAAACCATCGTTCGTGCTAAACATTCTAATTGTTATAATAACTCGTGTTTTTGTTTTTTTTTTATTATTTTTACGGGTCCATAATACAAACCAAATAGTGGGTAATGTTATTGTTTATTTTCTATGTTTACTAATACACGTGCGCACCGATAGCATAGCATATTTGTGCAATAGTATTATTATATATAAGTTGTTAATAATATTTGTAAATAAATTGATTAAATTTTACTTAAGTATTTTTATTTTTAAATAAATATCATATAACATACATGTATACTTGATATAATATGAAATACAATAAATAGATAATAAAATAAATCATGTGTTGTAGTTTTCTGCTCCAAACATTGACTGGAAATGAAAATATATTTAGTTAATAAAATTTTATAACCTTCTAACTCTAGAAAAATTACTTACCTCATAGTTTTTTCTGATTTGTAAGCGATATATATTGCACCACACACGAAACAATTTTTAGTAAAAAAAAAACATGCAAAATGGTCATATTACACAAGGTTATTCAGGAACAAAATAAAACACAAATCTTTGTAATAATACTATAATAATGTTTATACAACTCTATAAGATTTAAATAAGTATTCTTGGTACTCAATACTCAATAATTTATCAACTATTTAAACAGGTCCATAAAAGTATTGCAGTTTATGACATAAAAAAATAAATTTCATTCATTGTGTGGAATGTGTTAAATTCAAACTTCAAACAATTTAGTTTAAAAATTGCACACAGAAACAGGCTTAGTTAGTTAAATTTCTTGACTTTTTTTGTTGCGGGCATATTTACATGTGCCACTTTTTCACAAAAGTTATAGGTAATGGAACCATGCAATAAATTATTTTTAGCGTACCAAGTCATCTGGGTTGAACATGCCCTGAAATTAAAATATAGAAATTAGAATATTTCTTAAAAAAAAAACAAATTAACTAAAAAAGTAACAAATAAAATATTACTATCAAGAAATATCACCAGAAATTTACATACATAAATACAAACAGTATTAAATAAACTAACAATATCGTGACACTCAGCCAAAAAACCGTAACTGATTTTAAGCAACAAAAATTAATGCCATAGTTACTCATGGAGGGCATTAGTGTCACTGTAATATTTGAGTTCCTCGGATAAAAATCAACAACAAAAAGTCCGTATGTTGTATTAGATTTTCAAACTAATCAAAGAACAACTTTTGAAATCTTTTGTGCGATAAGGATTTTCCATTTTAGAATACATATAAAATAATAATTAATTTAATAAAAATTATGAAATAATTTATCTCTAGTACACATTTTAAATGTATGTTTATGAAATTTATGTTATATTATATTATGTTATATAATTTATGTTATATATATTATGGGCTACCAATATACCTATAGCCCCAATGGGGTTGGTTATAGGCATCAATAATCACTTACTAGTAGATTCTATTTCTGAGCGCCAATTTGTATATGAATTGAATATATGCTAAAAAAAATACCCTCAGTAAGCAACATAGAAGCAAAATTGACAATTACTTTGGAGCCAGACCTACTAGCTGATTTATATAATAAATATAAGTATTAGAACTACAGTTAGTACTTTAAAGTCCCTTCATGATAATATTTTCAGCTCTAACCTTAGCACGACGTAAGATAGAATCCTTGCTGGCATCATACGGATGATCCTTTGAGGGTATTTCGAGTACAGATGGCACTGGCGAGGTGTGTGCGTCAATCACGTGACGGATCATCTCCGCTATGTTTTGGTTGATGAGAATGATATCAATGTCGTCTCGCTTCACAAATCGCTTGAAACAGTCCTCGATCTCACTTACAGGTGTATCTATAGCAAAATATTTGATTATGTGATCAGCAATTATGTGGAGGGTAAGAATTGTAAGAATCAGAGAGAAGTCACTACACAACAGTTTGGTGTAAATGAAACATAATATTACCAAATGACAAATCTTTGATGTTGGAAAAATACAGACATACATAGTCCACTTTAGATCAATTTCTCATGTATAGATTTCCTAACCATAATTGCAGGCTGTTCAGTACAGGAAAAGGAATTTACCATCCCATCTTGGGTATTGTAAAGGGAAACTCTGGGATAGGCCTTGATATTGGTATGATGAATGGTAGTGTAAAATTAAGCAGACTGTAGTAAATTGACCCAAAAACAACAATTTGGAGTAATAATGAAGACAATGACTCAATATCAGGCAGTGTATATAAATTAGCTTAAAGCAAGACGTAACTAGAATGGACATAAATTGGCTCAACTCACTAGGGTTTATTGGTGTATTATTCTAAAATGAATAATATTAAATTTGTGGCTAAACAGGTACAGTATCCCTAGTATAGTATGAAAGAAATTATGAAAATGAGTGATGAAAAAGAATCAATAATAACAGGCTTACTTTTATCTACAACCATGAAATTTGGGTGCCTGTTTTTGTTGATTTCTCCTATACCACCAAGGAGAAAACCAACGCATGTGTCCTGAAAATACGTAGAATATAGCTGAATAAAATAAAATAGAATAGAAACACAGAAAAAAAAAGTATCGAAATTTAATATATTGAAATATGTAGGTATAATGATAGGATTTTATATTACCTCATCTCCAATAACGCTGATTAATTTACCCTTAACTGCTGCCTGCAAAGCCATTTTTAGGACTTTTAAATTATTTTTCTTAATATCACAAACTGTCACTAAACCTCATCACCTGACTGCAATTTTTCCCAAAATGTTGCTCTATTGATCAAAGCGGGTTGCCAGTAAGACGAGAAATCATTAACATCTTTACAGTAGTATCTTATTTGAAAGGAAGAAAGAAAGAAAAATTTATTGCACAAAATAATAAATTATAAAAAAATTTGAAGACTCTCGGATACATTTCAATTACAATCTTATATTTTAAATCATTCTGATAGCTTTTTCGTAAAATATTTCACAAAATATATTCGTTGAGGGATAATTAAATATAAACATCAAAAGTATCACTTTAAAACAGATATGTAAGTCCTTTGATTTTAATTAATTTCCTTAATTAGCCTTAATAACGAGAGCCTATTTAAAACAAAAGCAGAAAAGAAGAAGCAAAAAAGCAGGTTGAATGCAGTGGAAATGCGATCTCTTCGTAAAATATGCGGCGTTACCTTGGCGATCTGTTCTCTCAGGCTACCCCGTCAGGGATTGTGCGTGAACATAAATAAATAAATAAATAAAAATATTTAGAACAACAAGATAGAAAAGTAGCGGTCAGTAGTAAAACTCATTAGTATAAGACCACACTAGATATCGGATATGAAACCGACCTCTTGGTTCCAGGGTGCATTACATAGCGGAGGTACCTCATATGTCGATACTTAGTTTTAAGTTACATAGCACCGATGTACCTTTTGCTGTATAGTGTTTAAGCTGCTTACTTCGGTATTAGAGCAATGTATGTGATTTTGTCCCTATCTATGTATGTATTCATTTATATCAGTTGTTGTTATCGGTTTGCTTGGTATTATTTTTATGAAGCGTTGCACAAGTATTGCGAGTTAATTATTTGGACAAAGTTGCATTGGTTTTGGTCGCTTTTTTTTTCAGTAAGCCTCAAAAGTAAACTTTGACGCAGTTTAAAACGTTTAAGCTAATGCCACATGCGTGAATTGAAAGTAATGTAGTAAATATCGTACAATGTCATATGTCAAACATTGACGGCTGACATTGACGTCAGCAGTCAGCATCGTAAATGTTGTTTCTGTTTTGCATTTGCACCAGCATTGTGTTTTCTGTATTGAATTTTCATTTTGTTATTGTTTAATTCATATGTCGTTATGATAAAGTATCCTTAATATTTTTTATAATAATAATTTCATGAGGCACGATGCTTAATATTCGAAACTATGGTAGCAGCTCAGAAGAGGAAGCTGATGACAATACAGAAAATAATAAACAATACAGTAATGAAGATTTACTGACCCACTTGAAACCTATAGATCCAAATTTGTCCTTGGCGAAGAAGATGGAAATATGTGCTGCTCCGCTTGTAACACCTACGGTAGTATTAGTATCTCTACTATAAGTTACTTTTGTCTAGTGATTTGATCTAGGCTTAAACACATTAATACTATACCCAACTCATTAAAAAAATGATTTCATGTTTTCGGTCATTCATAATTTGGTCAAGAAATTATTTAGTAATATAAAAATTTCCAAATAAATTCAACTGTTATCATCCCTTCCCAGATATATTAAACCATTTTTAGAGCTGCTTTCCTTGAAATTCATGCATAGTACAACAAAAATGAGAGTTGCCCTTCAGTGAAATGTAAAGAGTTCTAATTTAGTTTACCTAAAGTAAATAAATAAACTTTCATGTCATGAATGTCATCAATTTCAGCCAGCTCTTTGTGACCACTACCATTTAAAATATAGATACTTACTTGAAATGTTAAATAGGATTAATAGTAATTTTATTGGTATTCCTTTTATTGTTTAACCTCTCTTTTTTGTAGAATGATGATGATACAAGAGTGCTTATACCAAATAATCAGGAGCTTATGCACAATCCAAAGTATGAGGAACTGTTTGCACCACAATATGGCCCAGAGAATCCATTTCAGACCCAACAAATGAAGGCAAATAGGAATATGCTGTCTGGATATGTTGAGAAAGCACACATCAGTGAATTTCAATTTGAAAATCAAAGGCGAACATTTGCAAGTTATGGTTACGCAGTTGATCCATCAACTGAAGGAGAAGCAGCCAATGGCGAGGGCATTGTTGGTATGCCATTTTTGTTATGTCTATGAGATCTCTAAATATAGAAAAATTAGTTTGTGTGTAGGAGTGTAGATATCAAGTCCTTAAGAACAATGTGTGTGGTGGATGATGTGCTGCAGGAAAAGCCAGGTCGGGTGATTGTGACCTGGGGAGGAAGTCTCCTCCGACCTGGTGGGTAGCTACCCTTTTCCTGCAGCACATCGTCCGCCACACTCATGACCCCGTCGTGATCTCACCGCCAACCGACGGTTACCACTGAAGAACAGCGAGCCTCTCCAACAACGTCGTCGACGTCATCAACGCAGTAACAGCACCGGACTACTGTCGGCATAACGCATGCTTCCTAGTCCTGTCAGCCACTGAGGATCATCCACGACGGGCCCCTTCTCCTCAGGCTGACACTGAGGCATCGGCATTGTGACCATACATCTCGACTCACCGTAGATCTGGTCACAGCCTCTTACCGCAACGCCAGATTGCTCAACGTCAAGCTCTCCGCACTTCCGACCTCCAGTCTCAGCAGGGGAGTGATGTGGCGACATCTATGTCTCCACATTGGAAGCTCGCTAGTGGCGGATTCAGGAAATACATCGACGTCCTACATTGCGCTATCGAAGTTCGCACGATAACATGCATACCCTTTTCCTGTGCCACATCATTCGCTACTTGTGGAAGATAGTATTTGCGAGTTATGTGATGCAATGTGTTTTTGTAATTTTAATAATTCCTGTTCCATTTTGAAATTAATTCTTTTTTTTTTTATTATTGTTATTACTATAACTAGCCAGTCTCTTTATAGTAAATAATATTGTTATGTCATAAGAACATATCAATTGCCTTCTTTTCATAAGAGGAGACACAGGGAAAAGCCTTGAATATCATAATAATGTTTGCAAAATAGTAATGTATATAATGTAATGAATCATAACAGCTGATATATGGGGAGATCACTGTGTAGGACAGCAGTGTCTAACATGTGAGATGTTTGTTAATTCAATCTCCAATCTTTTTGCAAAGCAAAAAGGCTTGGATGGTTTCATAACTAACTAACAAGTTTTATTTAAATTTTCATACATAAAACAAGTAACAATGAAAACTGGTCACAGTTTCAGCCATGGTGGCACCACCAGTAGAAACTGAAGGAAAGACAGTGTTTGAAACAATAAAGAAAAGGCCGCTGGATAATCGGAAACGAAACAAAAATGATGACCCAGGTGACATAACAGGATTCCTTGGCCCTTGGGGAGGATATATGGGAGAGCAGAGGTATTTAATTTCATTCAAATTTAATTTAAATTTTAGTTAGCTTAAAGTATTAATTTGAATGATTCATTCAATTTCATTAGTTTCAATGCTAATTTTATGAATTTGGATTTATTTTTTGGACATTCAATGGCTACTTGCCATCAAGTGGATTGATAGCTTATTTATCACTAAAATTTAATAATAAGGGAGCATAAGATATTCATAAAATATTGTTTAGCTCCCTTTTTATTGATAAATTTGATTTTTAGGTCAATCATTCAATTCCGGCGCCGACTTTATGCCTAAGCCAACAATATGAATTGTACATATGTTTTGGAAAAACCCATTGGTTTGAGCCACCTGGGGATCGAACTTGGGTTCACTTGGTTATGACTCGGCTATCATGACTTCTAACTTCTTCATGTTAATCTATTTAATTTATTTTAATGTTGGTAAGGAATAAATATTGATCAAATCAATTTGAAATATCTTATAAGTCAAATTATGACTATAATAATCATATGTCTTGGTTAAAGCATTAATAATTTACATGCAGAGTAATGAAGCCAGAGGGCAACGAAGCGAAGGAACTAGAAGAGATATTAGCAAAAAGACAGAAAAAGGGCAAAGTGGATGACGACAAACCGTTGGAGGAAAAATCAATATTTCATCGTGAGTAACATCGCGAATGTTTTACTAATGCATTTTCATAAATATTTTAATGATGATAAATAATAAATATCTTCACGCAATTCCCTATACTGGAGTAGACAGAGGTCTAGTCTAGATTAATTGTCCCTTTGTCCCACCTTCCACCGAAGATATTTTCGGGACAACGTGACAGGTGGTGAGCCAGTCGCTGTCTTTATGTCCAAGCCAACGATATAATTTGTACATAAGTTTTTGAAAAACCCATTGGTACGAGCGTGCCACCTGCGAACTCGAAATTCCGACCATCCAATAATTAATTTACCCTTTTTTATTCCTGATGGGGTTAGTCAAAGAAAGTAAATTGTCAAGTCCCTATATCCCTCTTTCAGTACCATGAAGTAGTAAATTGTTGTTTTCATGCATTTTCTGTCTTAATGTCATATCTATCATGAAACTAATATCATATATATATATATATATATATATATATATATATATATATATATATATATATATATATATATATATATATATACATAATATACTATTGTGATTGTTTATAACTCATATGTAATATTTTAATGTGAAATATTAATAAATTTTGATTGTGTTTTTGCAACTCACCAGATCACATTATTTAGTTTTTAAAATATAATGAATGATTGTACAATTTTTAATTTTTTAATTTCCAGTGGATCAAGCAACGGACTACCAAGGACGGTCGTGGCTGCAGGCTCCACGGAGTGAAACTCAGCTTCGTAGTGACACTCCACCAGATAAATGCTTCTTACCCAAGGTATTTATAATGTAACGTTTTATTTATATTTTATTTTTGAAGTCATGATAGCCGAGTGGTTCAGCGGTCGGAATTTCGAGTCAAGAGACCCAAGTTCGATCCCTAAGTGGTAGGCTCGCACCCATGGGTTTTTCAAAACTTATGTACGTATTATATCGATGGCTTGGACATATAGACGGCGACGGGTTCACCACCTGTCACGTTGTCTCGAAAATATCTTCGGTGGAAGGTGGACCGAAGGGACTTAATTGTCTAGACTAGACCTCTGTCTACCCCTGTATTGGGAATTGCGTGAAGATATTTATATTATCTTTATATTAGACGACGACGGGCTCACCACCTGTCACATTCTCCAAAAAAAAAAAGTTTTTGGTGAATGGTGAAAACGGAAGGACCTAAGAGTCATAATTATGGAAGAGGAAATTTTAAAGGCTTTCCTCTTAGTCGTCTTTCACGACACCCATGGGGAGAATGGGGGTGGTATATTTCTATACGACAAAGTTTTTGTAATATTCGTCGCCTCTTACGACATCCTCGGGAAAAAGCGAGCGGTAATATTCTAACGCCGTTACCACACGTCCTGTGTGTCTATGTATGTACTAATACAATTTGTTTCTATTTGCAATGTCTTCTGAAAGAAAGAAAGAAACTTTATTCGTTGCTTTTTACCGAAATATAAACCAAAAATAAAAACAAGTTTAGAAAGGCAAAAAAATAAAAAAAAACAAAACAAAAGAGTGATTCTAAATAACAAATTCTATATAATGTATTTTTTTAATTACAATTAAAATTACAAAAAAAAAACTTGCTGGTATTATATAAAAGCAACAAAAGGGTATGCGCTCAGTATAAGTTGCGGGAAGACGCAACACTGATTTTCAGCGCAGCCCATTTACAGTTTTGGACTGGTTAGTGCCCATACAGCAGCAAATAATTATTTACTAAAGTCATACAAGCAACCAAACAACACATGTAACAGAAAATACTACAAAACAGAATCACATAATATTATTAACAGTTTAAAGGAGGTTACAAAGGTAAACATACTTATATACATACTTATATACAATTATCAGTTAGTGAATTATCTTGGTAAAGTAAAATTGTGACTAAAAGTAACAAAACAACACACTAAAAAGTCACGATAGCCGAGTGGTTGAGTGGTCGGAATTTCGAGTCAATAGACCCGAGTTCGATCCCCAGCAGGTAGGCTCGTACCAAAGGGTTTTTCAAAAACTTATGTACGAATATCGTTGGCTTGGACATAAAGGCGGCGACGGGCTCACCACCTGTCACGTTGTCCCGAAAATATCTTCGGTGGAAGGTGGGTCGAAGGGACTTAATTGTCTAGACTCGACCTCTGTCTACCCCTGTATTGGGAAGTGCGTGAAGATATTTTTTTTATATTATATTTTATTTTTATAAAAGTAACATATTTTTGATCTGCAATAGCATTTAACGCCATTATCGTATCTTCAGGCCCACATTCACACGTGGAAGGGACACACCAAGGGCGTGGCGGCCGTGCGGTGGTTCCCCAGCACTGCGCATCTCATGCTGTCTGCTGGCATGGACTGTAGGGTCAAGGTGAATGTTGCTTGTATTTCAGTGGCGGCTTGGACCTCTGCCTACCCCCGTTACTAGTAACTTGTTAGACTGGGTAAGTACAGCTTTGAGCTAAAGGTCAATCTATGAATTGAACTCGGTCGAGCGGCGTTCGGGAAACTACGCAAGGTCTCCTCGTCGAGTAGACTTTGTTCGATTGATTGTGGATGATTTTGTTGACGACCTCCGTGGACGAGTGGCGTAAACACTGGTTTTCAATGTGTCGCCATCTCGAGGTCTCGGGTTCGATTCCCGGTCGGGTCAATGTAGAAAAAACACTTTTTCTGCATTTTCTCGGGTCCGGGTGTTTGTGGTGCCTTCGTTGTTTCCGATTCCCATACCACAAAGTCAAAGTATTTATTTGCTTTGAATAGGTTTTTAAGTTGATCATTAAAACAATTATCCCCTATTCAGCTATTATAATTACTTAGCATGCAAAATATAATAGAAAAGGCATTGAAGTCAAAATCACATTCAAAATCACTTATTATTTGAATTAACCATAATTCACTTCTGTCAATAATTCAATAATATAATGCCAAATTACAAAAAAAATGTCAAAAATAATATTAAAATCACTTGTTATTTGAATTCACTTCTGTCAATAATTCAATAATATAATGCCAAATTACAACTTAAATGTCAAAAATAATATTTAAATCACTTGTTATTTGATTAAATATGTGTAATACACAATATTTTTTTATTAATTGGCAATTTATGTCAAAAATTCATTTAATGTGTTAAAACTCTTCTCATTCAGAAACAAACATAATATTTTTTTAAACTTATTTAAATTATTGATATTTCTAATGTGGTCTGGCAATTTGTTGTATATTTTAACATACATTGGATAATTTTTTTTGAATACAGAGCACAGGTTGTTTTTGTTGTAACAAGTTTACTTTAATGAAGAGTGTTAAAACCATAGAAATCACTAAATTTTGAAAATAATTCAGGGTTCTTTTTTACAAACATTGCAGTTTCATAAATATAAATTGACGGTAATGTCAAAATTTTTAATTTCTTAATTAAAGGCCGACATGAAGCTATTGACTTACTCCATATATTACTCTTATTAAAGAAATGTCTTTTGTACTATAAGAGCTTGTGAAATATCTGTTGAGTTGCCCCAGAGTAATAGCCAATATCTTAGTTTTTATGCAACATAATCATGGTAGGCTGTTAATGCTATTCCAATGCTGTTAATACAAAATATTGGAACCAATATTATCGGCATGTATGTATTTAATAAAGTCTTGTCGCCTCCTTTATAAAGCGGTTTTACAACTGAAAGTTTTAAAATATCGGGAAACATACCATGCTCAAAAGTTAAATTAATTATATAACATAGTATAGGTGCAATAGTTTAGTTATAGTTTATCGATATCTAATAGTTTTGTCGATATCTCATCATGTCCAACTGAAAACAGTATTATTTTAGGACAAAATGGTTTAAAGAAGTTCATCCTCGCAGTACGGAATTAAGAATAAGCTGTTATGACTTGGCTCAAGGGCATTTTTAAATTAATTTACTTTACTTTTATTATTCGTTGGCAAATTAACAAAAAAGTTATTAAAATGTTCAGTTAATTAATCAATTAGCTTAGGGTCATTTATAAATTTGTTATCTATAATAAAAATATTTCATTATTATTATTAGATTGAATATGATCATTACGCTTTATGATATCCCAAGAAGCCTTATTAATATTTTTTGCATATATTAATTTGCGTTTATTTTGGTTACGATGTTTGTACAAGTGCTTTAGCATCTTACATTGGGATCGGAGTAATGTGTGTGATGTCTCTATCCATATATGTATTTGTTTATTTATTAACAATTAACCAAAAATGGTCTATTGTTTTTTTAGCTTTTATAAACTTTAACTTTAAAGTTTGCATTTATACCGCACGTTGTTGCATATTATATCATATAACGATTAAAATAGTATAATTATATTAATAAATAATTAAATATCTTCACGCAATTCCCAGTACAGGGGTAGACAGAGGTGTAGTCTAGACAATTAAGTCCCTTCGACCCACCTTCCACCGAAGATATTTTTGGTCAACGTGACAGGTGGTGAGCCCGTCGCCGTCTTTATGTTCAAGCCAACGATGGAATTCGTACATAAGTTTTTGAAAAACTCATTTGTTCTGCCACCGGGGGGTCGAACTCGGGTCTCCCGACTCGAAATTCCGACCACCCAGCCACTCGGCTATCGTGACTTATTTTAATTATTTATTAGCTGCTAAAGCATATTGTGTGTGTTCAGATCTGGGAGGTGTACGGCGCGCGGCGCTGCGTGCGCACGTACTGCGGGCACCGGCAGGCCGTGCGCGACGTCGGCTTCGACGGCGACGGCCGCAGGTTCCTCTCCGCCGGTCGGTCCCGCGCCAGCCCGCCCGGAGGCTTCACTTGCTTGCCAACTGCCTTCATACCAACAATAACTATACAAAGTTTTAGCTCTGTAGGATTTACGATGTGCGGAATTATATATTTCTCCTTTGCAGCCCATCTAGAGTCCACTGCTGAAAATAAGCTCTCCTCTAAAACTATACACTTATTTCTTTTGGGATTTTATATTTACTAGGATTATATATTTTTTCAATATTATTCACATCAACCATTTACTTTTCTCTATCAAACGGAGTTGACTCGTAGAGAATGCCTCAAGGCATTAAGTGTGCTCATTGGAACCCATAGTTTATAAGGTGTACAATAAAGTATAAATAAGTAAATGTATAAATGGTTAGAAAAAAATATTATGAAACAAACATTTTATCTATTAGACTATATAATTTTTCTTTATAACTTTTCTTTGATTTCGCCGAATATTTCATAAAATTAAGCCTATTAATTACATTTAGGTTAGAAATTTAAACTGATTAATAAAGAGCATCGCAATGATTTGAATTAGACGACCACCATAGACGAAAGACGTACTCATAGGTTTTTATGCTATCGCCAGCTGTGAAGGCCCGGGTTCGATTCCCGGACGAGTCGATGTAGAAAACAACTTTTCCCACACTGTCTCGGGTCTGGGTGTAAGTGGTGCGTTTGTTTTTTTTTATTCCAGAACACATGTTCTTTGGCTAATTACTGATTATTATGGCGAAATCTCCCCATGTGGGAGAGGCCTATGTCCCTCGGTTGACATTATATGCCGTTATGATGGTGATATGGTGACTCAGTGTTCTACATTGGGACCTTACTTTGGCATCACAGCAATGTATATGATGCTATCCCTATATATGCTTGTGAGTATGTATGGTACGGCGAGGTCGTGGCTTCGACTCCCGCTCGCAGCAGTCCATATTAAAATTTTTTATCTGTGGACGTTTTGAAACTACAACTTGTACATTTTTATATAAATAATGCGTGGATATAAGGTTGATTATCGTTGTTTTTGTTTTATGTTATGATTTCTTTGTTTGTATTTTTTCATCACTTATGATCCACTCTGTCAATATTATTACTGTCTTAAATATTTGGTTTATGTAAGGGAGACCTGTAATTAGCCGTACTTTTAGATTTATAACCATATTTGATTTAAAACACTTTCTGCAACGCAGTTGTTTTCTAAACAAATAAAGAAAAAAATCTAAATAAAATATCTCCATTGAAAGTTGGGTCTAAGGGACATAATTGTCCGGACTAGACCTCTGTCTACCCCTGTATTGGGAAATGCGTGAAGATATTTATTTATTTATTTTATAAAAAAATATCTTCACGCAATTCTAGGGTGAACGAAAGGTCTAGTCTAATTTGTTAAGTTCTTTCGACCCACCTTCCACCGAAGATATTTTCGGGACAACGTGACAGGTGGTGAGTCCGTCGCCGTCTTTATGTCCAAGCCAACGATATAATTTGCACATAGGTTTTTAGGAAAACCCATTGGTACGACCACTTGAGGATCGAACTCGGGTCTCTTGACTCGAAATCCCGACCACCCAACCACTCGGCTATCGTGACTTAATATTATTTATATCGTTTATTATTAATATCGTGACTTAATTTTATGATAATAAATAATAATATTAAGAATTTCAATCAAGAGACCCGAGTTCGATCCCCAGGTGGCAGTACCAATGGGTTTTTCAAAAAATTTAAGTACGAATTACATCGTTGGCTTGGACGTAAAGGCGGCGACTGGCTCACCACCTGTCACGTTGTCCCGAAAATATCTTCGGTGGAAGGTGGGTCGAAGGGACATAATTGTCTAGACCAGACCTCTGTCTACCCCTGTATTGGGAATCGCGTGAAGATATTTATCTATTTATTTAATAAAATAAATAAATCCGTTGCGCTCAGCGTACGACCGCTACATAAAGCTGTGGGACACGGAGCGCGGCGAGTGCGTGTCGCGCTTCACGTCGCGCAAGGTGCCCTACTGCGTCCGCTTCCATCCCGACGCGGACAAGCAGCACCTCTTCGTGGCCGGCACCTCCGACAAGAAGATCGTCTGCGTGAGTGCTCACTCACTCGCTCACTCACTCGCTCACTCACTCACTCACTCAATCATTCAATCACTCCCTCAATCACTCAATCATTCACTCACGCTCTCAATCATTCACTCACTCCCTCACTCAACGATTCACTCACTCTATATTTCACTCACTCACTCACTCAATCATTCACTCACTAACTCTGCGCCCCGCGAAACTCCACTGCAGCACGTGGGCCTCCTCCAAGTACCGTTTTGGTCAACACACCTAGCGCAGAAAACTCTGCTGTCCTGGTATTTTTCTGAGCAATATTATTTATTGAGGCTTTTCTATTTGTCGCTTCTTACGACACCCACGACATAACGTGTTTGAATTACTGTCAGATCTAGTGGGTTGTGTCAGTATTTAGTGGGCTGGGTTATTATCTAATGGGCGAAGTCAGTATCTGATAGGTAGGCATCAGTATCTAGTAGGCTGGGTCAGTATATTATGGGTTTTCAGAGGTCTAAACAATGGAATCCTTTCGACCTACTCTCCCTTATGAGGGACTACAGGTGATGAGGCTATCGTCATCAATGTAATTTTCACTGAGTTTGAGTCACTATTAAATTTTACTGAGTGAAAGGTATTTTCAAAAAGTCACTAATACATATGTTGTTCAATTTTTATTTTTTGTTAGTCATAACTGTGGCGAAAACGTCAACTGCAAAGACAGTTACAACTGCATACAGTTATTTTGTTATTTGTGTTTGTATAATTTATGAACAATAACAACAACAATGGCTAAAGTATACTGCCTTGGGGGACCCCAAATTTATTTCTATATTGTGATTCTACACCTGTGAGTTGCTTATAGAATCTTGTAGGGTTATATTAGTGCATATGAATATTTTTTTAAATAGCACTTGAGACAATTTAGAGCAGACCTTCTTATTCCGGTATGCTTCAGTTTTGACAAAAACTGATCATGTGTTACAAGGTCAAAGACTTTACATATGTCCAGAAAGCTGTAGTTATTGTAAAAATTATGCAACATTTTATATATTAAGTAAACGCAGCATTTGTGTCGTTGATTTGTTTTATTGAAAGTAACATTGATTTAGACTTATCACTCTAAATTATATAAATATAATTTCATACAAATATCAAGTGGACTGAGTCAGTATTAAGTAGGTTTGGATAGTGTTAAGCGGACAGGGTCACTATTGCGTGGGCTTGGGTCATTATCAAGTGGTTTGGATCATTAACCTATTGTGGTGGGTTACTACATTGTGGGTTTTGGTCAGCAACGTGTGCGCTGAGTCAGTAGCAATCGGCAGAGTGACTCCCTCATAAATAACAGTCGGTAGTAAGTAGACGGTAAAGCTGGTGGTGGCACTGGGCCTGACGTGGTGGCGTTGCGTGCAGTGGGACGTGCGCAGCGGCGAGGTGGTGCAGGAGTACGACCGGCACCTGGGCGCCGTCAACACCATCACATTCGTGGACGACAACCGTCGCTTCGTCACCACCTCCGACGACAAGAGCCTGCGCGTCTGGGAGTGGTGAGCGCTACCATACTATTCATACCACACATTATACACATACCACCGTACATTCTAGAGGTCCACTGTAGTAAATGGGCTTTCCTACGAAGAGGGGTTTGCCAAATCGCCATACTTGACAAAAAGGAATGGCGATCGCAGTACCTTGAACCTTAGATGCTGCTGCCGTGAGTATTCAGCAGTGTTTTGGTCTGGATTTTCGAGACAGTTCTCCTGCCATCTGTCGGTAGTTGCATTTATGAGGTCATTACCTTAGTCGCCTCTTATGATTCCCATAGGGATGAAAGGCCACTAGTTTTTTTAACATGGCGATCAGTAGTTAGTCGTATAGCAAAGAGTATGTGTGCGGGCGATACATTTTTACGGCATGGCCACATGGCAAAGACTAAGTTAAAGAGTGTGGGGTGCGGGTGATATATTATTACGGCATGGCCACATGGCAAAGAGTATGTTAAAGAGAGCGTGGGTGCGATTAATACATTGTTACGCCATGGCCACATGGCAAAGAGTATGTTAAAGAGAGCGTGGGTGCGATTAATACATTGTTACGCCATGGCCACATGGCAAAGAGTATGTTAAAGAGAGTGTGGCTACGGGGATGCATTGTTACGGCATGGCCACACGGCAAAGAGCATGTTAAAGAGAGTGTGGCTACGGGGATGCATTTTAACGGCATGGCCACATGATAAAGAGTTTGTTAAAGAGAGCGTGGGTGCGGGTGATACATTTTATGACATGGCCACAGCGCAAAGAGTATGTTAAAGAGAGTGTGGCTGCGGGGATGCATTGTTACGGCATGGCCACACGGCAAAGAGTATGTAAAAGAGAGCGTGGGTGCGGGGATACATTTTAACGGCATGGCCACATGATAAAGAGTTTGTTAAAGAGAGCGTGGGTGCGGGTGATACATTTTATGACATGGCCACATGGCAAAGAGTATGTTAAAGAGAGCGTGGGTGCGAGTGATTCATTATTACGGCATGGCCACATGGCAAAGAGTATGTTAAAGAGAGCGTGGGTGCGAGAGATTCATTATTACGGCATGGCCACATGGCAAAGAGTATGTTAAAGAGAGCGTGGGTGCGAGTGATTCATTATTACGGCATGGCCACATGGCAAAGAGTATGTTAAAGAGAGCGTGGGTGCGATTAATACATTGTTACGGCATGGCCACATGGCAAAGAGTATGTTAAAGAGAGCGTGGGTGCGATTAATACATTGTTACGGCATGGCCACATGGCAAAGAGTATGTTAAAGAGAGCGTGGTTACGGGTGCGCAGGGACATCCCGGTGGACATGAAATACATAGCGGAGCCGTCCATGCACTCGCTGCCGGCGGTGACGGCGGCGCCCAACGGCAAGTGGCTGGCCTGCCAGTCCATGGACAACAAGGTGCTGGTGTTCAGCGCCCTCAATCGCTTCAAGATGAACCGCAAGAAGACCTTCAGCGGTCACATGGTGGCCGGCTACGCGTGCTCCGTGGACTTCTCGCCGAACATGAGGTCGGTGAATACACACGTTTGGATTCAAACAAATACTTTTTTCTCCGTTAGAGTTTTTTTAAAAGTCACGTTAGTCGAATGGTTGGGCGATCGGAATTTCGTGTCGATGTATCCGAGTTCGATCCCCAGGTGGCAGGCTCGTACCGATGGGCTTTTCAAAAACCTATGTACGAATTATATCGTTGGCTTGGACATAAAGACGTTGTCCCGAAAATATCTTCGGTGGAAGGTAGGTTGAAAAGACTTAATTGTCTAGACTTGACCTCTGTCTACCTCTGCATTGAGAATTGTGTTTAAATATTTATTTATTATAAAGTTTTAAGCACGATTTTATTAACTAGATTTGTATGTATCTAAGTAACGGTATCTCTGAAAGCGATTTCAACTTACTTTAAAACGTCCGACTGAATTAAAATTTCGCACACTTATCAAGGACTGATCACAGATACAATAATTTGATAAATTATTAGTTCATAATAATATAAGTTTCAAAAACTAAACTAGAAATAAATAATAGTCAATTAAATCTAGAAAAACACGCTTACGTAATTATAAGTTCTATAATCTCTTATCACAAAGGTCAGCGTGCACGTGCCTGGTACTACGCTCGCCAAACCGCTTGTCAAGCATAGCGGTAAACGCAAACCCTGCTTCATGGGAGACCTATGTATAGGCCATTAATTAGTGTTGCAAATGTCAATCCGTACCATATTTCTTCTTTATTCTTTACTTTGCCAGTTGGTTAAAATGAAACGACGTGTTTCATGAATAAAATATATAATTTGTCCATAAGGTTTTTTTGAAAAACTCATTGGTACTAGCCTGCCACCTGGGGATGGAACTCGAGCCTATTTACTCGAAATTCCGACCACCCAACCACTCGGCTAAGGTTACTTATCAGCAGCTAGTCTCTAAACTTGTGATTCGGTATAACGTAACGTATTTGTGATAGTGTAATATGAAAATCAACCTTGATCCCTTACAACGGGGCCTCTTATCACATGTACATTAACCCTGTTTAATAACGGTAACTTACTGTTAACAATTGCTTTCACTGATACTTCTAGCGATGAAATAAGGATTTCCTTATTCGACAATTGTTTTCATAAAAACAAAGTAGTTTTTTTTTTCAGGTCAAGTTAGAATTTGTTCCTTTTCCTCTGGCCATTAAAATTTTATCTTTAGTTATTTAACCTTCATGGAAATAGGCTTTGTCCTTTGGGAGCGACTAGTGTGTGTACTTGTGTGTATTTTTGCACGTGTTTTGCTCTAAAAACTACAAAAACATTCACGTTAGGTCACGAGTGGTGGGGTGAATCAGGGTAAAGAATTCGGGTAAGTTCGATTCTCTGGAGGAAAGCTCTACCAGTGAGTGTGTTAGAAACTTATGTACTATTTAGACTAGTTAGCTTGAGCACTAAAATATTGCTCATGCCTTTCGGCCTTAAGACCTATATCTACGATTACGACACGACGACTTCCGTGGACGAGTGGCGTGAACACCGTTTAACAAGGTGTCGTTATCTCGAGGTCCCGGGTTCGATTCCCCTTTGGGTCAATGTAGAAAAACCTTTTTTTCTACATTTTCTCATTGGAAAGATAAGCTTTGTATATCGCAATCGATGCCGATACATAGCAGGGTTAACCATCTCGAAAAATACAATACAAAAAATTAAGCAGATCGGTAACGGGTTTCGGTTTCGATTCCCGGGCGGGTGAATGTAGAAAACGATTTTGCTAAATTTTCTCGTGTTCGGGGTGTTCGTAAATTTTCTCGTGTTCCATATTCCATAACACGAATAGTTTCGATGGTTACTTTGGGATCAGAGCAATGTATATTATGTTATCCCTATCTATGTGTATATTTATTTATTATTTCTTGTTAGTATAAAGTGAGAGAGAGACTTGAATTTTATTAACGTTTTAAAATATTATGAAGTGCCTATAATGTAATTCATAAAGACGTGAACAGCACTCGAGCAGCCCTATTGAAGTATAATATCTGTGTAATCACAATGATTTATATTGTATGCACTGTAACACTTAAGAATATGTCGAGTCATGTTGTTTATTTGCCGAAACGAATGGTCATGATGTTAATTATATCAATATTTTAAATGTACTTAAAATATATCTTATGCTAATAAGATGATAATAGAGATGCCGGACGGCTTATCTATGGCACGCGAGTGCGAGCATCGACCTACTATTTGAACCTATTTGTATCTATTATTAATATTAAAGTTATTATTAGAAGGTGTCCAGATAGGTCGAGACTTTCGAAGACCATGTGAGCAAATTGCTCGAAGAGGGGAGGGTCATGAGTACTCGGAAACCTAGACGTGCGTGTATAAAAGGATGAATCTGAAAGAAGCGAAAGAGGTATACTTTGCGATCTGTTCTCTCTGAGTACCCCGTCAGGGACTGTGCGTGAAGATATTTTATTAATAATAATCAAATGTATATTATTAATAATAATATTAGGGTCGATGCGTGACGTGTTGCTTGACCGCACTTTTCAGTCACGTTTAGGAATGAAATAGCTGGCAACTCAATGTCAAAGTTGAATGTCAAATGTCATTTTGATAACCGTCGTCTGCGACAGGTTACCCCTTAGGTTGGAAGGATGAGGATACGAATATTACATACCTTACCAGCCGGGTAAGGTATGTAATATTCGTATAGAAATACACCCGGACGTTGATTTTGAATTAGTGATTAAATTAAAGAGTTTATAAAGCAGTGTAAACTGTCTAAATGGACTTCCTTGCGATCCTTTATTACTTCGTAGAAAGTTTAGTTCACAAGCGTGTGGGTATACAAGTACTATTGACCCTTCCCTCGGAATCTTATTTTTCGGAATCATGTTATATTAATAGTTTACTAAAATCTGAAAGACTTAGCCACTTAGTGGGTGGTAGAATTCTTACGCCTATACCACATGGCAATTAATTTCGTAACAAGGTTTAACGTTAAGTAAATAAATAAATGAAAGAAAGAAGAAAGAAAGAAACTTTATATGTTGCCTCTTTTACCGGAACAAAAAAAAAACAGTATTGAAATCATAGATGAACAAAATAAAAAAACGTAAAACAATAAAATGAAAGTGCCTTAACTAAAATAAAACAGCCAAATTAATAATAAAAAATTAAAGAAAAAAAATTTTAAACAAAGAATATTACATTAGAAAGCATATAACATACCACTACAGCAACAAAAGGGTCTGCGCTCAGTATAAGTTGCGGATGGACACAACACTGATTTTCAGCGCAGCCCGTCAAACAGAATTGGACAGGTAGTACATTAAAATATTAATTGTGACAAAAATAATGACAAAAACAATGACACAACAATACATATAACATAAATAAATAAATATCTTCACGCAATTCCCAATACAGGGGTAGACAGAGGTCTTGTCTAGACAATCAAGTCCCTTCGACCCACCTTCCACCGAAGATATTTTCGGGACGTGACCGGTGGTGAGCTCGTCGCCGTCTTTATGTCCAAGCCAACGATATAATTCGTACATCCTATACAAAAACTTTTTTTTTTTGAAAAAGCCACTGGTACGCGCCTGCCAACTGGGGATCGAACTCGGGTCTCTCGACTCGAAATTCTGACCACCCTACCACTCGGCTATCGTGACTTTAAGTATACGTAAATATTGCACGCACTTTGTTGTAACCAGTTGCATGTATTATCTGATCAATTAATATTATTATGTTTGCCTGTATGTCTGTATTCGTGATTTCAAACATTAAAAAAAATTATAAAACGTGTTATAATTAAATTCCGCTATCGTGCAATCACGTGTCTTGTTATTCTATATAACGTGACTTATTTTATTGGAAATCTAAAAATTATATTTCTGTGTTTTCTTAGATGTTTGCTTAGATGGTCATATGTTAGAAATATCCTGTCATAACTCTATTAGATTTTATCGGAATGGATTGAGAAAAAGACCATCTGATGACAAGTGGCGCGGTCGGTGGTAGGTGGCGATTGTCATCATGACATATACGTACGTCACCTCTGAAGACTTAGACGGAATAAATCTGCTCAATCCGTATTTACACAATTACTATGAAATTCGGTCATCCAGGTACTGAAATCAAATAGATGAACATAGCCGCAAAGGATATTTATAAAAATAAATATATCTTCACACCATTCTCAATAGAAGGGTAGACAGAAGTCTAGACAATTGAGTTCTTCCGACCACCCTTTCACCGAAGCCTTTTTATGGGACAACGTGACGGTTGGTGAGCCTGTTGCCGTCTTTATGTCCTTATCGATGATATAAACCGTACCGGACCTTTTTAAAAAGCCCATTGGTACGAACCTACCGAACACGGGTCTCATAACTAGAATTCCGATCACACAACCTAGACTTTTTAATGTTCATTGTATGTCCCACACTCCCTTTCTTCCCGAAGTGGTCGTAAGAGGCGACTAAGGGAAACCGCCTTGAACATCGTAATGGCAACCGTTAGATGACGGGATAACCATCTCTAAAAATGTCAGACCAAAGATGGGCAGCAGCGTCTGAGGTGCCTGTGGTCTGGTACTGCGATCGCCAATCCGTCTGCCAAGCGTGGCGATTATGGCAAATCCTCCCTATGGGAGAGGCTTATGTCCTGCAAAGGACTTTAACAGGCCGATATGTATGTATGTAAATAATAAACTTCAAAATACCGCTTATCTTGTTTAGTTTTTAATAACGCATGTATACTTTGGGAAGTTCATTGTTGCATTGTGTCTTTGTTATCGCCCTGCGGGGTCGGTCATTCTTCCGGCATCGCTTCGTATCCGGTTATTGTATAATTAGGGATACTTAAAACGAAACCTTAGCTGTGTGTCTATAGCTCTAATCTTCTTTATTAAGCTATCGATGTAGCTTTCACCCAAGGACATGTTAAGTGAGGCTTGTATTAAAGAAATTACGACTGCCCTAACAAAAAAAGTAGCAAACATACAAACTTTTTGTATTATTTTATGTTATATCAGTACGTTATCTTTCACGTGATTTATATCTAAAATACTAGCACGTGGATTAATATTTTACTATCAAATATTTTACGACGAGCGGTCTTCATTCTATTATTCTGTGACATACATTTATGTGATAAATATTAAACTAGAGATAACTTGCACTGTTATAATGCCGACCAAATCCAATCCTAATCGGGACTGGCCTATTTTAAAGGAATTCATTAAGCGCTAGTTGCTAACCCACGGCTTTGCCCGCAGATTAACACTTAACGCGGAACTGTTAGAAGAACATATTATTAGTATTTTTCAAAAACTTATGCACGAATAATATGAATTACGAATAATATCGTTGGCTTGGACATAAAGACGGCGATGAGCTCACCACCTATCACGATGTCCCGAAAATATCTTCGGTGGATGGTGGGTCAAAGGGACTTAATTGTCTAGACTAGACCTCTGACTACCGCTATATTGGGAATGGCATGAAGATATTTATTTATTTTATATATAGACTAGTTTATTTTTGTGGCTTATCACTTTCAAATACAAAAACGTAACCCTTATAGAACTCACTCACTCGTGCGTCATCTTATAAGCATTACAGTCTATTTTCTCAGTAAGTACTAGACCGATTAAGTTGAAATTTGGTACACATATAAACTTCTCCCACCCAAAAGCGTAAACGTGGTAAATAGTGAGGATGTGTGAGTTGAAAATAAATAAATACATAAATAGATGTTATAAAGGGCTAAAAATAACTACGAAAAATATACGAAAACAACAAAAGTACTGCGGGATTATCGTCTCGAAATACAATAAACCGGAAATAAAGAATTCCAATACACATTATAGAATATACTTTACAAATACGATATACATACATTGTACTATATACTTACATTATACAATATACCTTTCAGTTATCTGTCGAAAACCCCAACATTAAAACAAACCCACACGTAATATTAGTTTGCGATGGGAATTTTATGTTCTTTACAAGCCCTGGTGCTGTTTAATATTATCTATTTAATCTGTGAGCTGTTCTGTTCGTTTTTGGTACCGAAGTAAGAAATATTTTTGCATTCCTTTTACTTTTTTGTTGTAACAATAATGAATATACATATAAATATAGTCACGATAGCCGATTGCTTTGTTTTTGATGAGTTTTTGAAAACTTATGTACGATTTATATCGTTGGCATGGACGTAAAGACGCAGACAAGCTCACCACCTGTTACATTGTCCGTAGGTCTTAATTGTCTAACACCCCTGTCTACTCCCAGTGTTGGGAATTGCGTGAAAATATTTTCTTATTATCTGTTATGGACTTTTAAAGCAAAAAAAATATATATATATTCGAAACTAAGTCAGAGCTTAGATTGTGATAAAGTTAGCGATGGAATAGAACTCGCAACGCTCACCGCCTGTCACGTTCCAAAATAAGCTCCGAACTGTGGAACGAAAGGAGTAAATCATCAAGACCTCTGGCTACCCCTGTATTGGGAAATTGTCTATTGTCTTAGCGAGGATCCTCCATCTCTCAAGTCCCAATTCGTCAGTTAATTGTGCCGGATGACAGTTGAAATTCTTTGCCTGTCAAAACAATTAGCGAACGAGTTTTTGAATTGCTTCTTGTGACGTCATCGCATTATTTATTTGTATATCAATTTGCGGTTTGATCGACCGCATGAAGAAGTTGCTGTGTCACGCTCTCTTGAGCGCTATTTATCCGTGTCTGAGCTGAAATGGAGATAGATTTTTTGTTATACTTGTAATATAATAAAAATCTATATGAAGACATTCATAATAACTAAGTTGCGGACGATGCAGGGAAATGGTAGCTACGAGCCAGGTCGGGTAATCGTGGCCCTGGGGAGGACGTCTCCTCCACAGTGTGCGCTGTCGGTAATTTGTACATGTATAAAATAAAATTGGAGTGTCTGTATTATTGAAAAAGCCGTTTTTACTACATGTATATGAATGTATACGGCACATACAGCAAAATAACATATTTTTACAATTTTTTTCTGTCTGCCTGTTTGTCTGTCTGTCTGTTTGTTCCGGCTAATCTCTGAAATGGCTTCGACGATTTTGACGGGAGTTTCACTGGCAGGTAGCTGATGATATAAGGAGTAACTAAGTCTATTTTTAATTTAGAAAAATAATGAGGTGTCCGCGTTAAGTGTTAAACCTCGGGAGACAGCTAATAGTATATATGCATGTAATCGTAAGGACATCGATACCGCGATGTAGGATGTTAATGTGTTTCCTAAATTCCACTTATGTGGAAATGTAAATGACGTTACAACTATAGCGAGCGTCGTGCGTGTGCTCGCAGGTGACTGACGTAACCGATTTGTGCGCTGAACGTGCGAGCACATTGAGCGCAAGTCAGCACCACTCCGACATAGTAGTAGGTGATGGCTGCAGGTGATCGAGCCTTGAGCGCGTCTCGTTTGGCATCGAGCTCATTCACACGTACTCCCTCATACTCTAATACCTTAGTGCTTACAGTACGCCTCCACAGTGATCGGTCCGCAGCCATTGCCTCCTGTTGTGAGGGATCTAATACATAATTTTCCAGTCATCTACAATGGCGCATTAAAAATTAAATATGGTTACAAATATTTATATAAAATCATTACACAACAACCACAAAAACTATTGATATTAGTACATTAGCTATTTACATGCATACAGATTGAGATTTGTAACTAACTCTATTATTAAATAATTAACATTTTTCCGAAACGTTTATTGAAATTTATCAACAGTTCTTCGTCTAAGTAAATTGTATGAAACGAAAGATGGGAGAGCCGCATTAAACAAAGTCCAGCACATGTAGATTTGTAGAGTTGTGGCAATGACATGTTTGTTATGGATTCCTGGTGCTCATGACGCAATGCGAGGATCACGTGTGTTGGTCAACGACGACTTTCTCTCCGTGGGTTACGTGACCTCGTCTCCTCGACGCGGCCTAGAAGCGTGTTGGTCAAATGCCTTTATAACCGAACCGTTTAAAATTGAATTATATTTGTCTGTTTTAAACGTATAAGACTTTTATGTAAGTAATTTTATAAATAAGAATACGAACAATCCCAAATAACGAAAAGAATATCACCATCATGCCATTACCAATACAGTGGTCTAGACAATTTAGTCCTTTCGACCTAAGTTTCCGAGGACATTTTTTTTTGGACAAAGTGACAGATCCTGTCGCCGTCTTTATGTCCAAGCCAACGATACAAATCGTTATATCAATTTACAAGATAATATAACTACGTAATGAGAATACAATATAACCACAAAACATCGGTAAAGTAAGCCATTAAGAAGGAGACGAAACAAGGGAGGATGTTTTATACCTCTTTAGATAAAGAAACTTAGATCACAAACATGACATCAACATACACAGATATAATAAGAATACAGATAATCATGTAACATTACCAAAGACTAGGATATATAACTGGAGTAGAGAGATTTCTTCTATAACACACAATCTGCTGTATTTCAGCAAACGAGCTGTTTAAGTAAAATCCACGTAACTCATATAACTGACAAACGATGGAGTGGTATGTTCTCATTTGGCAAAGAAGTTTAAGGTTAAGTGAAGGAAGTGGAATTTACGAGACGTGTTTTGCGTTAATCTTGGAGTTTGTCACAGTGAACTTTTAATTGGCTAAAATTTTTATGACGAAACAGTCATGATAGCCGAGTGGTTGGGTGATCGCACTTCGAGTCAGGAGAACCGAATTCGATCCCCAAGGCTCGTTCGTGCCAATGGATGTTTTCAAAAACTTATGCACTAATTATATCGTTGGCTTGGACATAGACGGCGACGAGTTCACCACCTGTCACGTTGTCCCAAAAATATCTTCGATGAAAGATGGGTCGAAAGGACTCAAATGTCTAGACCTCTGTCTACCCTTACTCTATTGGGAACAGCGTGAAGATATATATTTAATGATGATGAAGCAAAATAAAACCATTAAATCAGTCCTTAAGATAAGTGCGTTTTGTATTATAAGTACTATAGATAACGGTAATAACTACTAACTGTCTGTATAGAGGCCTATGTCCTGCGTTGGACACTTCAGTGAGGGTGTGTTTGCTAGAGTCGCCGTACTTGACAAGCGGTTTGGCGATCGCAGTACCGTACCCCTCGCAACTTGCTGATGCTCGTTGCCGATTTGATTAATTTTGGTTTGGTTATTGTCGTTATGTTTAGCCCGACGTCTGACGGTAGCAAATTTGACGTTGAACGCCTTACTTTAGTCTTTCCATACGACAGCCATAAGAAGAAAGGGGGAGTCGTAACCACTTTGCCATGTTTGTCTATGTAGAAATATTATATGTAAAAATATTACCGTTATATATTTTCTTTATTAAAAGAAATATCTTCACGCAATTCCCAATACAGGGGTAGACAGAGGTCAAGTCTAGACAATTAAGTCCCTTTGACCCTTCCACCGAAGATATTTTCGGGACAACGTGACAGGTGGTGAGCCCGTCGCCGTCTTTATGTCAAGCCAACGATACAAATCGTTATATCAATTTACAAGATAATATAACTACGTAATGAGAATACAATATAACCACAAAACATCGGTAAAGTAAGCCATTGAGAAGGAGACGAAAAACGGGAGGATTCTTTATACCTCTTTAGATAAAGAAACTTAGATCACAAACATGACATCAACATCCTCAGATATAGTAAGAATACAGATAATCATATAACATTACCAAAGACTAGGATATATAACTGGAGTAGAGAGATTTCTTCTATAACACACAATCTGCTGTATTTCAGCAAACGAGCTGTTTAAGTAAAATCCACGTAACTCATATAACTGACAAACGATGGAGTGGTATGTTCTCATTTGGCAAAGAAGTTTAAGGTTAAGTGAAGGAAGTGGAATTTACGAGACGTGTTTTGCGTTAATCTTGGAGTTTGTCACAGTGAACTTTTAATTGGCTAAAATTTTTATGACGAAACAGTCATGATAGCCGAGTGGTTGGGTGATCGCACTTCGAGTCAGGAGAACCGAATTCGATCCCCAAGGCTCGTTCGTGCCAATGGATGTTTTCAAAAACTTATGCACTAATTATATCGTTGGCTTGGACATAGACGGCGACGAGTTCACCACCTGTCACGTTGTCCCAAAAATATCTTCGATGAAAGATGGGTCGAAAGGACTCAAATGTCTAGACCTCTGTCTACCCTTACTCTATTGGGAACAGCGTGAAGATATATATTTAATGATGATGAAGCAAAATAAAACCATTAAATCAGTCCTTAAGATAAGTGCGTTTTGTATTATAAGTACTATAGATAACGGTAATAACTACTAACTGTCTGTATAGAGGCCTATGTCCTGCGTTGGACACTTCAGTGAGGGTGTGTTTGCTAGAGTCGCCGTACTTGACAAGCGGTTTGGCGATCGCAGTACCGTACCCCTCGCAACTTGCTGATGCTCGTTGCCGATTTGATTAATTTTGGTTTGGTTATTGTCGTTATGTTTAGCCCGACGTCTGACGGTAGCAAATTTGACGTTGAACGCCTTACTTTAGTCTTTCCATACGACAGCCATAAGAAGAAAGAAGTCGTAACCACTTTGCCATGTTTGTCTATGTAGAAATATTATATGTAAAAATATTACCGTTATATATTTTCTTTATTAAAAGAAATATCTTCACGCAATTCCCAATACAGGGGTAGACAGAGGTCAAGTCTAGACAATTAAGTCCCTTTGACCCTTCCACCGAAGATATTTTCGGGACAACGTGACAGGTGGTGAGCCCGTCGCCGTCTTCATGTCCAAGCCAACGATGAAATTCGTACATTAGTTTTTTGAAAAACTCATTGGTACTGCCACCTGGGGTTCGAACTCGGGTCTCTCGACTCGAAATTCCGACCACCCAACAACTCGGCTATCGTGACTTTTTCTTTATTCAATATTAATAAAGATAATATATAATATAATATTAGCTTTATTATTAAAAAAATGTCTACATCTCTTCTATGTATGTTAATATTGTTATATAAACAATTTTAACATACATAAAAGAGATGTACACATTTTTTTAATAATAAGGATTGTTTATGTATACTTTATACATTACAACTAACTCAACGCTAAGTGTCCAAGCGATAGCAATGTGTTAGTAAAGTTTTTTTGAATGTTACATTAAGAATTTTGTCGCGTCAATGTGTTTGTGAATTATAAACTAATTGATGTCCGATGAAGTACAAAGATCGGACAGTGATAATTCGAAACGTAGTGTTTTGTTACACAACTCTAAATTAGGATTAGGTCAATGGGCTAACATATAAAGGTCGACGGGTTTAACTAAGTTTACAATGAAACGTACTTCATGACAAACTTAAAGAAGTCTTTTCTTAACAGCTGGAAATAATTTAAAAGTTATATAAAATACACCCATGTGGTAACGGCCCACCCGTGTGGTAATTACCAAGGCTTAGAAATATTGCCACCTTCTTTCTTCCCGAGGGTGTCGTAAGAGGCGACTAAGGAAAACAGACCTAAATATCATTATGGCAACCAATAGATGGCGGGATAACCATCCCTAAAAATATCAAACCAAAATAATCTGACCGAAGACGGGCAGCAGAGTCTGAGGTGCGAGTGGTATGGTACTGCGATCGCCAATACGCTTGCCAGACGTAGCGATTATGGCAAATCGTCCCTATGGGAGTAGCCTATGTCCTGCAGTGGACTTAACAGGCCGTTATGAATGTATGTATGTATATATAAAATTAGCAGATCTATGAAGAAATTATAAAGATAAAATAAAAAGCGTGTAATCGTTTAGTCTTACCAGCTCTTACGTAATCGCCTATGCATTATGAGCGCATCGCTCTATCACTTCGATTCGTAATACAATTATCATAGTATTGTAATTGATTTTATTTATTGGAGTAAAGTCACCATAGTCGAGTGGTTGGGTGGTCGGAATTCGAGTCAAGAGACCCGTGTTTCGATTCCCAGGTGCTCGGCTCGTACCAATGACTTTTTTGCCGAAACTTATGTACGATTTACATCGTTGGCTTGGACATAAAGACGGCAACGAGCTTATCACCTGTCACGTTATCCCAAAAATATCTTCGGTAGAAGGTGGTTTTAAAGGATTTAATTGTCTAGATCTCTACCTCTGTATTGGGAAAGGCGTGAATATGTTTATTTATTATAGTAACAGTAATGTAGGTACCATAACTTACACTAATTGTAGAATCAATAACTTATTTAACGTGGTATCGACGTTCGAATTTACCGCACCTTTTCTTCTGCTGACTAAGGGAACAGCATTGAAAAGGGAAAAGCCTGGGCTACCGATACATGGCGGAATAATCATCTTGAAATATCAAGCCTCAAAATAGTGAAGACTGTTGACGAGCAGCAGTGTCTAAGGTGCGAAGTGTCTGGTACTGCGATCGCCAATCCGCTTGCCAAGCGTGGCTATTATAACAAATTCTCCTCACGGAATAGGTCTATGCAGTAGGCTTTTACAGGCCGTAACACGGTAGATCGTAAGTAGAAGTAAGAATATTACATATGTTTTGTGTGTTATGTGTTTCACGAAAGCTAGAGACTTCGCGAATCCGACTTTTGTCAAACTATTAACATAATAACAGTAATGTAAATACAGGTGTAAAGCATACTTTCATACGTGTATTACACCTGTGGCCTCATTTATGTACTATAAGTTCGTTCCAAACGAGTGAAACCCATTTCGCTTTGTTGTTTGTTGCTCACTTGTGCAAATCTCTGGCGAAAGTTCTTGACTTTGATAAGTTCTGTTTACTTTCATCGTACAACTACGAGTATGTTAATTGAAAAAACCTCTTTACTAATATCTAAGTCTTTTAAGTTGTTTTAAATTAAAAGTTATATTCCACAAATACTTTTTAAAGAAGTGTGAATATTTATCAGTTGTGGTATATTTTTTAATGTGTAGTAGTGTCTCTCTTTTTTTTTGCCACGAGCAGGTGGCTAACTTGATGGTAAGTGATGTAGGGATTATCCTGATTAAATGAAATAATTGGTTTTTCAACTCACTTCAGTCTTTTATTTTCACTTTTACTATTTTAGAATATTAATTTCGTCTTATCACTTTCTTCTTCCTTTCACGTACGCCATTCGTCTCCTCTCTCCCTCACACATCATTCTATCTCATCTCATTCATCTCAATCAATCATTATGTCATATCTTCCCTCTTAGTCTCACTTATCCTTTCTCTCACTCATTTACACATCCTACACTCGGCCATCCTGCTTTCATATCTGTCCTCAGATATGGTTTACATAAAAAACTTTATTTTTAATCTAGTAGGAACATAGATTACATCATCACTAACTTAATTAGTACTTAAATAAACTAGACATCTTTAGAAAACTTAAAATAAACTAAACTTTTAAAAGAAAATAACACCTTATGGTGTAACACGTTGTTACTTTATAACACAAAAACAACAATAAAAATATCCTACTTTAACATTCATTCTTCATCCCACTCTTACACATACTGCTGAAAAACTATCAAAAATTAGTGTTCACCTGAAACATACAAAAATATTAAGACACATTAATCATCATCTCCAGGCCACCTCTTCATCAAATCAGCTGAGCTTGATGTCTTGTTCAGCCCTTCTGTAGTGTCGTACACCTTCTCCACATCATAGCGGTCATTTCGTTTTATCTTCACTACTTTGTAAGGTCCAAAAAACTTCGGTTTCAGTTTCAACCCCTGGTCCAAACTGCGTTCTCTTGATAGCAACTAGCTCATCTAGCTCGTACTTGTTGCTGTCCTTCCTTTTCTTATCATAGGTCTTTCTGTTTTCTTCCTGTACTTTCTGGATTTGTTCTTTGGCCTTCTGCCTCAGTTCTTCTCTCTGTTCGTTGTGTTGTTCTGCTAGCTCTTGTTGCAGTAGTTCAACAATTTGTAGGTCATCTTTACATTTCATCTTTGAGCCCACCATCAACTCAAAAGGTGTGGTATCTGTACTCCTCTGGTATGTGTTGTTCAGCGCTCTCTGTACTCTGCTCACATGTTTGTACCATAACGATTTGTCCTCTATACACAGCTTCGTAAACATTGGAGTGGTATGCGGTGAACCCTCTCCTGACCGTTTCCTCGTGGTACTCCCGTCGTGATCTTCGCATGCTCTATGTTTTCATCTAGACAGTATTTCGTGAAGTCGCCACTCGTGAATGCTGTTCCTCTATCAGTTATGATTCTGGTAGGGTTGCCAAATATCTGCTGGTGTGCTTGCATCTTCGTCAGTACTTCTGCGGATGTTGTCGACTTCGTGGGGTAAAGCCACACAAACTTCGTAAAGGCATCAATCACTGTCAAAATATGATTGTACTGCTTCCTCGTCTCCGTGAGTGGTCTATGTGATCTAAATGAAGGGTATGCAGGGGTGTTCCTTCTTTATTGATTGGATTTAAAATCCTTCTGCTTTGCCAGCCTTTCTTGTAGCCAATAGGCATGGGATACAACTATGTATGACTTCTTCAATTCTCTTGTCAAGGTTCTTTATGTAATAGTCTTTATTTATGGCTTCTTTCATCTTTCTTGTTGCAAAATGCCCATTCTCATGAATCTTTTGATTATTTCCTTCTCCATAGATCTTGGTACCACCATCTGCTTCTGATCTCCTTTGTAAATAATTCCATTGTCCATCCAGTAGTCGTTGTATTGTCCGTCCTGTAGTATAATCGTTCTGATAGCATTCAGCTCATCGTCTGATTCTTGATTGTGTCTCATCTCGTCATGTAAGCTTGTTATAGCTAGCACGCATGGGTTTTCTGCTCAGTGCATCAGCATGTTTCATCTTCGTTCCTGCTCTGTGCTCTATTTCGAAATCATACTCGTCTAAAACAAAGCCCTCTTGCCACTTTTGGAGCTAAATCTTTCTTTCTCAGTGTCATATCGTCGCCTGCAGTCTGTCACTATCTTGAAGTGTACTCCGTACAGGTATTGTCTAAACTTCTTCACTCCTTGAATAACAGCTAATGCTTCTAGCTCATAGCTGCTATACTGGCTCTCTGCATCACTTGTTTTATGACTCATGTAGTGTACTGGGTGTAGGTCACCATCAGCATGTCTTTGCAATAGTATTGCGGCTAAAGCTTGGCTAGATGCGTCTGTGTGCAACTCCGTAGGTAGTCTGGGATTATAGATCTTCAACACTGGATCTGTCCTCAACTTCTGCTTCAATTCATTGAACGCATCTTTGTTCTCCACCAAAATTAAATCTGTCATCCTTTCTGAGTAAATCCGTCAATGGTTTTGCAATCTTTGCGTAGTCTTTGATATACTTTCTGAAGTATGAAATTAATCCAATAAAACTCATCACCTGTTTTGTGTTCTTTGGTTCTGGAATCTCACCACAGCGTCTATCTTCTCACGGCTGGGTCGTACTTCTCCGTCTTTGATACGATGTCCTAGGAACTCAATCTCTTCATTTAAAAGCCTTGCCTTCTTCCAATTTATCTCTAGACCATAATCAGCTGCCACATTCAGAACTTGCTGTAGTCTTTCCACGGCTTCGACCTCGCTGATTGCTGGAATAATAATATCGTCTATAAATATCATCATCACATTCTTTGCTATTAGATCTCTGAATACAATCGTTATAAATCTCATGAAACACTTAGGCGATGAAGTCAATCCAAATGGTGCCCTCAGAAATTCGAACTGCCCATGATGCGTCACAAATGATGTGTATGGCACTGACTCCTCGCTCACCTTCAAATGAAAAAAAATCCGTTTTGAGATCTAATACGCTAAATATCTTGCCGTCTTTCAGTTTGTCAATCACGTCATCTATGATTGGCAAAGGGAATTCATCTTTAAGAATCTTCTTGTTTAGTAGCCTGTAGTCGACACAGACTCTAGTAGTGTCATCTTTCTTCTTGACCAACACCAGGGGACTAGCATATTCAGAAAAACTTACCCGCGCAATGCCTTTCTCTATCCACTCCTCTACCTGGTCTTCCACTAACTTTTGCTCCGTCAACGCCAGCCGTCGTGGGCGTTGGGCAACTGGGATGTCGTCCTTCAACACAATCTTCAATTGTACTGGTGCTTCTTTAGTTTGGCACGGTTTGTAATCCAATACCATTTGCTCCACCTGCTCTCAGTGTTTACACCTGCTGCACAACCTGTTAACTCAATTTGGTTAGCAAAACAATCAACTCTCTTCCACCATTCATCATCTTTCGGGTACAACTTCGCCTCTCCATCACATAACACCATCACTAATTCACTCAGAAATTCTTGCCCTAAAATAACCGTAAACGGCATACAGTCTCTAGGCACTACATGGAATGTCACGTCTTCGTAGAGCTCTCCGTCGATCGTCACGTTAGCACGAAACTGTCCGCTCGATTTCACCTTTGTTTGGCCAAGTCCAGATATCACCAAGTTGTCGTCGTATTTCTCGGATGTTAAACGCTACAAACTGGTCGCTCATTACCAGGATTCGCACATGATCCTGTGTCTAGTAATGTCTTGACTTGAAAACCACACATTTCCATCATTTTCATGGGTTTTCTGCACTTTCAACTTAAACTCGTCTTTGTTATTGTTTTGAATGTGAAACATTCCGCCATATTCTCCGTTTTCATTGTCAAACGCAACTTTGCCTCTTTGGCTGCTGTCGTTTTTGATTAATCACTTGCAAACATGGCCGCCCTCGGCTTCATGTCGGCTGATCGAATCTTCGAGGCGTCGTCTTATTGGCTGGCACTCCGGCGCCGCCAAATTTGAATGCATTTCCGCCGCTTCCGCTGCCAACAGCGCCATCACGTCTAGCGGAGGATTGTGGAACCTCGACTTTGCAATGCTTACTCAAATGTCGAATGCATTACAGCGAAAACACTTGATTCCTGTGGGACAGTCGCTCGCCATATGGTCATTCTCCCCACAGTTGTAGCACCGTCTCCGCTGCTGACCACCTGTTCGTTGTTTGCCACTCGTCGTTGGTCGTCTCGAACCTTGTCGCTCGCTGGTCTCCTTTGGTGCAGAGCTTCTTTTAGCCTCTGACCTCTCCTTCATTTGTTCATACAGCTTTAATCTATCTTTGAGTACTGAGTATGTAACAGCGCCATAAAGTATAGTCTTGTTTACTTCACTATCTTGAATGCCCTCAACAATGTACTGTATTGCCACATTGTCATTGAACCTAGCGCTTGCCCATCTCCTTCATCTTTAGTACGTACTGCATGTAGGTTTCACCAGGTTCCTTCTTCCTAGCTGCCATCAGCTCATGCATCTCTTTGCTGTTGATCTTTTCAGGAACTCTTGTAACAATGCCGCTTTCAGTTCTTTGAAGCCTTTGAACACCTTCTCCGTCTTTAACCAGTGCTATGTACCTTCTAGTGATCTTCTTGCAATAATGAGCTGCTGCTGGGGTGTCAATTGAATATTTCTGCGTTGTCCTCAATGTCTTCTGCCCACTTCACAGCAGAATAGGTATCGTCATCGCCGTTGAATTTGGTTATGTTGTAGAATCCGTCTAAATAGGTTGCAAACAACTTCTCCGGTTTTTCCGTCTTATCAGTCGTCTTTTCTGATTCCGTCGTCATTGTGATTGTATCGTCTTCTTTGGTTTATTCGTCTTTTCGTCTTTGAGGTTATGAAAAAAACCACGCCGGTCGTCGTAAAAATTTTGGGATGATCCCGGACGAGCCCCAAAATTTGTAGGGATTATCCTGATTATAGTAACAGTAACGTAGGTACCATAACTTACACTAATTGTAGAATCAATAACTTATTTGGCGTGGTATCGACGTTCGAATTTACCGCACCTTTTCTTCTGCTGACTAAGGGAACAGCATTGAAAAGGGAAAAGCCTGGGCTACCGATACACGGCGGAATAATCATCTTGAAATATATCAGCCTCAAAATAGTGAAGACTGTTGACGGGCAGCAGTGTCTAAGGTGCGAAGTGTCTGGTACTGCGATCGCCAATCCGCTTGCCAAGCGTGGCTATTATAACAAATTCTCCTCACGGAATAGGTCTATGCAGTAGGCTTTTACAGGCCGTAACACGGTAGATCGTAAGTAGAAGTAAGAATATTACATATGTTTTGTGTGTTATGTGTTTCACGAAAGCTAGAGACTTCGCGAATCCGACTTTTGTCAAACTATTAACATAATAACAGTAATGTAAATACAGGTGTAAAGCATACTTTCATACGTGTATTACACCTGTGGCCTCATTTATGTACTATAAGTTCGTTCCAAACAGTGAAACCCATTTCGCTTTGTTGTTTGTTGCTCACTTGTGCAAATCTCTGGCGAAACTTCTTGACTTTGATAAGTTCTGTTTACTTTCATCGTACAACTACGAGTATGTTAATTGAAAAAACCTCTTTACTAATATCTAAGTCTTTTAAGTTGTTTTAAATTAAAAGTTATATCCCACAAATACTTTTTAAAAGTGTGAATATTTATCAGTTGTGGTATATTTTTAATGTGTAGTAGTGTATCTCTTTTTTTTTTGCCACGAGCAGGTGGCTCACGTGATGGTAAGTGATGTGGGGATTATCCTGATTAAATGAAATAATTGGTTTTCAACTCACTTCAGTCTTTTATTTTCACTTTTACTATTTTAGAATATTAACTTCGTCTTATCACTTTCTTCTTCCTTTCACGTACGCCATTCGTCTCCTCTCTCCCTCACACATCATTCTATCTCATCTCATTCATCTCAATCAATCATTATGTCATATCTTCCCTCTTAGTCTCACTTATCCTTTCTCTCACTCATTTACACATCCTACACTCGGCCATCCTGCTTTCATATCTGTCCTCAGATATGGTTTACATAAAAAACTTTATTTTTAATCTAGTAGGAACATAGATTACATCATCACTAACTTAATTAGTACTTAAATAAACTAGACATCTTTAGAAAACTTAAATAAACTAAACTTTTAAAAGAAAATAACACCTTATGGTGTAACACGTTGTTACTTTATAACACAAAAACAACAATAAAATATCCTACTTTAACATTCATTCTTCATCCACTCTTACACATACTGCTGAAAAACTATCAAAAATTAGTGTTCACCTGAAACATACAAAAATATTAAGACACATTAATCATCATCTCCAGGCCACCTCTTCATCAAATCAGCTGAGCTTGATGTCTTGTTCGGCCCTTCTGTAGTGTCGTACACCTTCTCCACATCATAGCGGTCATTTCGTTTTATCTTCACTACTTTGTAAGGTCCAAAAAACTTCGGTTTCAGTTTCAACCCTGGTCCAAACTGCGTTCTCTTGATAGCAACTAGCTCATCTAGCTCGTACTTGTTGCTGTCCTTCCTTTTCTTATCATAGGTCTTTCTGTTTTCTTCCTGTACTTTCTGGATTTGTTCTTTGGCCTTCTGCCTCAGTTCTTCTCTCTGTTCGTTGTGTTGTTCTGCTAGCTCTTGTTGCAGTAGTTCAACAATTTGTAGGTCATCTTTACATTTCATCTTTGAGCCACCATCAACTCAAAAGGTGTGGTATCTGTACTCCTCTGGTATGTGTTGTTCAGCGCTCTCTGTACTCTGCTCACATGTTTGTACCATAACGATTTGTCCTCTATACACAGCTTCGTAAACATTGGAGTGAGTATGCGGTGAACCCTCTCCACCTGACCGTTTCCTCGTGGTGCTCCGTCGTGATCTTCGCATGCTCTATGTTTTCATCTAGACAGTATTTCGTGAAGTCGCCACTCGTGAATGCTGTTCCTCTATCAGTTATGATTCTGGTAGGGTTGCCAAATATCTGCTGGTGTGCTTGCATCTTCGTCAGTACTTCTGCGGATGTTGTCGACTTCGTGGGGTAAAGCCACACAAACTTCGTAAAGGCATCAATCACTGTCAAAATATGATTGTACTGCTTCCTCGTCTCCGTGGTGGTCCTATGTGATCTAAATGAAGGGTATGCAGGGGTGTTCCTTCTTTATTGATTGGATTTAAAATCCTTCTGCTTTGCCGGCCTTTCTTGTAGCCAATAGGCATGGGATACAACTATGTATGACTTCTTCAATTCTCTTGTCAAGGTTCTTTATGTAATAGTCTTTATTTATAGCTTCTTTCATCTTTCTTGTTGCAAAATGCCCATTCTCATGAATCTTTTTGATTATTTCCTTCTCCATAGATCTTGGTACCACCATCTGCTTCTGATCTCCTTTGTAAATAATTCCATTGTCCATCCAGTAGTCGTTGTATTGTCCGTCCTGTAGTATAATCGTTCTGATAGCATTCAGCTCATCGTCTGATTCTTGATTGTGTCTCATCTCGTCATGTAAGCTTGTTATAGCTAGCACGCATGGGTTTCTGCTCAGTGCATCAGCATGTTTCATCTTCGTTCCTGCTCTGTGCTCTATTTCGAAATCATACTCGTCTAAAAACAAAGCCCTCTTGCCACTTTTGGAGCTAAATCTTTCTTTCTCAGTGTCATATCGAATGCCTTGCAGTCTGTCACTATCTTGAAGTGTACTCCGTACAGGTATTGTCTAAACTTCTTCACTCCTTGAATAACAGCTAATGCTTCTAGCTCATAGCTGCTATACTAGCTCTCTGCATCACTTGTTTTATGACTCATGTAGTGTACTGGGTGTAGGTCACCATCGGCATGTCTTTGCAATAGTATTGCGGCTAAAGCTTGGCTAGATGCGTCTGTGTGCAACTCCGTAGGTAGTCTGGGATTATAGATCTTCAACACTGGATCTGTCCCCAACTTCTGCTCAATTCATTGAACGCATCTTTGTTCTCCACCAAAATTAAATCTGTCATCCTTTCTGAGTAAATCCGTCAATGGTTTTGCAATCTTTGCGTAGTCTTTGATATACTTTCTGAAGTATGAAGTTAATCCAATAAAACTCATCACCTGTTTTGTGTTCTTTGGTTCTGGGAATCTCACCACAGCGTCTATCTTCTCACGGCTGGGTCGTACTTCTCCGTCTTTGATACGATGTCCTAGGAACTCAATCTCTTCATTTAAAAGCCTTGCCTTCTTCCAATTTATCTCTAGACCATAATCAGCTGCCACATTCAGAACTTGCTGTAGTCTTTCCACGGCTTCGACCTCGCTGATTGCTGGAATAATAATATCGTCTATAAATATCATCATCACATTTTTGCTATTAGATCTCTGAATATAATCGTTATAAATCTCATGAAACACTTAGGCGATGAAGTCAATCCAAATGGTGCCCTCAGAAATTCGAACTGCCCATGATGCGTCACAAATGATGTGTATGGCACTGACTCCTCGCTCACCTTCAAATGAAAAAATCCGTTTTTGAGATCTAATACGCTAAATATCTTGCCGTCTTTCAGTTTGTCAATCACGTCATCTATGATTGGCAAAGGGAATTCATCTTTAAGAATCTTCTTGTTTAGTAGCCTGTAGTCGACACAGACTCTAGTAGTGTCATCTTTCTTCTTGACCAACACCAGGGGACTAGCATATTCAGAAAAACTTACCCGCGCAATGCCTTTCTCTATCCACTCCTCTACCTGGTCTTCCACTAACTTTTGCTCCGTCAACGCCAGCCGTCGTGGGCGTTGGGCAACTGGGATGTCGTCCTTCAACACAATCTTCAATTGTACTGGTGCTTCTTTAGTTTGGCACGGTTTGTAATCCAATACCATTTGCTCCACCTGCTCTCAGTGTTTACACCTGCTGCACAACCTGTTAACTCAATTTGGTTAGCAAAACAATCAACTCTCTTCCACCATTCATCATCTTTCGGGTACAACTTCGCCTCTCCATCACATAACACCATCACTAATTCACTCAGAAATTCTTGCCCTAAAATAACCGTAAACGGCATACAGTCTCTAGGCACTACATGGAATGTCACGTCTTCGTAGAGCTCTCCGTCGATCGTCACGTTAGCACGAAACTGTCCGCTCGATTTCACCTTTGTTTGGCCAAGTCCAGATATCACCAAGTTGTCGTCGTATTTCTCGATGTTAAACGCCATAAACTGGTCGTCGGCCACTAGATTCACACATGATCCTGTGTCTAGTAATGTCTTGACTTGAAAACCACACATTTCCATCATTTTCATGGGTTTTCTGCACTTTCAACTTAAACTCGTCTTTGTTATTGTTTTGAATGTGAAACATTCCGCCATGTTCTCCGTTTTCATTGTCAAACGTGAACTCTCGCTCCTCTTTGGCTGTTGTCGTGTTTTGACAATCACTTGCAAACATGGCCGCCCTCGGCTTCATGTTTGGTTGATCGAATCTTCGAGGCGTCGTCTTATTGGCTGGCACTCCGGCGCCGCCAAATTTGAATGCATTTCCGCCGCTTCCGCTGCCAACAGCAACATCACGTCTAGCGGAGGATTGTGGAACCTCGACTTTGCAATGCTTACTCAAATGTCCGAATGCATTACAGCGAAAACACTTGATTCCTGTGGGACAGTCGCTCGCCATATGGTCATTCTCCCCACAGTTGTAGCACCGTCTCCGCTGCTGACCACCTGTCTGCTGTTTGCCACTCGTCGTTGGTCGTCTCGAACCTTGTCGCTCGCTGGTCTCCTTTGGTGCAGAGCTTCTTTTAGCCTCTGACCTCTCCTTCATTTGTTCATACAGCTTTAATCTATCTTTGAGTACTGAGTATGTAACAGCGCCATAAAGTATAGTCTTGTTTACTTCACTATCTTGAATTCCCTCAACAATGTACTGTATTGCCACATTGTCATTGAACCTAGCGCGCTTGCCCATCTCCTTCATCTTTAGCATGTACTGCATGTAGGTTTCACCAGGTTCCTTCTTCCTAGCTGCCATCAGCTCATGCATCTCTTTGCTGTTGATCTTTTCAGGTAACTCTTGTAACAATGCCGCTTTCAGTTCTTTGAAGCCTTTGAACACCTTCTCCGTCTTTAACCATAGTGCTGCTGTACCTTCTAGTGATCTTCTTGCAATAATGAGCTGCTGCTGGGGTGTCAATTGAATATTTCTGCGTTGTCCTCAATGTCTTCTGCCCACTTCACAGCAGAATAGGTATCGTCATCGCCGTTGAATTTGGTTATGTTGTAGAATCCGTCTAAATAGGTTGCAAACAACTTCTCCGGTTTTCCGTCTTATCAGTCGTCTTTTCTGATTCCGTCGTCATTGTGATTGTATCGTCTTCTTTGGTTTATTCGTCTTTTCGTCTTTGAGGTTATGAAAAAAACCACGCCGGTCACGTCGTAAAAATTTTGGGATGATCCCGGACGAGCCCCCAAAATTTGTAGGGATTATCCTGATTAAATAATTGGTTTTCAACTCACTTCAGTCTTTTATTTTCACTTTTACTATTTTAGAATATTAATTTCGTCTTATCACTTTCTTCTTCCTTTCACGTACGCCATTCGTCTCCTCTCTCCCTCACACATCATTCTATCTCATCTCATTCATCTCAATCAATCATTATGTCATATCTTCCCTCTTAGTCTCACTTATCCTTTCTCTCACTCATTTACATCCTACAGTGATTACCGTCGCCCATGTACATCCGCAATACCAGAGGCATAGCAGACGCGTTGCCGGCCTTTGAGAAAGGTATAGGCTCTTTTCTTAAAGGTCCCTAAGTCGTATCGGTCCGGAAAAACCGCTGACGGCAGCACATTCCATAAAGTCCAAGTGCGTAGCAGAAAATTCCGCAAAAAACGCACTGTAGTGGAATGCCAAGCATCAAGATGGTGTTGATGGAATTTTTGACTATGCCGTAAGGTTCGATGGTGAAATTCAGCGGCTGGGATTAATCCGAACAATTCCTCGGAGCACTTCCCGTAGTAAATCTTGTAAAAAATGCAAAGAGATGCAACATTTCTTCGCAATGCCAGGGGATCTAGCCTATCAGATAGAACACGGTCGTCGACGATTCGAGCCGCTCTTCGTTGGATACGGTCAAATGGAAGGAGCTGACACTGGGGTGCCCCCGCCCAGAGATGACAACAGTACTCCATGTGCGGCCGATCCTGTGCCTTATAAAGTTGCAAGCGGTGGGCCGGCATGAAGTAATGTCATGCTCTACTGAGCACGCCAAGTTTCTTAGAGGCCAATTTGGTCTTCCCTTCCAAGTGACCGCGAAACTGAACGTCGCTCGATATGTCGACACCAAGGATTCCGATACTGGCTGAGGAAACTAGGGGAGTGCTCTCAAAATGAGGTGACACGACGAAGGGTTAAATTTTAGTGTCCTTAGGACTCACTAGAAATCAATGCTGCATGCAGAGCTAATGCCTTTTTGTGTACATGCTGCAGTATAAAATGTATGGCTAATCAAAGTTTGAGTTTAAATTTTTAATTTAAAAAATAATCTGTGTAATGTATTCTTTAAATAAGTTTTATCGTTTTTTTGTAGTTAAATGCTGTTGTATATGCACAAATAAAGTTATTCTATTCTATTCTAATTAAATTAAATTTCTTAATATAAAGATATAACTAGCTATGTGGAAATATTATGAAAAAATTATGTTTTTTTATGGTCCACAATATTGCCGGTGTTTTTATTGGATTCAAATACTTTTATTTCAATAATAAATTTTTATGCCGAAACCACACGGCAATAATTCCTTTATAATTGTACTAAAAGTAAACAAAGGGCGATTTAATGTATTTTTTTTTAGATCGGATACAATTTGCATTTTGATTGCAATTTACGAATATAATCACCGACCTCTGTACGTTTCTCTTGCACGTACGTTTTTATAATATATCATCGTGTTTACAATTTTGATATATACGCTATTGTTGAAGAGTCTATTGTTGCTTGTATTGTTTTAAATATATGTAAAGCGATTTAAAATCTGTGATATTGAGCTACGTTTTATTGTTTACCGTTTCATGTATCTCGTGCTTAATAAAAATTGCATTTTAATTCGACGCAATAGTGCCAATGGCGTAATGAGTTTTGGTGGGGACTGCGTAACACTAAGTCGCAGGTTCGGGCCCGCCATTCGACTATTGTCGTGAACCACTCCAGACACAAGTATTGCGGTTTTGTTGCATTGGTTATCTTTTACGCATCATTACTCCATGTCAATTGATTTCCCTCTATTGCGTAACGTCAAGAAATATGCTTCATGTTACGGAATTTACTGATCTGTTTGCATCATGAAATCGTTGAACGCTCAAAACCTTCCACTATGATACTGGACATGAGAAGAGCTTCCTCTTGTAAGAAATACACTTTGTTACTAGTTATTGTGGATGAAGAGAAATCGTCGCGACTTCGAATCCCAACAGTGCCAGTTGGATTTAATAATGTATTTAATAATGTTTTTAGTTTATATCTAGACCAGACATTTTTTGTAAATACATTCTTATATAAAAATTAATCGTGTCATTCGGCGCATGAATGTATTACCTTTTTCTTCAGTCGGTGTCATAAGAGGCGACTAAGGGAAAATAATTCAAAATTCCTTAATCTACCGTCAGATCTCAGGTGGCTTATCATCTCTTCTCCGCTACAGGCGATGGGCATCCGCGTGGCGTTGTGGTAAACCATTACGAAAAGAGACCTATGTCCTGTATTTAAAAAGCCTACAGCGCTACTCTTCACGCGCAGACAAAGTCGCGGTTATCATTAAGTATTGAGTATGTTTTAAAACAAACATTGTTTAATTAATTCGCCCGGTCAGACGACCCAAACTTGAAATAATCGTCCGCAGCTGTTGTAATCAAGTGTATGTAAATTATTTACGTCAATCAGCGCTGACCTGCGGGTTCAAGGTGCATGTCGGTCGCGCGAGGTGCCAATCATGTCCGTGCGCGAAAGCCCACCTACCACTTATGCCTATACCTAATCAGCAGTGTACGCTATCCCGCTAAAACTCCACGCTGTTCTAATTGTACCGTATGTCAAGTGAGCTCCTGACTATTGCTCTCACCAGAACCGTTAAAGGGTGTCTGTGATTCGCAGGTTGACCCACGATGTGCTCAAAGATGCCCTTTTCAATGGTGAAATTCTAGAAACTTCTACGAGGCAATATATTTTTCAATAAACTAAACTGAATACGGTACTGGTTGCCCTAAAGAAATGACTACTCTTCGGTTTAACGAGACTAACCTACACTTGCATGAAGGCAACGGCTTTGTCTACCAAACGGCTATTATAGGAGCGGACAGACAGGCAATGTTTATGGAATTAGGGTAAAAACAATGTAGCAGTTCATCAAACGTTTATAGATCATTGTCGTCAGCGCCGCTTGATAGTATGAATATATGACCCTATGATAAAATTTCGATTACGGGATGCAACTCGGTCGTCTAAGCAGTATGATAACCGACAGAGAGTAGAAAATCTCAACTAGAGACTTCGCCATTCCCAATACAAGGGTAGACAGAGGTCTAATCTAGACAATTAAGTCCCTTCGTGACGACAGGTAGTGAATCCGTCGCCGTCTTTATGTCCTAGCCAACGATATAGGCATACATGAGTGTTTGAAAAAACCCATTGGTACGAGCCGGCCTACTGGGAATCGAACTCGGGTCCCCTGACTCGAAATCCGATCACCCCAACCACTCGGCAATCGTGACTCTTAAAGAAACAAGACAATACAATATATATAAAGTTGCATCTAGACCATTCAGAGCGACCATCTTGAGTCACTGTGTATAGTCAGAAGTAGCTTATTGTTTGAATATGTTTGGTTGTGGCAAGACTAGACATATAAAAAATCATACTATATTATATTACTCGTACCTGTGTCCACATAGTACGTACTTACAGCGTCTCATTACTGTTGTTGTGATTATATCGCAAATTGCTTTATGCAAAACATTTATTCAAATTAATATACCAGACGCCTATTATTGTCACTTCTTCATGCAATGACCTATTTATATGGGTGCGGAATATTCCAGTAAACGAGGCATGTTTAATTTATTGTTAAATGATTTTTGGATTATTTCTTAAGTGAATACTGCTTTAGGCGCGTTGAGCGATTTTTGGTAAGGAAAAAACTTATGGGTTCGCGTTACTGTAACGTCGTTATCGTAATCATAAAACATGGAAGTAGAAACAAAATTAACCCATAATTTTTTTGTTTGCATGAAGATTAATTTTTTGAAGAGAAGAGATTATTTTTTTTTATTTTATATTCAAAATTTTATACAAAATGTCCTAAATTCTAAAATAATTAATAATAATTGAAAAAACCCACTCATCATCATCATGTCCGATCCAAGCCTTTCGAATCGAATCTTAATCTCTGAAGTTATTTTCTTCAACAATGAAACAACACGATCTGAAATGAGCTAAAAGTTTTTAGGAATGTTTTAAGTGGCAACCAGTACTGATAACCGTTTCATGATGATTTAATTTTATTAGTGCGACTGCACTTTAAGCGCACTTATGTTATCTCCTTAAGCTGTTAGCGCACTTAGTTATGTCTAGGCGTATTGGAAATTTATGGGTATGAGGTTAAAGCACCTGACTATATCTCATTGTTTCTTCTACGACACTTCATAAATCAAAGTCTGGAATACCGCGTAGGCTATTTGTATTTCGAAAAATGTACAGCTTGCGTGGGAGAGATCAGAATATTTTTTTATATATCCTTACGCAATTTCTTTATACTGGGGTAAGTAGAGGTTTAAACAATGAAGACCTTTCGACCTAATTTTCACCGAAGCTTGTGATAACATTTTCAAGATATCCCTATGGCCCAACGCCGTCATAGTGTCCCAGCCAACGATATAATACACTTAGATAAATATCCCCATGGATGTTTACGTATATATATATATATATATACATATATATATATATATATATATATATATATATATATATATATATATATATATATATATATATATATATATATACATATATATATATATATATATATATATATATATATATATATATATATATATATATATATATATATATATATATATATATATATATATATATATATATATATATATATATATATATATATCATCCACGACTCTATACAAACATTTATATTCATCACACAAATGCTTGACCCCCGCGGGATTCGAAATATAAACTTCGATTCGGGCTTCGAAGCCAAGGTCAAGGTCAAGGAAGCCAAAACGTGACTATTATTGATTATTTTTGAATAGTTTTATTGAGAGTGCCAAATGGGGGAAATACTGACTGTTATCCCGGTAAATTAAGGAATACTGCGCGCGGACAAAGTCGCGAGTAGAAACTAGTGTCTCGTATTTTAATGGGCATTCGACTCGCGTGATGCTTATTTCAAACGCTATTGTTTTAAATGCAAATTAAATAAAATTATGAAATTAAATTTAAATTCAATTTCAAGAATTTGTCACTAACTTCTTTAATCTATTATCTTCATCTTCACTTATTTTCATAGAAAATTATACGTTACTCAAACAGATTTCACGTTCACGCCCTTCCCAATACTTTGGTAGACAGAGGTCCAGAGAATTATGTCCTTTCGACTCACCTTTCACCGAAGACAATTTCTTGGTTCAACGTCACAGGTGGTGAGCCTGTCGCCGTCTTTATGTCATATAAAATATAATTATAATATACAAAAGTTTTATTAATATATAAAGATTTAATTCTAATGATCATTATATTAAATATTAACTTTTCGAAGTCACGATAGCCGAGTGGTTGGGTGGTCGGAATTTCGAGTCAATAGACCCGAGTTCGATCCCCAGTTGGTAGGCTCGTACCAATGGGTTTTTCAAAAACTTATGTACGAATATCGTTGGCTTGGACATAAAGGCGGCGACGGGCTCACCACCTGTCACGTTGTCCCGAAAATATCTTCGGTGAAAGGTGGGTCGAAGGGACTTAATTGTCTAGACTCGGCCTCTGTCTACCCCTGTATTACCCTGTATTTTTTTTATTTTTAACATTTTGAATCACTGTTATTTAACTCTTACAAAAATTCTCTCATTTGTGATCGTATTTTAAGAGAGGACACGTGCCGACTGATTTGGCTCAATGTCATAAGTACACGTATTCCGTATCTAGACATCTCTATCACGGCAGCTGCCAGCCATTGTTAGGGTGCCTAATTAGGATATCCTGTCGATTGATCGACCGCCGCCATGTTGAAAATTCATTGTTTTATTCCTAGTAATCCGCTGGGAGCTGTGTTTGGTATGTTCTGAATTAGACTTAGCGATTAGCGGCCGACGAAATCTATACTTATTTTAGATAGAAATAGAATTTGTTATTTTGTATTTATGGTTTGATGTATAGATTTGCATCGGTTCGAAATATTATTTTAACATTGGGAAACTACATTATGTAGTAGTGCAGTAGTGTATATTAAATACATACGAGAAGTGGTGTGCTATTTTTTTAGAAAAGGGAGGCAAACGAGCAGGTGGCTCACGTGATGGTGATTACCGCCGCCCATGAACACCCGCAATACCAGAGGCATAACAGATGCGTTGCCGGCCTTAGAGTGCAGAGTTGGGAGAGGGGTGTGTGGGCCACCGGTTACCTGCACTCACCAGACGAAACGCAGAAGTTTGTTAGACTTCTACTTCACGCCGGTATTCTGTGAGGTCGTGGTACTTCCCCGGTCGAGCCGGCCCATTCATGCAACAACAAAAGCTGATGCGTGGCTCTAGCACTGTTAAAAATTCTTATTCAGTAATTCTTTAAAAAATTACTAACTACACTGTCAAAACTACTTACGTACTTAACTTAGGCCCTTACCGTATCGAGGATTTTTCATAGTTGTTATAACTACTGCACGCTGTTAGCGGTCTGTTTAATTTTGGTTTATAAATGAAAAGAGAAATTATAAAGATATAGAAATTATAAAATATTATTATTATATTAATTTATTTATATTCACGCACAGTCCCAGACGGGGTAGCCTGAGAGGACAGGTCGCCAAGTGTCACGATCCTTACATACCTCTTTCGCTTCTTTCAGATTCATCATTTTCTTCATACATGCATGTTTAGGAATCGAGGTACTCTTGACCCTCCCCTCTTCGAGCAATTTGCTCAACTTGGTCATCGAAAGTTAGTCTCGGCCTACTTCGACCCCCTTTTAATATTAACTATAAAATATCTAGCTATGAAGTTTTCGAAATGTATTCCTAGAGTTTCCGCTTGATAATTTTATTATTTATTTCTTTTGGTGCCGACTGTCAATTCATTCGATTTTCGTTCAACGTTACCGTTATATGATACATACATATGCAATGGCCGACTATACAATGACTGCAAACGGGATATTGTTTCCGGAAAACGAGGATGGATGGTTATAATTCAACAACCAAACCAAATTACCATTGATATTTGTTCTCAATGTTGTTTTCTAAGACCATGGTCACAAATTGGTCGAAGAGGGGAGGGTCAAGAGCATTCCTACATAAACTGTTACATCTTTATTGTTTGGTATAAAATGTTTTTTATTCATGTACATCGACCTGTAAAAGTCTATTACAGGACAGCCTCACTTGTAATCGCTACGCTTGGCAAGCGGATTGATGATCGCAGTACCGGACATCTCGCACCTTAGATGCTGTCCGTCATAGGTCTGTTGAATTTTGGTCTGGTATTTTTGAGATAGTTATTCCGCCATCTGTCTGTACACACACACGCACACACACATTACAACTCTTACGACAATAGCCTCTTACGACACCCATGGGAAGAAAGGATGTTGTGAATTCATACGCCGATACTACACGGCAATTTTTTTCGTGAATGAATGAATGAAATATAACTTTATTGTACAAAATGGAATAAACTTTACAAAAACAGGAATTACAAAAAAACAACATTAAAAGAACTAGCAACATTAAATTACTTTAATAAATAAATTGTGTTTGAAGGTCGATTAACGATGTTCATCGCACTGTTCGTACTTTTGTCATAAGTGTTGTTCAAAGTAATGTTTTACTGAAAAATATTAGGATCTTCCGTAGCTTGAGCTTTTCCAGTACGAATACAGATAGGTACTATAAATTTTTTCATATCATTTAAGTTTAATCTTAATCTTATCGTTTCTTTCATAGTTTTTTTACGGTCCGAAACAAATACCTTTAACGTCATGCGCGTCCAACGTGATTTCCACATTTATAAAAAACTGTATTCGCAAGCAACGAAACTCTGTAATCATTTGCATTGGTTTTACCTAAGGTAACTGAATCACTGACTGATACAAAAAGATATAAAATTTTAATTCGGACTATTTGTCTATAGACTTATATTAATATACAGTACCCGTGTAGATCAAGATTCTCTTTGGATCAGTAGATACGTAAGAAATTTTGACAGAACTTTGTAGTTAACTTGATTATTATAAATGTAGAAAATCACTTGCTACTTCGCCTCGGATCCTGTTATGTTATTATTATATTATCTATTGCACATGTTCATGGGCGGCAGTAATCACTTACCATCACGTGTGCCACCTGCTCGTTTGCCTCCCTTTTCCATAAAAAAAAATCTAGGTGCATGGCAGTGCAGGCATGGATGTTTATGATTCCAGATTAAGTGCTATAGCGACAGTGTGCTAGTACGAGTAAGTAGTAGGATGAGCCTAACTGCGCTCCCACGTACGTAAGTTGAGAGCGCACTTAGGCACATCCAACTATAAACCCATAAGTATCTCGAGTTCGATTTTCGAAATTAGTTTGACTTTCTTGTTGATATGGTTACATGAAGATTAAATAAGTTATAAGACTCTTAATACTGTAAACTATATACATATATTAAAAAAAATAAACTATTTCGTATAACGATAAAAATAAATATCTTCACGCAATTCCCAATACAGGGGTAGACAGAGGTCGTCTAGACAATCAAGTCCCTTCGACCCACCTTCCACCGAAGATATTTTCGAGACAACGTGCCAGGTGGTGAGCCCGTCACCGTGCATAAGTTTAACGCCGTACATAACATAAGTTTTTAAAAAACCTATTGATACGAGCCTGCCACCTGGGAATCGAACTCGGGTCTCTTGACTTGAAATTCCGACCACCCAACCACTCAGCTATCGTGATTATTTAGTTGTCAATGTTTACATAATATAACAATTTACATAATACATAATATAGGGACGACATCACATATGTTTCCAAAGTAGCTAAACCACTTACGTTATGGAATCTGAAACAACGAAGGTACCACAAACACTCGGACCCGGGTCAATGAAAAAAAAGTTGTTTTCCACATTGACCCGTTCGGAAATCGAACCCGGGACCTCAGAGCGGGCGACACTGACGTAAACCGATGTGTACGTCACTCATCCACGAAGGCCGACAAACATTCAAAACGTTACATGTCATTATGAATTAACATAAGAACCCTAATTGTTTCTAAAATAAAAGTAGCCTATGTTAGTCCTTATAACATCAGCTGTCTGTCATTGAAAGTCCTGTTAAAATCGATTCAGCTATTTCAGAGATTACACAAACAGACAGACAAACAAAAATTTTATTTATTTTTATTTATTTATTTATCTTCACGCACAATCCCTAACGGGGTAGCCAGAGGGAACAGATCGCCAAGTGTCACGATCCCTACATACTTCTTTCGCTTCTTTCAGATTCATCATCAAGAGTACTCGGATACCTAGACGTGCATGTATGAAGAATATACATGCACGTCTAGGTATCCGAGTACTCCTGACCCTCCCCTCTTCGAGCAATTTGCTCACAAGGTCTTCAAAAGTTAGTCTCGGTCTACCTCGACACCTTTTAATATTAACTTTCGCGCAATATATTTTCTTCACCATTCGGTCTTCACTCATTCTAAAAATTGTAGACAAAAATATTTTGGTGTATGTACCGTATATATTCATATACATGTAATAAAGGACGGTTATTTCAATATCCGTTCAAAACAAACAGGCTTTCCAATCTATTTATATGTATAGATGAACGTGGGCATTACCAGCAGGGAATCTTACTTCGGGGTTGAATGAAATATGTGACAGTTCAAAAATATTATTGTTATGGCAATACATTAAAGGAGCGTTATAAATGAATCAACCCAATATCTTTCCGCTAAATATATCTCGGTCTACTTATCGCGCTGCTATCGATATCGCATCTGCCTCGAAGATAAACTCGCGCCCAGCCAAATAGTTATCTTGGCACTTGCCGTAACTTTGGCCCGGATGTTTCTGTTATCGCTGAGTGTCCGTCCGATCTATCATCCTCTGAATTTATATGTCAGATCACTCTTTATTTTATTTTTTCACTCTTCCATAGTAAACAAATATATTCACGCAATTCCCAATTCAGGGGTAGACAGAGGTCTAGACAATTAAGTCCTTTTGACACACTTTCCTCCGAGGATATTTTTGAGACAATGTAACAGGTGATGAACCTGTCGCCGTCTTTATGTCCAGATCAACATTAAGTCCTTAACATTATTTTATTAACATTAAAACATTAAGTCCTTTCGACCCACCTTCCACCGAAAACAAGAAACATTTTATTCAAGCATGATAAGTACGAGCCTACCACCGCGAGATCAAACTCGGGTCTCCTCTCTCGAAGCAATCACCCGACCACTCGTCTATCGTGACATTTTAAATTAATAATAATCTGTAAAATTATTAAAATTAATAATAAAAATGTTATCATCCGAGCGATATCAAATTGAACACTGCCAATATTGAATAAGAACCGAAAACCATTAGAGTGGAAAGTTTTTCGTTTTCCATTCAGCTATTGCGAATGGCAAAGATTATTCGAAGTTCGACGTATTTTTGTTTTAATATTTGACTTGGCCGACTCGCGGTGCAATCACCTTGTAGAGTTTTGGCCGCATTCCAACGGATATCGGACAATATTCTGGTTACGCTAAAGGTCAAAATGACACAATCTATCCCTTAACGTGAATAAACCACATAGGAGTATGTGGCCTGTACTCATCGGCCTGTAAAAGTCTACAATGGAATACTGGCCTCTCCCTTAAAGAGGGTTTGCCATAATCGCCACGCTTGTCAAGCGGATTGGCGAATTAACTATAATGAAGTGATATTTAGGCTGACATTACAATTATTCCACTTTTAGAAGAGATGGAGACAACGTGTCATTGATACACGATATCATAGATAGTTGTAGCATAGATAGTAGTAGTTTCTGCAATAGACAATTATATAATTTTTCCGAATTGACCGGTAATCGGAATTCGAATTGGGACATTCGAGTCAATTTCCGTGGGAGGCGTGTACCATAGAGTTTTTGTTAAAACTTATGTGCGAATAGTAGTAACTAACACGAAATCTCAAAATAAGATCCGGTAAAAATTGTCTGACGAAAAAGTTCTCAGACTACCCTAGTATTCCGAAATTGTGAAGAAGAATAAATATAATGTTCGCTACAACGCTTTTTATGTAGTTAGAAGACAGTCATTAAGACGGCGACGTGCTCACCACCTATCACGTTGACCCAAAAATATTTTCGAGGGGAGGTGGGTCGACTTAATTGTCTAGACCTCTGTCTACCTCTGTATAGGGAATGGCGTGAAGAAGATAGTCACGGTTACACGTGGTCTTTATCTATTCATTCCATTCATGTGACTTCCAGCTATGCTGTTGTTTACTTGGCAGTGTCTTATATAACAATGTAATATTAAACAATCCGATTGTTTATTTTCATTAACGACCTGATAGCCTGGTTAGTAGTGACTACTTTCGAAGGTAAGGGTTGTGGTATCGAGTCCCGCTAGGGGCAAACATTTGTGTGATATTTATGTATAATATAATGTTAGTACTCGAGCCATGGACGTTTATATTACGATATGATAAGAAATTTCCCCAGTGGATATTTTGTCTCTGTAATTTTTTAAATTACAAACAAATTTAGAACTAGACGTGGTGGAGATATACACTTCATGGCTCCAAATATTGCTGCTGTGAAAAAGGGTGGACCAGGTCGGGTGAATATAAATACCACAACCTTCTCTACATATGGTGATTTTGCTTACGTCTTCAACTAACCTATACGGAATTGTTTTGGGCGATATCTTCAATCGCTATCTTGAAGATACGTATGTCTCTGTTCTCTATTCAATAGTTATCTGAGTTTATGTAGAGTTTGAAAATTGTCTCCGTTGCACGTAGTTTTTATCTACCTATACTATTCACGTGACGCCTGGCTAGCCTGTTGTGTACTTGGAAATATCTTATACAAGATAGTACTCTTATATTATAAAAATAAAATTGAATTATTATACTATAAGTGAATACGCTTAAGATAACCCCCGGTGTTTGTTGATGGCTCCTACGCTGTTTCTAATTATTCTATTCTTATTCTTTCATAAAAATTGTAATCCTAAAAAAACATGTTTCTTCACCTGTTTCTCCTCCGTTAGAAGAACCTCATTACGAAACGGTGGTAGATTAAAAAAGATTATCGATGTATGCATATATTACTTATGATGAATAAATTATTTGGATTTAAATTCGTCCACGCAAGTCGTGTACTCTTGAAATTGCCTTCGTGCAATTAGTTCACATAGCTTACATAAACCGCGAGTCTCTGTCTATCTTGGCTCTTTTTACTGTCCACTTCGCGCAGTGTATTTTATTCATCATTAGTTCCTCTCTCATTTGAATTATTTAAGCACGGCTTGATCCATTTTAATGATCTTCTTTCAAACCTGCCATGTTTACGAACCATTACTAGTATTCTTGTTAACTACTCCGACTAAGCTGAAATGCCTTTGTTCCTGGAGTGGTTTACGACAATAGTCGAATGGCGTGCTTGCGATGTTATGTTTCGGAATCCACACTCTAAACCATTATGCTGTTGTCGCTTCAATTTCAATTTCAGCATTGCGTTGTCTATGGTCACAAATAAACATTTGTTTACAGTAGCTAAAATTAAGTTGACAAAAATAAAAATATTTTAACGCAGATTGACCGAGGTGCGATACACTCGTGCATTTAGTTAATCTGGGTTCGTACGTAATCTAGTGGTCACATATCTCTTTATTATTTGAGTATGTTATTTAACAGTTTCGAAGTTCACCTTGCCCCTCGTCATGGAAATCTTTCATTTATCGAAACAATTTAATTTATCAATAAAACTGCATGTCTGAATGCCCTACATTGCTCAGTCTATGAAGAAAACCAAATTGATTCGAAAGAGAGTTACTGGCCAGTTCGAAATGTAAAATCTTTGGATTGCGGGCATAATTTAAAGGTTTGGTTACATTGCTGTTGTTGTATTTTTTTTTTGCAAAAAAAAACATGACATTTTGAGTTTTCTGTAGGTCACATAAATTATTTGTCACGGGTGTTAAAAAATATTACAACTGCAGGATTGGTATCATTTCATCTTCAACATCTTTCAATATATTAATACTTTCAATATATATCTTCACGCAATTCCCAATACAGGGGTAGACAGAGGTCAAAGGGACTTAATTGTCTAGTCTAGACAATTAAGTCCCTTTGACCCACCTTCCACCGAAGATATTTGGGGACAACGTGATAGGTGGTGAGCCCGTCGCCGTTAATTAATAACATCTTTTTTAATTTTATTATTTAGTTTATTCATACATTATTTGTTTTTAGTAAATAATATTGTTTTGAATAAATAAAAATATCTAAATAAATATATTATACCTAACTATACTTTTAATTAAGATATAGTTACTGTGATAGGTGATGGCGTAAGATGAAACGACCTCAAATTGTGAAACACATGGAAATATCTTTAGTTTTCTATTAATTTCTTTCTAAATATTCTACGAATGTATATATAAGTAATAGATGAAATCTATTACGACTACCAACCGACCATTCTATATATAACCTAATTTCCTTGTCTTAATTAAAGGTATTGATGCACAGCTTTGACATCAAGCATTGGAAATCACCTTCCTTTCACTCATCTCAAGTTATATATAAACGCAATTTCCACTACTACGTTTGCTAAGTTTCCATTGCTTCCTTTCTCTGTATCTCCGTATGTAATTGAGGTACATTTCGTTTTGTTCTAACAACACTCGCTGGAATAAGCTCTTTCATTTGCCACTTATTTTGATGGAGGTGGAGAGAAGCTACTTGAAGGTTGTGTACAATTTATCTTGTTATTGAATACGGAGCAAGCAACCAAGCCTGATCATGTTGGTATGTGTACATACATATATATTATTAACTGCCTTAATTGTGTCGAATTCTTATTTGCATTATCAAGTTCTACAGCCCACAATAAAACAAATATTTTATAAAAACACTTTAAATTAAAAAATAAACCCAAATTTTCCACATCTACTTGTAAACACGACATAATTTGTCCTATTCAAATTACAGTAACTCGTTCGTAAACATTAGTAGAACATTACATATACATAAAATTGGAATATATGTTTTTTACTATATGTATATGAATATAAATAGGGAATATGAATATGAATATAAAAACACCTTTTCTCTTATTTATATTAATATAATTAATGCCACATTGAACACATGATTGACATGGATTGGCGTCAAATAAAGCTTGGAGAATACTGTTTATTAGTTGTATGCTTTTTAAACGACCTCAAAAAGAAGTTCGGTTGTATTTTAATTTAATAATAATAATAATTACTCATTTAAAATACTAACATAAATAAGAGATATTTGTAAGTAGAGCCAATTCTGATTTTTACATTTACAATTATATTATTTATCACAGCTTTTAATCATAGCTTTCAATATAGGTAATTACTTCGGCGTGTATTTAATGTCCCGAAAACAAGAGCACCTTCGAATATTGTGTCTCTACCTTCAAATATCTGAGCTATAACCATTGGTATTTGATTTGGTGTACTATTGTCCTAGTCACCTTGCCGGTTGCCTTCACTTCACTTGTTCGAATAATTTTATATTGCCTTAGCTGCTCCCTGCGGCTTTGCTTGCGATTTAACACTTACCGCGGAACCCTATTTCTATATATAAATTCCCATTTTAATCGGTCCAGCTGTTTCTGAGATTAGCCGGAACAAACAGACAGATATTTTTCTTTATGTAAATATCGTATATACCTTCATATGCATTTAGTGAAAAGCTTGTAATTTGGTATTATAAACAACACTTCATGTACTTAGTACGAAAAAAGGCGACTCAAACGATTCCTATGTACATGTATATGCACGTGAGTTTTGTAGGGAATGCGCAGTTTTATGAGTGGTCTCCAAAGCATAAATTTTGTATGTTGAGTATACATTTAAAATAAAAGGTTTTTTATTGTCTTAATTAAACTCGCAAGATCTCAAAGCCCGGCAGACCTTATTTATTCTCTGATTCATAAGTATACCATATTGTATCTAGAATAGTGTCAATACGTACAATAACTGTTTACATACCCGCTAGCTTGGTCCTACGTACAATTATCAGATAATAGGTGTTCCAGGTTAGTGAATATCTTACTCTATTTAAAGTCTGTGAACTGTTTTTTTATCTATGAGGGAGCGTTTTCAAGTTCGTCGTAAAGCGGGGTTAAAGGCGGTTACATAGCACTACAAAGACCTTAAGGTATCTTAATATTGTATTATTGAGTGATTATGAATGAGTATGAAAGTAATCGAAAGGTCTTTTAAATGGAATAGAATATATAGAAAAAGCAAAATAATTTTGAACTTTAATTTTCCCTCCTTCCCGCGAACTTAAAATCGTTTGGTTCTAAGAGTTACAGACACTTTAAAGAGCCGAAGAAAAAAAAAATAATCGTAGGTATTTATAGTCTGAGACTGTAAAATACTAAGGGGACTAAGTTAATACTTTTGTTAGCTGCCAGTAGGGGCCAAACATCCCCCTGTCACATCTAAAATATCGGTCTGAGTAACCGCACGTGTGATTATTACAGACCCTTTGATTGAAATTGTCTTGTAATATTCAAGCACACTCAAAGGCACGGTTACTAGCAACTAGACCTATATCGGGTCTTATGTATTTTCTTTAGTCGGGTACCATATATATTTGATTTATTAAGTTGTTTTTATCTTGCCGCGTCTCGAGGAACACAAGCACAGACATACTCGCACATGCATCGCACAATAAATCACTTGATATCAGTTACTTTCAATATAGTATGTAGAAACTTCCAGTATTGTAAAAACATAATAGAGTCGATACATCCGCTGCTGGAAATAATAAATGTATGGAAAATGGAAATAAATAGAGTTTCTACGAATTAAATACAGAGAACAGTCACGTTTTTAAATTAATTAGCTTGAAAATTATTCACGAGGCGAATGGAATTATCCCAAATGAATAGCATTTAAACTTATGAACATGTATCTTTGTTGTGTTTATAATTTACACGTGAATTTTAATTTAGTATTATTATTATGTTTTATAGCTTTACCCACTTTTCTATAGTGGGGTAGGTAAAGGTCCTTTCGACCCACTTTCGACCTAAGCTTATTTTTGGAAAACGTGACAGGTGATGAGTTTAACGCGGTCTTAATATCCAAGCTAAAGCTATCCCGTGTACTTTCTTAAATGTATATTTATATAAATAAATATTCCAATAATCAAATATAAACATTAATTACTGGAGTACCAACATTCATATTCATAACACAAATATTTATCTCTATAGGGATTCGACCCCACAACCCTTAGCTAGCAACCAATAGTCGAATGACAGACCCGAACCCGCGACGTCACGTTTCGCAGTCCGCTTCCGAAACAATTAGGCTATCGACGCTCATGTATGACGTTGTCTTCGGTCGGGGCTTCGCACATACTTTTGTTATTTTACAAAAAAGAGTTTGTATTATGGACTGAGCTATATCAATTTGTTGTTGTACTTCGTAGAGGAAAATTCTTTTTTCAAACACTAAAAAAAAGAGACGATAGCCGAGTGGCTGGGTGATCGGAATTCAAGATACCCGAGTTCGATTCTCAGGTGGCAGGCTCGTACAATTTATATGGCTTGGACATAAAGACAGCGACGGGCTCTTAAGGACTTAATTGTCCAGACCTAGGTGTTCCCTGTATTGGGAATGGCGTGAAGATATTTTTTTTTATCTAATCAGAGCTTTCCTGTTTAAATATCAGATTAAATCTAATATGATAATTACTCCTGCTAGCGAATTGTAAATGCAAACGGCAAGGTTAATATATTTTTCGTAACCTGTTTCTACTAATTAAAATATTAGGTATTCATACTTGTAAACAAAAAAAAAGTCACGATAGCCGAGTGGTTGGGTGGTCGGAATTTCGAGTCAAGAGAACCGATTTCGATCCCCAGGTGGCAGGCTCGTACAAATGGGTTTTTCAAAAACTTATTTACGAACTATATCGTTGGCGTCTCATTTATTTTAAATGTCTTGTAGCGCCATCTATTCACTCATCATTGTAGATGTTGATAAATTAAAAAAAAATATCTTCACGCAATTCCCAATACCCCCTGTAATAGAGAGAGGTCTAGTCTAGACAATTAAGTCCCTTCGACCCACCTTCGACCGAAGATATTTTCGGGACAACGTGACAGGTGGTGAGCCCGTCGCCGCCCAGGAAGATCAGCCGGAAGTTTTTGAAGTCATCTTCTCTTTAAATATTTGTAATTCCACTGTCATCTGTTGTAATGTACATAATAATGATAATAAATAAATACATAAATAGATAGCGCCAACATTACATACATTGCTCTGTCCCCAAAGTAATTAGCTAAAGCACTTGTGTTATCGAATCGGAAATAATAAAAGCACCACAAACACCCAGACCCGAGTGAGAGAGTGCTTTTCTACACGGTTCAACGTCCGGGAATCGAACCCGCGACTTCCGACACGATGAAAACCGATGTATACGCCACACATTCACGTAGACCATCAAAATAGGTCCAATCGTTCCGGGATCGGCCGCACAAATACTCATATTTGTTCGTATCTTAATTAAAAACAAATTTTGTTTTGAACATTTGACTGGCGTATTAAATAAACCCGATCTCGAGGCCACCCAACCGGTTTCTAATCGTAAATATGTAATCGTCAAGGCGATTCATAATTATTGCGTGAATTGAATTCATAATTATAGCATGTGTTGATGTGACCTTTGTTGAAGTTGATGGTGACCCTGCTTGCGAGGGTAGGCAGGCTAACCAAACCGATGTTTGGATTCAAACCGCTGAGGGCAAATATTTTTCATTCAATCTTAGCCCTTGGGGGTGACAACGAAGAAGTCATTATGTGGCCTGCGTGTGTGTGTGTGTGGTTTGTATCTGTTAGGTGTTTCAGTAGGCCACTTACCGTCAAATTGATTGTTTGCTCGTTTTCACCTTACTCATATAAATGTTTTTTTTTTTTGTAATGGGAAGTTAGTTTTTGCAGTACCTTGAATCGTTCTACTCATTATAACAAGTGTTACTGTTACTTATTATATTACTACACTAAGTTACGACTGTTACTTAGTATCGTAATATGTTTCCTCGTATATGCAATGTAATTACAGTTATTTAGTTACGTGTTTTTGTACTGTTTCAATGATTCGGCATAACTGGAAATTTTATTTCAATAATAGTATGATATTAGTTGAATGACTTAATTAAATGGTGTTATTAATCAAAAAGTAATAATTTAGATAAATATTACCTGTCACTTTTATTTATGCTTATATTTCAAATAATGTGTATTTATTAAATATGTAAATTTGTTTTCTAAACGTAATGAATAAAAAATGAATATCTTCACACTATTCCCAATACAGGGGTAGACAAGAGGTTTAGTTTAGACAATTAAGTTCCTTTGACCCACCTTCCACCGAAGATATTTTCGGGACAATGTGACAGGAGGTGAGTCCGTCGCCGCCTTTTTGTCCAAGCCAACGATATAATTCGTACAAAGTTTTTGATTAACCCATTGGTACGGGCCTGACACCTGGGGATCGAACTCGGGACAATTACTTTAACAATTTTTTAGTGATTATTAACAATTTGATTGACAAGGAGCTTGCATCATTTAATTCAAGTAAGCACCCAGACTGCTTGGCCGTTCTGCACCATATATTTTTAATGCATATTGTTAACAAAAAAAAATCTTCTTTCAGTTATCTTGTGTCGGGTGACGCAGATGGAAAATGCTACATTTGGGACTGGAAAACTACGAAGTTATACAAGAAGTGGAAAGCCCATGATGGAGTATGCATATCCGCATTGTGGCACCCACATGAGCCGAGCAAACTGCTGACGGCTGGCTGGGATGGTGTGATTAAATATTGGGATTAAAATAAAAGAATCTAAGATGTTAAGTACAGAACTTATTTTTTATTTTCCCTACCACAAAACCATGAACCGTTAACATACAACAATAGAAATAAACTATATAAATATCCAACATATTTTTTGTCATTTTTTTCTCATGCTTTGCAAACGTTAGCAAAAAAACATAGCTACATTCAATTACGCAACATGCATAGGAAACTTGAAAGGTTCATCCTGCATCATGTCCACTTTATACTCCAGGCTGCATTCACGACAGGCCCCATTGACCATAAACTGGTTGAAACTTATATTGTTTTCATGGAATGCATCAATTAATGCTGTTACAAGACTGTCCACCATTTCTGGTGTGTGGTAAGGACCTGGGGCAAAGCGAAGGCGCTCCTCACCACGTGCAACGGTGGGATAATTAATTGCTTGAACATAATGGCCCCGCTTCATAAGCGATTCGGCGACTAGAGCCACTTTGTCTGCGCCCTGAATGGGAACGGGCACTATGTGACTCACAGAAGGCAATTGAGGCAGGCCTGCCACAAGCAATGACAACTTGAAGTAGCGAACAATAGCTTGGTGCTTCGCTCTCAGATTCCTACCTTCTTCACTTGCAAGGAGTCTAATGGCAGCCAGTGATCCCGCGAGGACAGGCGGCGGCAGTGCAGTGGTGAAGATAAATCCAGGAGCCAATGAGCGTATTGTATCGATAAGTAAAGATGATCCCGCTATATACCCGCCCACATTCCCATATGCTTTACCCAAAGTACCAGATACAATATCAATCAAATGTTGCACTCCTCTCTCTTCCCCTATCCCAGCACCATGTTTTCCGTATAATCCTACAGCATGAACTTCGTCTACAAATGTTAAAGCTCCATATTCGTGTGCTATATTGCACATTTCCTCTAGAGGACAAATAGCTCCACTCATAGAGTGTACAGTTTCGAAAACGACTAGCTTCGGTACACCAGCAGGTGATTTCGATAACAATTCCCTCAAGTGATTTGGGTCGTTGTGCCTGAATATGTGTTTAGTTGCTCGGCTGTTTCTTATTCCTTGGATCATAGAGGCATGGTTGCCTGCGTCTGAGTAAACAACACAAGCGGGCAGTATTTTAGCTAATGTAGATAGAGTTGCATCATTTGCAACAAAGCAGGAACTGAAAATTAGAGCAGCGGGTTTGTTGTGAAGTTTGGCAATTTCACTTTCAAGTTTCTCAGTCATTTGAGAATTACCAGCAATGTTGCGTGTTCCACCGGCTCCAGTTCCATAGGACTTGATGGCGGAAATTGCAGCATCTTGTACAGTAGGGTGACGGGATGCACCAAGATAATCATTTGCACACCACACAGTTACGCGTCGATTCTCTTGCCCTTCGAGAGCTTGCGGGTACATACCATCTGCAGCTAAGCGCGACACCTTTTTAAATACACGATATGAGTAATCTCTCTTCTTCGCACTGATTTGTTCATTGAAAAAATTATCGTATTTATATGGTTGGACAGTTTCCACGATGTCCTCGGTCATTTCCTTCGGAGCTTCAGAGATTATCGAGTTTTGTTGAATGAAGGGACATTTCGTTTCGTCTTGACCCAAACTGCGAAAACCTCGAGACATAATTGGGCAGTAACTGCCATATTGTTTCAACAGCGAGGAGCCGTAATTTCTCACAAATGCTTGGTTCAGCGATCCCAAAAACGGACAGGGCATTTTATGTAATCAATGGCACAACCCACACAAATTATAAAATGTTCTTATTTTTACAGTCACTCGATGTTTTTAACAAACGTTGGCTCGCACTGTAGCCGAACGTCTCGCAAGCGTAAAGTTCAACTGGAGGCTTGAATCAGTCCACCTTTCATTTATAAAGGCCGTGTCGTCACATCGATTACGTTTAGGTATGACTGTTATATGCTATACTATACATTAGTACTTCATTTCTACATAGAATACGTATATAGTATATTAATTTCGTTGCTGTCACTGTCAATTGTCTTTCAAAATCATATGACAAGGCAAAGGTCAAAGACCATTAGTCCACATAAGTTTCAAAAAGTAATAGAAATCATTTAAAATTATTTCGAAGAATATAAATAGTTGATTGGTTCTTTATTTATACTGTAGTGACGATTTGAAGATCGGAATATAAAAGAAGACTATAAAATGTGTGTAGAGTTGTACCCTACACATCTAAATATGTATAAGGCAAGCGAAGTCATAAATAACGAGATCAGTCAACTTACAGGGTTCCATTTTAAGTGCAAGCCACATTTATCGCGGTTGCATTCTAATCTGGATGTCTAACACTAAGGGTATTTCGTCGAAGTATATATGTAGCGGTATAAATAACTGTGAATTTATTCAGTTTACATAAAATAAAAAAATCAACATAAAGTCTAATTTAGATACACACGGAAGACTTACATAGACTAAGTAGCAATTGCCGTGATAACCGTATAGCGATCAATGTGTCAAAATTTCTCCATATCAGTTTTACACGAAAAACAAGGAAATGATATTTTTTCTTGTATTTACGCGAATACTACACATTTAAAATAAAACTATTTTCAGATTTTATTGCGTTTTTAATTAGTTTTTACAAAATATTTTTATTTCCCGCCATTTCGGATGCTTTACAGCAACCGTGGTCACGGGGGGACTTTGTTGCTGTAAAGCATCCGAAACGTCGGGAAATAAAAATAGTTTGTAAAAACTAATTAAAAAGGCGATAAAATCCGAAAATAGTTTTATTTTAAATTATATTTTCATTATAATATCGTTGATGTTTTTGCATGCACTGATAAATCCCTTGGAGTTATTTTCTATTAAAAAATGTTGTTGTCGAATACATCGTGGCAATGGATGCTAAAGCATACAAATTCTACACGATAGTCAGCCCATTTCAGGCGTAGATTGCGTAAAAGTTTAATATTATTCTTACGTTCGCAGCGCTCTGGAGTATTTTAGTGTGGTGTGGAACCCAAATTATATAACATATACAAGAAATTGAAAAAATACTATGTAAATTTATTAATATGTAAATATGTCATTTTGTTAAATAAATTATATAATTTTGCAAATTTTATAAATAAATCATTTCAAAGATCGCCGTACGTTGTATTTAATATCTGTAGTAACAAAATAGAGTGTCTCGAAATAGTAGCCAATCTTCTTCTCCAACTCAATCTTCAACTCCGGGCGCCGACCAAGTGTACTAGATACTACATTATTTTACGTACCTTTACGCCACCCTAATTATGCCCAGAACTCAGTCATATCTCGCATATTAAACAATTAAAATAAAGAGATACGATAACGCATATTCGTCAGATATTTCCAATCTTTGCAAATCCATCTCCAAAAATTTTAATGATTATTTCTTAGCACTAAATAATCATTAAAATTAGACACAAATCACACACACATATTTATAATCATAATTAAATTCGTACTTTGTTTTTGTTTTAGGTTTAAGTTAATCATTTTCTCTCCTTACCTAATTAATTAAAAATAAAAAAAAATATCTTCACGCAATTCCCAATACAGGGGTAGACAGACGTCAAGTCTAGACAATTAAGTCCCTTTGACCCACCTTCCACCGAAGATATTTTCGGGACAGATATTATCGGGACCTAATTAATTGATTACTACAAAAATTCTGTAAATGTCATCTAACATAAAAGTAATTTTATTTAATATCTTTTTTTAATAAATTACTTATTTCTTTTATAAAATATGAACCTGTTATTGGCAATAAGCATATTTTTGACATTTTTGTTAAATTTTTTGATGTGCTGTTGGTTCTGTGATAATAAATAAAAAAGAACTGAAATACATAATGATACCATGTTAACATTGGACAAATCTGCCGATAAAATTAATTTATATTAATTAAAAGAGTTGTTTATGTATAACTTTGTTAACTCAGTGTTGTTCAAGTTCAGGCTTAGTGTTTTATAGTTGTTTTTATGTTGTTTATATAGTTCAAATTGTTATAGAATAGGTATGTAAGTATATTTATAAATAAGTCACGATAGCCGAGTGGTTGGGTGGTCGGAATTCGGAGTCGCGAGACCCGAGTTCGATCCCCAGGCGGCAGGCTCGTACCAATGGGTTTTTCAAAAACTTACGTACGAATTACATCGTTGGCTTGGACATAAAAACGGCGACGGGATCACCACCTGCCACGTTGTTCCGAAAATATCTTCGGTTGAAGGTGGGTCGAAGGGACTTATTTGTCTGGACTAGACCTCTGTCTACCCCTGTATTGGGAACTGCGTGAAGACATTTATTTATTTTCAAATAACTAGAATATTCGATCATCCCTACTCCTCGTGGCGTAGTACACTTGTGCATTTCTACGTTGAATGGTGAGTTCATCAGTCAGTGGTGATCATGTGGATGGAAATGAAACAATATATAGTCTCCTTTCAAAGACTAATTTTTCGTTTCTTACTCGATTCAGCTGTTTCTAAAGCCGCCCAGGACCTTGACAAAACCCCCTTGCTGTATATACATATGTATATATATGATCTTATGTCCTTACTGCTAGTACTACAAATCAAAATCCATTACATCCCCTCCCTTGTCAGTTGGTTTATTAAATAAATCTCGTAGAAGTTAGGTCCCTTAGGTTTATAAGAATCACAATTTATTGGATAATAAACATCAAATACAATACAATATTTAAGTTACATGTCAAGTTACAGTACAATGTCCAACAATAGAATTTGATACGCTGCATGGGCACCTTTCCTTTGGTACAGTCGAGAACAATGTGTCAATGTCAACCTTTGGTCGTCTTGTGTTGTGACAACTGACAAATCAATTGGTTAAATTATCGACGATTGACATAAAACTAAGAAAGAAGAATATCAGAAATTACCTAATGTTTTACTAAAATAGGGAAGTGAGTGCGTCCGATTGAATGTTTTACTTCTCCCAGCCTTCGGCTTCTATGACTGTATTCCAAGAAAGCTTTTAAACTTATGGTGCCATAAATATTGATAAAATGTTTTCCTTAAATCATCAAGTGGAACTGAAAAAGATTGCGGTCTCTAGTCTAATTACCTGTATTTATTTGCCGAGTATTGTAACAGCTATATCTTACAAAGGTCTATTGTATTCAGTTGGAAATGCTTCATCATTTTATGTTTTGGTATTAATATTTATCGCAGAGTTGTTGAAATCATTCTATTTAAATAATAATGTTGAAGCAAAAAAGAGTAAAGGAAACAAAAATCGAGCTGGAGATATAATGAAGGCATTTCTGTTTCTACTTGGAGTTATGTTTTGTTTTTTTGTGGGTATTGTACTGTTTGGAGCACCAGTTTTAGAATTTCACGAAGAAACACTGATTCTGTCAACTTTACTAACATTGCTCACCATGTTTCCACTGGTTGCCCATTCAGGTGTGGAACAATCAATGCAACTTTTGTTTGGTGTAAAGAATTTCTCCAGGGATACTGTAATAGAAATGCTTGTTAATAATGCATTGTTGACCATTTGTGGGGCATGGCTAGGTGCTATAGCAATACCATTGGACTGGAATACCCCTTGGCAACAATGGCCGATACCATGCTACCTAGGTGCACTCGGAGGATACTTATTTTCAAATGTTTTGACTGTTTTAAAAATAACATTGATGTCCGCTTCTACCAAATACCCAGTATTAAATATATTTGTGACCATGTTAAACAAATGTAATTTATCAAAGTGAATAGTTTGTGAATTGAAAATAGCATTTTATATTTAAATTATAAATAGTATAATTAGCTTGAACTTGTTTTTTTTTTCTTAAATGCATTCACCATTTTATACAGATACTTAATTAAGCTATAAGTAGCTAGTTAGGATTCCTTCCAGAATACTTCTCTTCTATTTCAGTTTATTTTCTTATATTCCATGTGTAGGCATATTTCCCCTATTGTTATGAAAGTAAAGTGAAAAGCAAGATTAACACTCATAAACCATTTCAAAAGATGGTTACAAATGAGTTGTCATCTCCAGGACTAAGAAGAAATGCATCCAACGCAAATAATAAATACATACATGAGACAACATATACATTGCTCTGATCCCAAAGGAACTTATGCACTTGTGTATACGAATCAGAAACAACAAAGGTACCACATACACCCAGACCCCGAAAAAATAAGAAAGTGTTTTCTACATTATCCTGACTGGGAATCGAACCCGGAACCCAAAAGCTGTCAACACCATGAAAACTGGTGTTTATACCATTCCTTCAATGAGGTCACCATATAGCAATGTGACTCCTAAACACAGTAATTGAGAAGACTGTGGTAGTGGCCTAGACAACTCCCAGGCAGAGGAGTCTCACTTCTCTACCACTGTTGAGAACATGCCTCGAGTAATATTTGAGTTTTTGACTTACTTAGCCTCTATCATGTAAGTGCAGGATTAATAAATAAATATCTTCACGCAATTCCCAATACAGGGGTAGACAGAGGTCTAGTTTAGACAATTAAGTCCCTTCGACCCACCTTTCACCAAAGATATTTTCGGGGCAATGTGACCAGTGGTGAGCCTGTCGCCGTAGAAGTGCAGGATCCCAATGGTTTACTTTAATACTTAGATTCAGCTGGTTAGCATGCTGCCTGGCTGTTTACAATTGGATAAAAGTGCACACCACCCTTGTTTCAAGTGGAACAGTAAGGCGATTGCTCAAAAAACCTTGGAAATCTCCCTTTTCCATACAGGTTAGACACATCTTGTCTGCTCGTCCTCCGTCATATGCCTAGCTAGTTTCCACAATCCAGTGGCTAAGGGGATCAGACAGACATATGTACAAGTCCATCTGGCACTCTTGATAGATTTGGTCTTTATAGACCGCAGAGTCACTCATCATAGAGTCTACTCGCTTGACAATGCCTTGTTTTGAGGTGAAACACGTGTCGCGTTTTCGGTGGTGGTATATGTTACCTGGTTTGAGTGATGTGGTGCATACAGTGGTATTAGTACACGCATCTGTGGGAGGGAGGGTGGTGCTCTTCTTCTCTTCGGACCAGGTAACATATACCTTTTTATATTTGCATGCAGAGGGTTGCAAAGTAATTTTTTCAATAACAAATTTAAAGTTATTATAGTCTTTGGCTTCATTAGTATTACTGAGAGTGCAAATTGATAGAATGCATAAGTTCCATTGTTGGAAGCCTCACTTCTGTAGGATTTTGTTTATTGATCTTATCTGTTACACCACAGTTTATAAATTATTTGGCTTAGTATCACAGCCATAATCATGTCTGGTGCTAGAAGAGATGTTACAGTTTGAACAATATAAAAATAGATACAATTAGACTTTCATGAGAATAAAACTCGAGTTAGTAAATTAATAATTTTATTTTGTGTTTTCATTAAATATTTACATAATCTATTTAATGCTTTATATTATCAATAAAATATGAAACTTAACCAATCTGCTCGATCACATTGTTCAGATAACTCTTAATATAATAGCGTTATGCTGTACAACAAACAGTGCCATCATACCTTCTACCTTAAATTCTTAACAGTGATAAACTTTGCGAAACAAAGACACCGTCGGAAATAACAACTAGTCAACACATGTAAGGCTTCGTTGAAAATTTATATATCTCTGCAATGCGAGGGAACAGATGAAAAAAAGGATAAAATTTCCAATATGGGCCGTCGATTTAAATGCCCATATTTTTTATACATAATACTCACTAAAAGAATGCATTTTGTAAAGTTTGCGAAAACTTACAGTTCATGAGATAATTTATTTTAACTTTTTCATACAAATTTGCAAATATTATCAATTGACGTGTCAAATAAGTTTGACAAATGATTGTCAAACGTCAATTACTTTGCCCTTACAGTTGAGATCGTTTAAAACGTACTAAGAAAAAAGGGTTTAAGGCGTGTGTGAATAGAAGTGTTGGAAGGGGTAGATAACTCCCCCACCCCCAATGCAATTTAGGATATATTTTTGTTCACATAATAAAGTAAAAGGTGGTACGGAAATATAATAGAGTAAAACGAATGGTCAGGAAAGAAAATATCAGATCAAAATCGTCTAACCTCAAAACTTTAAACATGAATATCTCCATAACCATGGGGTTCCGCAGGGGGGTCTATGTAAACCCCCACGACCTCCTCCTCCCTTAAAACCTCATATATCGATGGTCCATATTGGAAAGTTTAACCGAAAAAAATCACAGAAAATAAATACTATAATGCAATTTTAAAACAGATCGTATTAGTTCATATGATAATTATATCAATTTTGATACATTTCAACATCACATTGCAGTAACAAAACAAACTTCAAAGGATGTTACAAAAAAAAATCGAAATACCTTATAAGTAGGTAATAAAACTTGTAACTTCCACATTGCTTACAACATTGCATTAAAATACTATTCAACCCCTAAAGTTATATGCATTCACACACAATATTGCATTATTATTAAAGTGGAAACACGGTGGCACATGGATAAGTGGTAGGAATTGGTACAAAAATATAATGTAATTACACCATTTTTGAGTAAATTTAATAGATGCTACCAATACAGGCTTATCAGCTACAAAACACGTAGATAAGATAGACAGTTAATATCTCAATTTATTTTGATTACAGTTGGCCTGTATATTTTGAGGCAGGTACATTCGGTATCAGTGTTGCTATATTCCGTACAAAAATATCTACTGACTTGACAGTTTATATTTTGTTTATGAAACTGTATTTATACGCATACGGTACGTACTACACAAGCTTGATGCGATCTATTAACGTGGCAGTGGTGTAGGAAACTTGGCAAACTTTTTATTTCGTATAGATGCGAAATTTACAATATAATAAATAATATTACGATATAAATGAATTTTATAATATTTTAAATACATTTTTTTTTCATTTTGTTTAAATGCGCAATATTTTTATTTTACTTCTGCAACACTTTCAATCTAGAGCACATTACAGCTTAATAACTATGTTGAAATTTCTTCTCAAAGAGTGAAAAATAAAAAAATTAGGCCATTTTGTTCAAGACAATGTATTTATAAAATTAAGAGACGAGTTCGGCTCCTAATGTGTTAAATGATAATTTCTTTTATCGTCGGAAAAATATAATTCAGATGTCATAACTGCAAAGATGTCGAAATGAAATAAAGCGATAATCCCATTAGCGTATATAAAAGCGGTGGTCGATAAAATTGTATTATGATTACTCATACTAGTATTTACCTGTCGTTATAATGTTTCGCGGATTAAATTATTTTTGTCGAACCCGTGGAAGGGTCGATAGAATAATTATTTGTTTTGAAGTTTCTTATTTGAAACTATTTAGATATTTTCGAATTTTGGATAGGTGTCTCAACATTATTGGTAATTATGTCACCGGGGCCCATTCGAAAGGAGTAAACCACCTCAATCTAAATGGTAACGGACAAATCCATGTATCCTCTTGACAGGAAACCAAAATAAAAAAGTCAAATAATGCAGGAATGTTTTAAAATTTGGTTATTGACTGGTAATGGAATGAATTAATACATATCATGTAGACCAAAAACTCTACAACCTTCGCTGATTTTTCACTCTGCTTCTGACTTATAATTCTTTAACCTCTCTGCTTATTTACTCTAGTGAATTTACAAATTTATTGATAACTTTATTAGAAGACATATAAATCGACATGGATACGTTTATCGGATATATTTCTTATTAGCTGAACAGCAATTTAACAACAAAACAGGTTAGTTCCTTTATATCGAATATAAAGCAGAGACTTTTTGAGTCTTAGAACAGGATCAGCCAATTGTTTGGATAATAAGCAACCTATGTATTAATCCACCATATAAGCTATCTCAATAAAGAATTTCAATAAAATTCGGCACGCTTTTTCGGAACAAACAAGTAACAAGCTATCACACAAACATACGCTTCTATAATATTACTGTGATAATGTATACTTTTACGAGTGTACCTTATTTTTAGTTTATATATCAAGTTTGTAGCAGATTTTCTATGCGAATTGATAAGAAAATCACTTTTTGTTTATTAAAAAAAATAACTAAGTAAATATATCATTGGACTTGTGATATTGTAATCGCACCATTATTTATTTTTAACATTTAAAGCACACGACTTTCCTGATTGATATGCGTATGGTCTAATTAAAAAAAATACAAAAAATCTAATTCATTGAAAAATTTACACCTAAAAATACCCTGTCGCAGGATCATATTTATGAAAATGAAATGGAAGCTGATTTCGAGTTTAAAAGAACAAACAAGTCAATTAAATTATATAGCGATTTATTTTTTAATAATTGTTAAATTACGTATCCATAGATACAAAAGAGCGTAGCGATCGCCACCATAGATTAAAAATACTGCCACAGATAATATATGAGAGTTAAACAGAGGTCGCGAGTAAAACACAGACTAACAGTAAAAACATCGAGAGACAGTTTATTATGATAACTATTATTTTCTTACGTAATAATATAAAAATGCACCGCTAATACTAAGTTTACATATTTAACAATCACATTAGTTCCCATCGGTATTTTTGCTCGATTAACAATGTTAGTGGAAGGGGCATTATTAAGAGGATTTTTGTTTCGTTTGTTTTGTGAGTTTTATTTTAGTCTCATAACTCCTACCATTTAGTAACTTTTTATTCTGGTAGGAAATTTTACAATGTATAAATTATTGACTTCGTAAGAACAAGTCTTTAATTAAGTGGTGTTTGGTAAATGATAGTCAAACCACAATTCTTTTATGTGCAGGAATAATTTTGTAAATCACCAGTCTGATTATAAAAATTGTTTTTTTTTTGTAAAATACTGATGTGGTTTAATAATGCCCTTACTAACAAAATAACTTCACAATAATCCCAATCGGAATAACAGTGGCCCGCTGTTACGGATGCGTAACCCCGAAATATAAAAGGGTTATACACAATATATTTAGCTTAGTGTTCAAAACACTCCAAGATTTCGCCTCGTCGGACAACTATCGCGAAGCACTAAGCGTTACCGAATGTAATTTTAATTTGAACGTCGCCATTTTGCCCTATCTGTCACCCTATTAAGAGGACAAAAATTTTTCGCTCCAAATGTCAAGTTGTCAAAATTAACATTCGTCTACTATAATGGCCTATTTTAACATAGAATAATCATAAGAATTATATTTACGTACAAATTTTCACGTAATTATTTTATTTTTAACATTTAAAGCACACGACTTTCCTGATTGATATGCGTATGGTCTAATTAAAAAAAATACAAAAAATCTAATTCATTGAAAAATTTACACCTAAAAATACCCTGTCGCAGGATCATATTTATGAAAATGAAATGGAAGCTGATTTCGAGTTTAAAAGAACAAACAAGTCAATTAAATTATATAGCGATTTATTTTTTAATAATTGTTAAATTACGTATCCATAGATACAAAAGAGCGTAGCGATCGCCACCATAGATTAAAAATACTGCCACAGATAATATATGAGAGTTAAACAGAGGTCGCGAGTAAAACACAGACTAACAGTAAAAACATCGAGAGACAGTTTATTATGATAACTATTATTTTCTTACGTAATAATATAAAAATGCACCGCTAATACTAAGTTTACATATTTAACAATCACATTAGTTCCCATCGGTATTTTTGCTCGATTAACAATGTTAGTGGAAGGGGCATTATTAAGAGGATTTTTGTTTCGTTTGTTTTGTGAGTTTTATTTTAGTCTCATAACTCCTACCATTTAGTAGCTTTTTTTTTTTGGTAGGTAATTTTACAATGTATAAATTATTGACTTCGTAAGAACAAGTCTTTAATTAAGTGGTGTTTGGTAAATGATAGTCAAACCACAATTCTTTTATGTGCAGGAATAATTTTCACAGACCAGTCTGATTATAAAAATTGTTTTTTTTTTTGTAAAATACTGATGTGGTTTAATAATGCCCTTACTAACAAAATAACTTCACAATAATCCCAATCGGAATAACAGTGGCCCGCTGTTACGGATGCGTAACCCCGAAATATAAAAGGGTTATACACAATATATTTAGCTTAGTGTTCAAAACACTCCAAGATTTCGCCTCGTCGGACAACTATCGCGAAGCACTAAGCGTTACCGAATGTAATTTTAATTTGAACGTCGCCATTTTGCCCTATCTGTCACCCTATTAAGAGGACAAAAATTTTTCGCTCCAAATGTCAAGTTGTCAAAATTAACATTCGTCTACTATAATGGCCTATTTTAACATAGAATAATCATAAGAATTATATTTACGTACAAATTTTCACGTAATTATTTTATTTTTTTGATTGTTTAGTGTGACAATATTTTAGTATAACAATTTAGATGTGTGGCGACAAGATGCACGTGGGACTTATGGGCTCTGGGGGGTGGGGGTGGTTGGGGGGGGGGGACGCCAGCGCCTTACGTGCTGTTCGTGTCTGGCTGGAAGTAGTGCAGTCCATTTATCTGAAATGTAACAGGCCATAATTTATATTAACGCAGTTATTAGGAAGACACACAGATGTTAAAAATTGTACTTACAAATATTAATTTGTGTTAACATTAAATATATTTAACGATCTCCGTCAACGAGTGGCTTGCAAACCGGTTTCCACGTCGTCCCTAGCTCTGAGGTCCCGGGTTCGAATCTGCTTAGGGTCAGTGTAGAAAACACTTATTCAATGTTTTTTCTGTGGTACCTTCCATAAGAGCTTTGGCTGCTTACATTGGAATCCGAGCAATGTATATGATGTTGTCCATATCTATGCATGTATTAATTAAGTTTATTTATTTACATTTCTGTACTTACACTCTGTCCTTATTCGTTGGACCGTACCGAATGCGGGCAGCACATGAGCATTGCTCCATATATTTACATAAATATGCAATTGGAATGACACTTTTCCTACAAGAATGTGTCTTGACGACATTGTCTTTCCTATTTCATTATTACTAGCTAATAAATAAAAGTGGGTATGAACATTTCCATTGTCTTAAACTAATTTTAAGAGTGCTTTGTTTTTCTGCATTTTTTTATAAGATTACAAAAAACAATGGTCTAACTTGCGGTTTCAAAATGACGTCAATTTGTTTTGTGGTATAATTAACATTGTCTCATATGTTAGTGTTCTCAGTACAATGTTGCAGTTTAAAGAGAATTCTTATTAATTCCAGAAAATAAACCTCCACAAGCGTGTTTACATTAACTATGTGGAGTTGCGTGCGCACTGGTTTTCAAGGTGTCGGCAGTTCTGAAGTCCCAAGTTCGATTCAAGTGCCGGTCGGCGCAATGTAGAAAAACCAACACAACAAACACAGCACATAATGTGGTACGATCGTTATTTTGGATTCCATAACACGCGTGGTGCTACTTACTTTGAGATCAGAGTAATATATATTACTTTTTTTGAGGTTTGTTTTATTAAATGTGGTAAAAATTAAGCATAAATAAATGAAACAAAAAAGATTGGACAATCGGAATTCGAGTTAAAAGACCCGAGTTCGCTCCCCATCAGAGAAGCTTATACCAATGAGTGTGAGATATGATACATGTTAAGGTAATAGGTACATGTAAAGGTATAACATGTACCCATCACGTTGCACCAAAATAAGGTACGTAGATAAAAAAGCAAGATGTGAGTGTCACAGAGTGGTTGGGTGGTCGGAATTTCGAGACAAGAGACCCGAGTTCGATCCTCAAGTGGCAGTACCAATGAGTTTTTCAAAAACTTACGTACCAATTACACCGTTGGCTTGGGCATAAAAACGGCGACTGGCTGACCACCTGTCACGTCCCACGATAATATCTTCGGTGGAAGGTGGGTCGAAGGGACTTAATCGTCTAGACTAGACCTCTGTCCACCCCCGTATTGGGAATCGCGCGTGACGCGAGTGCACCGACCGTCATGTCGTACTCGGTGACGAAGGCGGGCACGTCCAGCTGGTCGCGCGCCATCACCGCGTAGAGGAACTCCAGGCCCGGCAGGCTGTGGACCTTCGCCTTGATGGCAGGCGCCATGAACGTCGTGAACCACCACGTCATCATCTGCGGACGAGACGCCGGGGCTTGGATCATGCCGCACTCGCACTCACTGCGACTCGACTCGACGGTCACGACGGCCGAGTGGTGGTGGTGGAACGGGATTCGGATCATGAGACTCGTTCGATCCGCATGTGGCTGGCGCGTGCCGATTGGTTTTTCGAAAATTTGGACATAAGGACGGCGACGGGCTCGCCATCTGTCTAGTTGTCTCGAAATATGACTTCGGCGGAAGGATTTATTTGTTTAGACCTCTGTCTAACCCTGTGTTGGGAATGGCGAGAAGACATTTTTTTCTGCCTTGTCCTTGTTGAGAGGCCTTGTCCTACAGAAGACTTTTGTTTGTAATGTACGAAGTGATTGAAGCCTCATTCCCCCTTGTCCTCCCTTTCTCATTTCCTTTCCCTATTCCTTTCCTAAATCCTGGTATCGCGTCTGAAACAGTCTTATGCCACTCATATAATCACACTACATCAGGTTAGCTACCTACTCGTCTACCACATCATCCCGTTTTATATTAGTTAAAGACTACAAGCGATGCTAAATAACATTGCCAGTATCCTGTTAACCACTGCAACTATGCCGCAATGCTTGTATCTGGAGATGTTTATGACAATTGAAGAATGGCGGGCTGCGCCGCAAACATCCCATACAACAGTACGAATAACTGCCTTGCGACTGCTTCTTACAGAAGTTAATGTCGAAAATAATGTTTACATATAATCATTTAGCACCCCCATTTATATATAATATATGCCACCCCCTTTCTTTCTTGGATTATTGTAAGAGATGACTTTGGAAAAGCTTTGAATATGCTTTTCGTCGACAGATGGCGTGATAACAATCTAGATAAACACCAAAACAAAATAGAAGAGACCGATGACGAGTATCTAAACTGTAAGATGTTCGGTATTCCGATCGCAAATCCGCTTGCCAAGCGTGGCGATTACAAACAACTCTCCTTTACACACTTTAACAGACTGTTATGTATACTTATATGTATGTAGCATAAAAATATAATTGCATTAGTAAGTCCGACAACTATGAATATGCAAATATTTCGTCAAATAAAAAAATTACGAAGCCATTAGGAAATATGAATAACAATTAGTGAGCTCACTTTCGTCCAAAACGTTGGGTGCACGATGTAGAACGCTTTTAAATTCTTCTTGTATCTGTGGAAAAAATATGTTTCAAATATAGTATTTTATTTCCTAACGTAAGTTTATAGAATTAAAAAAATTATATTTGTTCTATTAGCTTAGTTATGAGCTTCGATTTTACCAACTGGCCGGTTGTACGAATCTATCAAGACTGGACTGCGTGCGTGAAACTATTTCGCATCTCCGAAATTACCTCAAAATCCTCAAAATCAAACTGTACAACCTGTGCGAGTTCTGAATGGTCGAAACGAAACAAAATCTTTCAACGTTTTTTTAGCTAAAGATAGTTTAACTATATATATAGCAGAGTTGCTCCATGGCGTCATGTGGATAGGAAAATTCTAGATGCATTATCCTCTTCGCACACTAAGCTCATCACATATTCACAGCAATCCCAATACTGAGGTAGAGACAGGTCCCGAAAATTATGTCCTTTCGACCCACCTTCCACCAAAGAAAATTTTTGGGAAATGACTAGTGGTGAGCCGGTCGCCGTCTTTATGTACACCAACGATATAAATCGTACAAGAGTTTTTTTTTAAATCTATAAGTGCGAGCCTGCCACCAGGGGATCGAACTCCAGTATCTTAACCCGAATTCAAATCACCCAAGCATTCGGCTATCGTGACTATATATAATAATAGTAGTTTTAGCAGTAGTAGCACATTAATCACAAATATACATCAGATTACATTAGTTCTTTCTGTCAAACTTTAGGCGATGCCTATGTCCAGTACACTTGTTAGGCTGTAAAGAGGAGGAAGATGCATTAGGAGATTTGCAGCGAATGAGTCTCCATTAACTAAGTTTCTGCCTTCTGGGAATTCAGCAAAGGTCCCAAGTTCAACTTCAGCCCAATGACTCGGAGCTACGAACACTCACTTGTAAGGCAGCACGGTGTACACTTCCTTCAGCCAGGAGAAGGGCGGGTGGTTGGAGGAGGAGGCCAGAGTGTGGAAGTACGCAATCACGTAGTCTCCGCGCACGATGGGGTCCAGCAGCTTGATCAGGTACAGCAGAGCCTGCCGGGTCGTAAACGGAACCATATTACCACACTGTTATGTACAACCCAAACTTTTTCTTTTTTCGCTTATATTTCATCCTATTTTTTTTTCTGTAAATACTGAAAATTCTGAATAAGACTTTCAACGCGTAAGGTCTGTGGTGAGCTAGTCGCAGTTTAAGTGAACAAGACAACGACACAAGTTTATTTTTTAAATTTTAAATCAATAAATACATATTAATATTGGGACAGCATCACATACGTTGCTCTGATTCCAAAGTAAGCAGCTTTACCACTTGTGTTATGGAATCGGAAACAACCAAATTACCAAAAAATATCCTGATCCTTGGCAACGTAGACAAATTGATTCACTACATTATCATATCCGTCCGGGAATCAAGCCCCGGACACCATGAACGAAAACTGGCGAGCCGGCGACGCAACGAGAACCGTTGCCCGCGTCGCCGGTTCACGACGGTCGTCACCTTATCGAGATCGATGTCGCCGATGGGGAACCACTTGCCGATGAACACCACCACCGGCCTGCCCAGCCGGTCCACGCCGCTCTGGTACAGGCACCCGATGCCCGATATCTCGCCGAGGTCCTCGCTGCGCGCGCGACGCAGCAGCCGCTCGTATCTGTCGACAACGGGACATTCGATGAGTTACTATTTATTTATTAAACTTCATATTACATGAAAGTGTATATAGGCGGACTCAATGCCAGAGGCATTCTCAACCAGCCAACCTTTAGGTGGTGCAGAGATGAAAAGAAGTTGGTGTTATAATTGGGGGACGAGAAAAAAAATATATATTACACAAAAACTACTCAGATACATAATAAACATATACATACATACACATATACAACATACACATACATATATACATATACATGAATTATAAATATGTTAAATCATTACTGAGGTGATTCTGCCAATTTCTTTTAAAATATACTCTTTAACCTTCATTTTAAACGAGTAACGACTTGTAGATGTCCTGACTTCGTGAGGAAGTGCATTCCAAAGAAGGAAGGATTGAACAGGGAAGGAAGAACAGACGAAGCTAGATTATTAGCTGGACACTGGAGAAGGAGATTATTTGACGAGGGAAGGGTTCTGTCATGGTTGGAACAAAGGTATTGGAAGTATGAAGACAAGTAGGAAGGAGGAATAGGGGATGTTAAAAAAGAATAAAGGGCAGTGAGAGCACGCAAACTACGGCGCTGACGAATCGTTAACCACTTAAGCTGGGAGCGATACATGATCATACTTACGAAGATTGAAAATGAATTGAATGCAGTTATTTAGAAGACGATCATATTTATTGAGAAGATCTGCATTCAGGTCGAAATAGCACACATCACCATAGTCGGTAAGAGGAAGAATTACTATGAACGAATGAGAAGATTTACTCATTAACACAGACATTAAAGATAGACACAGATATTAAATATAGATATGGTAAAAAAAATAATCTAAATAAAATCATTAAAATTAAATATCTTCACGCAATTCCCAATACAGGGTAGAAACAGGTCTAGTCTAGACAATTAAGTCCCTTTGACCCATCATCCACTTAAGATATTTTCGGGACAACGTGGCAGGTGGTGAGTACGTCGCCGTCTTTAAGTCCAACCCAACGACATAATTCGTACATAAGTTTTTAAAAAATCCATGGGTCGAGCCTACCACCTGGGGATCGAACTCGGGTCTATTGACTCGAAATTCTGACCACCCAACCACTCGGCTAACGTGACTTATAAATAAATAAAATCATAAGTCTAAATATTATCTTTGAAAGTTCTTTATAATAATAAGACCATTATATACATGTTATATTATGCATAAGTGATTATTGGATTCCCTTTTTAAACAAAATATGCGTGTAGTAGGAAATTTTATGAAACTTTTGAATTGGTGGACCATAAAACATTGGGATAAACTAATGAAATACGATTTACTACCCGCATTTCTAACACGGTAAAAGTCAAGGTAAAAAAAATTAGGTAGCCCAGTTGTTAGTGACCTCGCGTTCAAAGCCGAGGATCGCATATTTGATTCCGCTAGGGGAAAACTATTCATGAATGTTAGACCTGATCTTAATTACTTCCGTACCGACAGACTCCGCTACTTCAGATCAAGTGTCTAAGGAGAAAAGAAATGCGAAAAAAGAAATTTGTGACTGGCCGATAGGAAGAATACTTTATGCGTGGTGATCACAGTACCAGAAAGTTATGATATTCAAGGCCTTTTCCTTAGGCGCCTCTTAGGACACCCACAGGATAAAGGGAACGGCAATATTATTACCCCACAGGGCACATGTTGCCATATGTGTAATGAAGAAAACTGTTAATGATATACAGTAAGTACGAAATGCTTTGTTGAAAGTGTTACTGAAAAAATAATTAAGTTTTTATTTAAACTGAATTAAGTTTATTACGTAACGTAACTGTTTGTGTGACGAACGTAGATTACATTAGAATATTATCCAAATAAAAATTTACATCATAGTTATATACCGCTACAAAATATAGAAAGAAAGAAACTTATCCGTAGGGCAAGTACATCACAATGAAACACACAAATATTACAAAAGGTATAAAAAATTAAAATGAAGAAGATGCAAGTGAAATTTGTGAAGGACTTGATTGTCTAGACCTCTGTCTACCCCAGTAGTAGGTAGGAATGGCGTTTTACATATATATGCATGAGCAATAAATATATTTGGTACACTCCTTTCCTGAGCAGTCGTGTAAAAATAATGTCGAATCCACTCCTCAAAAATAATACCCACATGTCAATGTTGTACTTTTAAAACCACTAAAAATGTTTATAATAGCTTCGTGCGTGCGGATAGGAGCTCCACAGCGAGATGACGAACTTATAGACACTACGTTATTTAAACTAAGTAATATCAGAGTATTAATGTCCTATAACAATAAAAAGCGGCGATAAAGTATTTTATTATTTCAACAACTTTTATCGTTTTGCATAATAAAGTATTGTCGTAAATTCAAAACATTATTATTAAGGCCACGGCAATCAATAGGTTCGGTACAATAATAATATTCGTAAACAAATAAGTACCATCAGTAGCATAGTCTTTCTGCCGTGAGAATTTATTTTATTAACTATACTACAACAAATAGGCATAATTAAGGAAATTGTAATAAATAGTAATAATGTGAGTGAAATTAGTAATAATATAAAGGAAATGGCTGACTCGATAGACATTCATCGATCCGAAATTACTAAATTTACTTGGTATCGTATAATTAGCGTGAGAATCGCCCATTGAAAGTATGTGAACAACGGACTGTGTTTGTGTGATATGTATAACATATAAGTATGTGTGAAAGTGAGTGTGTACGTTTAAAAATTAAATACTTTATACATAAACATCTTTGGCATCAGTTTTATTTAAGAAAACCTCTCTGTATCTGTGACGTCAGCCGCTTCGTCGATAGCTCGGAATGTTTTTGAAACTCTTGGACCAAAATATCACATCACGTGGTGGATGTCTCAATGAGAGCGGCCCGAAAGTCGGAGGTGCGGATATCGGGCAAGGTCGACGGTTTCGTGGAGCCGACTTACATGTTGATTCCTAGTAAGACTTGAGAAGAATTTGGTTCATTGCCTGCCTTAGTATATTCTGAGTAAAAAGAAAATTAAGTGGAAATCATATTTACAGATTTACTTTTAACAATTTTAGTCACGATAGCCGTTATCCCGAAACTATCTTCGGTGGAAGGTCTGTCAAAGGGACTTAATTGTCTAGACTAGACCTCTGTCTATCTGCCCTGTATTGGAAATTGCGTGAAAATATTTATTTATTATTATTATTACTTTTGACAATGCACAGTCCCAGACGGGATAGCCAGAGAGAACCGATCGGCAAGTGTCACGATCTTTACATACCTCTTTTAACAATGGAATGATATTATAATAGTTTTTAGTGAAATTCGGTGGTGACTTATGTCGTACATTATCATACGGACTGTCTCGGTGAATGGAAGCAGCGTCTGGGATCTGTTTGGTAGTGCGAACTGTCTGCCGATCTGCTTGCCAATTTGTCTAACATAGATTTATGGTTCGAGACATTTCAAATTATTGAAATTTAATCTATTACATTTTCACGCATTTCCCGATTCTGGGATAGGCAGAGAACAAGACAATACTTCGACGTCTCTAACTCAAAAACTCAGCAATACGAGCCTCCATAATAGGGATTGTACTCGGGTCTCCTGACTCTATTCCTAAGCAGACCACTCGGCTATTGTGGCCGTATTGATTCTCTATAAATTATCCGCAGAACGATTTATTGAATAAATACATGACAAATACCATGATGTTGGCCCTATCTGTCTTAATAAGATAGATAGGGCCAACATCCTTGCTTTCCTCCCAAAGTAAAGAGCTTAAGTATTACGAGCACCCAAACCCGAGAAAATGTAGACAAAGCGTTTTCGAACCCGGGACCTAAGAGGTGGTGACACCATGAAAATCGTCGTGTACGTCACTCGTCCACGGAGGTCGTCATTTGTTATGGTAATCGAATCGAGTGAAGTTATTAAATATTCTCAATCAGCGCCGGATGATTCGAAATCCGTACCCCATACAATTTGGTTGCTGACGCAAACAACGCAACGCAGCAGTTTGATATAAAATTCACGTAAACAGCTCGCTCTTTACGCGGCTTCCGCAAAAATATCCCGAGTGAGTGATGGAGTGCTGTCGAGCGTAAATTTATTTAGTGGCGGTGGCCATGCTTCCGCGATATTAATAGACAAAGCGTATAAAAAGACAAAACGGAAACCACAACACCAACTATCTCAGTTCTTAGATTTATAACCAAACATTATATATTTATTTATAAAAATGTAGTCAAATACGTTATGATGATGATATTTCTTAATGTTTTAAGAATTGCTTTAACTTAAGTTTATTAATTTTTTAATAAGAGAATTTTATGATAAGGATTTATTAACCCAATAGCTAGTACCATGCCTTCAAAGCTAAGCGTTGGGGGTTCAAATCCTGCTAGGGGAACATATTTGTGTGATGAATATAAATGTTTCTCGAGTTATGGATGTAGATAAAATATCTATGTATCTATGTTAGTATATTGTACCGTTGGCTTACGCACTAAGACAGCGATTTCCTTACCTCCTGTCACGTCATCTCAAATAGTCTTTGGTCAAAGCTGGGTCAAAAGGACTTAATTGTGTAGACCTTTGTCTACCCCAATATTGGGAGCATGCAAAGAAGAATTAGAGGTTTTGTCATCCTCTTTTATTCTGAGGACGTAAGTTGCTATTAAGAAAAAACCCTTAAAGACTTATCGATACCGAAAACGCATGATGGGATCTCGAAAATCATCAGACCAAAACAAAACAGATCGGCGATGTGATGTACCTCTAATTGTGAGGCGTTTCAAAGCGTAAAAGTCTGAAAGAATATAAGTTTATAAGTATCGATACTAATAGTTTCACACTTTTCCTCCATAGTCGTCTCTAACGACACCCTAGGGTAAAACAGCCACACCTCTTATTCTCAGGCAATACCAGACGGAAGCTAAAAGTTCATGTGCAGTTTGCCGAACAAGTTTACTTATGCTGGGCGTGGTATATTGGGTATTTTCGTCGGAATCTATATCCGGATCGGTCAAGCGTCCGGACGAGCGGGGTCGAGTGTTTCCACGATACGGGGGTTACTCACGTGTGTGACGTCATTGCTACAATCGAAACTGAGTACGTCATGAAGCATACGCTTTGATGAAGCGTTTCGAAGGAAATAAGCCAACGCCATACACTTCAATTCATAAATTGAATTTAAAAAGAGATCCTACCTACGATATTAGTTTAGTATGTAATTATTTTTCTTTTTTTTTTAAATGCAGCCAGCGTCCTAAGTACCATGGCACCAGGAGTGGCTCTACGATTATTGCAGTTTATAGTTAATAAGTATTGTAAATATTACTATAATTTTGTTACTGTTTTTAAATAGTCTTTTATAGAATGTATTTTAGAATGTCTAACAATATATTGTGTAAATCCTTAGTGCAGTAACCATGATACCAATGAATACATTTATATATTGAAGATTACCTCGTTTAAAGTCTTAAGATAATAAATATATCATAAGCTGTATATTTTTTTGTAACTATCAACTCTTAATTATTAAACTATTAAACTAGCTTTTGTTCCATTTCATTAAAGCTATTAGTGGCTGAGCAATAATAAAGCAATAAACAAAGACTCAGATTTGCAAGCGTACATATTTTTTTATGTTTTATATAATAAAATATGTAAAACAATAAAATTATACATATATGCACATATTTTAAAAATTGTTATATTCAATAATTTTTATATATTAAATTAATTGTTGCTGAAATAGACGAGATTTAAATCATACTTAAGTTATAAAAAGTCCTTCTAGTATAAACCTGTTAAATTGACAATTGAAATTAGGAGTAGTGATTTTGAGACAAAACTTCTTGCCACTATGCAGTCAACATTAAATTTCAAAAACTAAATTATTTTCTTACGCATAATCATTATAATTTTTTATAATAATTAAAACATCAAATATGTAGATTAAATTCATATTTCACATAACGAAACAATTAATTTTAATTAATACACACAGAACATTACATATTCTATTTACATCATTAATACTTTACGGACATTCTCTATGGTCTGTAACAATTATCAACGGAATAAAAAAAAACAGCAGTTTGATTACGCGTCGAATAATTTATTATCCATTATTCGGGCAGCCCGCTTCTTGTACGCACGCAATGTTCCATACATTTCAATTTAATGGAAGAGTCCACTATCATTAGTGAAGCTATCTCCAAGCATTTCCTAATACAGGGGTAGCTACAGGTTTAGTCAATTCAGTCCTATCGACTAACATTTCACCGGAGCATATTTGATACAATGACAGGTGGTGAGACTGTCGACATCTTTGTATCCAAGCTTACGATATAAATCGCATGTAAGTTTTGAAAAACTTATTGGTGCGAGTAAACATATGTATGATGACAATGTATGATTTTTTTTCACGGGAGTAGGGTAAAAAAAACAAGCCATGAAAAAAAGAATAAATAATTAGTTTTTCACTGGTTTTCAGCACTGAGGTTCGCCAGGGAGTGACAATTCATTTTTACATTTTCTCGGGTCTGGGTATTTGTGATGACTTCGTGGTTTCCTTTACCATAACATGCGTGCTGTAGCTACTTTGGTATCAATGCAATGCATGATTTGTTGTCCTATCTTTAACTACTTTGGTATTAAAGCAATGCATGTGATGTTGTCTCTATCTGTGCATGTATGTACTAAGTCTTCATCATCACGACTCATCGAGTGACCGGTCGGATCTCTCCCACCCACACAGACAAACGCACGTTCGCACGTAGCGCATACTTAGGAATGTATAAACAAGGCTGCACGCCCGACGTCCATCTGGCGAGGTGCCATGGCGCCGCACTTCATTCACGTACGACGTCACGCCGATGAGTTTGCACTACAGTTTTCAGTTGTTGCAGCGAGGGGTGGGGGTGGGGAGGGGGGAGGGGGAGGAGAGGATTACGAAGAGCTATACCGCTGCTACTCGGAATTCGGGTTCGAAGAATACATCCTTAAATGATTTACAATTTGCACATGCGAAAATTTTCTCGAAAAGATATACTAGTTTCGAATTTCTACGCTTTGTTTTCATAAGCAGTGTAAATTAGCAAAGCAGTATCAAAAAATGGTCGAGATATATCGTTTGCTTGGACATACAGACGGTGACAAAAAAATTTCTTCGGTGGAAGGTGAATCGAAAGGACTCTAGACCTATGTCTACCCCAGTATTAGGAGAGGCGTGAAGATATTCATTTATTCAGAGCTTTTATGTATAAATTTTATGTGCCATGTAGAGCTCAAAGCTTTTGTTAATTTAACAAAATTAAAATTTCGTTTTTGTATGGACAAAATTGACAATATGAAAATACATTACCAACATATTTCAACCTAATCGCATTTGTTCGGAAACACTTGAAGAGCCGGTAGAATGCAGGTAGGAATGTCTTTGCTCCTCCCTACACATCGTTAAGCCTCTTTTCCCATAAGGGTTGAGTCACTAATTGACATTTTGCACATAGCAACGAAGTTGGAAAGACTCGCATCTATGATGTTATAAATATATATACACGGAAGATACAATCCCTAGGGCTTCCAGCCAACGTTGTCCTTTTTATACTAGCACCATGTTTTCTTTAGTTTGTCACAAGCCCTATGTTACTCGTAGGTAGAAACGATTAGAAGCTTCTAAAGTTAATTAAATGTAAATTCGTTTTTGGAATCCACAACGAACTACAAACGTCCATACCAAGTTTCACACGTAAGGGAACATTTGCCATAATCGTCACTCCTGGAATGCGGTTTTGTGATTGCTGTAACAGACACCAGCTCGTTTCCTTCGCCAACTAACGACACCAACGAGAACAAAGGAGGCGGTGTATTTAAAGTCTTTATGCTATGTATAATAATAAAAAGTTTGTATTGACAAAAAGAGCAATATAAGTAAATAAAATATCTTCACGCAATTCCCAATACAGGGGTAGATAGACAGATGTCTAGTCTAGACAATTAAGCCCTTTTGGCCCACCTTCCACTGAAGATATTTTCGGGACAACGCGACAGGTGGTGAGCCCGTCGCCGTCTTTATGTCCAAGCCAACGATATAATTCATACATAAGTTTTTGAAAAAACCATTGGTACGAGCCTGCCACCTGGGAATCGAACTCGGGTCTCCTGACTCGAAATTCCGACCACCCAACTACTCGGCTATCGTGACTTATTAAATGTCATAGCGAAATAAAATTGATTTTCTCGGGAGCAGACTTCCAAATGTATGTTCGTGATTAAGCGACCTACCGCTCAGCGGGACGTTGAATTTAATGGGCAAAGAGTGAATGTATGTGAAATATTTCTATCCACATGACGCCATGGAGTGACTCTGTTTACTGTAATTTGAACTATTTTTTTGATAAAAAATAAACTCATAGTGACACATACTCATACTCAAGTCTATATCTGTAGCTCTAAATTAAATTGGGTACTGAGCAAGTCTGGTCTAGACGAATCACGTCTGAAGCCGTAAGCCGATATTACTGTTCGATTTGTGTGACATCATGTTATGTCCTTATTACAATAAACGTCTTATTTTAACATGATAAACCTCATACATAATTTATAAGTGTCTGTCTGTAGTCATTGAACATTTTATTATTCATAAAACAATACTCTCTTCAGATATATTAAAAAAATAAACATAGAATAGGAGCACCTTAACTAATGCATACATACATAACTGCCAGTAATAAAAAAATTACGTTTATAAAATCCTAAAGAAGAATGTCTATAAAAATAAAAATTATACCTCGACAATAGCACCTTCTATGAAGTATAAAACTGTCAGCAACCAACCATACACATCCATACAATTTCTTAGAAATCGGTTATGATTTCTAGAGATTTGAGAAAACAATGACTTGAAGTTTTGAGAATTAATATCTTTTAAAAAAAATAAAACAATACACAAAACACATGCATAATTCTATCTTCCTCTCTCGTATACATATTTTTGTACTAATTTCTCTGGCCAAACACCAATTTTAATGCATTACGCTCAGTGAGCTTCAATACATAATTAATAGTTTGACACATACGGACAAAGGTTTTTATATGTATTCCTTTGTTCAAATCTGTTAAATAAGTGTATTTAATGTATACATATATAGATACAAATACATATACAGATAGGGAGAACGTCACATACATTGCTCCTATCCCAATGTAAGATGCTAAAGCACTTGAGGTATGTGAATCGGAAACAACGAAGGTACCACAAACACAGGAAAACGGGTTTTTCTACATTGTTCCGACAGGGAATCGAACCCGAGACCTCGAAATGGCGACACCTTGAAAACCGGTGTATACGCCACTCGTCCATGGAGGTCGTGATATTATTACATGTATTTATTTTCTTATATTATTTTTTTATACTTAATAATGTAATTTGAAGTCAAAATTTGAAGTCACGATAGCCGAGTTGTTGGGTGGTCGGAATTTTGAGTCGAGAGACCTGAGTTCGATCCCCAGGTGGCAGTACCAATGAGTTTTTCAAAAACTTATGTACGAATTTCATCGTTGGCTTGGACATAAAGGCGGCGACGGGCTCACCACCTGTCACGTTGTCCCGAAAATATCTTCGGTGGAAGGTGGGTCAAAGGGACTTAATTGTCTAGACTTGACCTCTGTCTACCCCTGTATTGGGAATTGCGTGAAGATATTTATATTTTATTTATTTATACTTAATAATGTAATTTGACCGTGTCCTTTTCGTGATAGAACCGATCGGCGTTTAAAAGTTACACAGACACCGTGTCTTTCCAAACGAAACACTAAATTCGACCTCGGTATGTATTTACAAAACTAAGATAACCACTGGAAAGTACCAGAGGTCGTGCTCAAAGTCGCGGGCTTGGTGTGTCGGGGACCACAGTGAGCGCGACAAAATTGTAATCAATTTAATGGCACCATTGACCCACTGCTTAATTAACCGCTGAAGTGTTTAATTAGCCATAAATACTGATATTCGTGCCCGCACAGAGTGATTGGTAGCTAAACAGGTCAGTATCTTACGATATACGTGAAGTATTAGCGGAGGTATCGGGCGTAGCATATCAAGTATTTTTATACTGTTTTTTTTATGTTTTAAGAGTCACGATAGCCGAGTGGTTGGGTGGTCGGAATTTCGAATCAAGAGACCCGAGTTCGATCTACAGGAGGCAGGCTCCTACCAAAAAAAAAAGAACGAATTACATCATTGCCTTGAACATAAAGACAGCGACGGGCTCACCTGTCACGTTGTCTCGAAAATATCTTCGGTGGAAGGTGGGTCAAGGGGACTATATTGTCTAGACTAGACCTCTGTCTACCCCTGTATAGGGAATTGCGTGAAGATATTTATTTATTTGTTTATTTTATGTATTTTATAATATACGTTTTTATCACCGAAGACAAAGAGAGAATGTCCCATAACCGTTAATTACACTGTATGGTTACTTTAATCCAGAACTCGAAAGTGCAGAAAGTTACACTGCTATTTGGCGTCAAAAATATGTACTAATGTTGTGTTAATGAACACATGTTAATAAATGTTCATCACACTTGAAGTATTTTAACGTAGAATAATGATAATGATAATAAAAAAATAGTTGGGTAATTAACTGTATGATTATTTATAGTTGTCTTAAAGAAGTCAGGCCTGACCTTGTTTGTCTATTATATTTCAAGTAAACGAAAGACTAGTCTGGCCTGGCTTCGTATTGTTTCCATTTAAATTCCAGAATTGAAGATACATTTGGAGACAAATGTATTTATATGTATTTGTTTTAAAATTACATTACAAAAAAAAGAAACCAAATTAAATGCAATTTCACTACATTTGAACTTACGTGCGTGTAGTTCTAATATTACCTAAGTCAAGTCTTTAACTCAGGATGGATCGGGCAGGCGGGCTAACCCAAAAACATCGAATATGGCGGATTGTTGTGAAAAACAGATAAACAGACAAGAATTTGTTACACCGCAGCAATTCTTACAATTTGAAATCGGACATTTACGACATCGTTTAGGATTTGTAAAAGTTTATATATGGAATAGCAGACCTCTTCTAAGGAGAGTTTATTTAACATTATCGCCACGCTTAGCGATACTAGGCTCGAAATGGCGATCACAGTACACGAAACTTCGCACCCTGATGATTAGAATGATTTATAAGAAACATTAATATTCAGTCACGACGTTAAAATTAGTTTCGCTCAAATTTGAACACTATACATACATAACGTCACTTTATCGCATGTAATTTACTTCAGTCATAAATAAAACATATAATTATCAAATGAAAAACGTGTCAGAAATACAAACAAAATTATCAATTATGTTCATAGCTTTTGTTTGACAAAGATATTTTATTTGTTTATATGTTTCTTTAAAAAATACCAGTGAAATGTTTAACTGCGGCGTGTTTTATAGAAAAATTAACTGAGAACAAAGCGATTTTTGTTAAGTCGATTTAAACCGAAGCTTTGTGACGCACATTTTTATAAAAGTTCGTCATGAAACAATTAGCATTCAGACTAGAGTGTATAGTTATAAAGGTTACAACAACGATATTTCTTACATTTTTAAAAACAGATAAATTTGTTTTATAACCAGGTTTTTGATATTTATACGTACGTATTTCTAATAGTAAAAAAGTCACGATAGCCGAGTTGTTGGGTGGTCGGAATTTCGAGTCGAGAGAACCGAGTTCGATCCCCAGGTGGCAGTACCAATGAGTTTTTCAAAAAACTTATGTACGAATTTCATCGTTGGCTTGGACATAAAGGCGGCGACGGGCTCACCACCTGTCACGTTGTCCCGAAAATATCTTCGGTGGAAGGTGGGTCAAAGGGACTTAATTGTCTAGGCTTGACCTCTGTCTACCCCTGTATTGGGAATTGCGTGAAAATATTTATTTATTTATTTATGTATTTCTAATAGTCATGATAGCCTAGTAGTTGGGTGAACGGAATTCGAGTCGAAAGATCCGAGTTCGATCCCTAGGTGGCAGGCCTGTACCAATGGGGTTTTTCAAAACCTACTTACGATTCATGTCGTTGGATTGACATACAGGCGGCGACGGGATCTGTCACGATATTCCAAAAATATATTCGGTAGAAGGTGGGTCGAACGGACTTAATTGTCAGGACCTCTGTCTACCTCTGTCTTGGGAATTAAAATTATAACTATTGTATTAGTTGTTACGTAGATTATTGTGTAAAGCTGTCGTATATTTAAATATCCAACAGGGTGATTAACTAAATTAAATCTAATTTCATAAACTAATCTAGAGGTTACTCTCTCGCTGTCTATAATACGATCTTGAAACAAATTAATTTTGAAAAAAAAAAAACGAACAGATGAGCTTAAAACCTCTTTTTTGAATTTCGGTTAAAATAGTAAATGAGTAGTCGGATGATCTGGAAGGAATTCAGGAGACTCGAATTTTCCACGCGGAGATGAAGAGCCACATTTTTGGCATGTTTGAGGTTTTTGACATGTATGTACGTACTATTGGATGGAATATTAAGACGGTGACAGTCTCATCCTTCTGTCACATTGTCCGAAATAATCTAGTGTGGAATGTGATTAAAAAAAATTAAACATATTCTCGTTGTTCCCAATATTGGGGTAGACATAGGTCACAATTAATTCCCTTCGACCCAACTTTTATTTTTAAAAAATATCGTCACGCCGATAAATAAATAATAATAAATAAAATTATTAAGTGCAGAGTCATCAAATAATACAATAAAAATATATGGGGTCAAAGAACCCACCAAATGGGGTCAAAGACAATGCATAGAAGCATGGTGTTTGTGAGGCAACAGATGAGTTCATATAGAAAATAGTCATAACATTAGAGGAAAATAAAGCGCACCTCCCTTCCGCACATTCCGCTTGCTAGAACCGGCTTGACCTCAATACTACGCTGTCGGCAACCCCGTGGGTTAGAGGGACATTGTCATAGAGAATGTTGTGACATGTTTTCTACATTACATTACGTTTTTGTATAGTTCAAGAAAGTTTCTTGTCATAATTTTAAACTGTTTTAAATATATACATACATAGAGACAGCACTATATACATTGCTCTGATCCCAAAGTAAGTAAAAGCGCCTGTGTTATGGAATCGGACACAACGAAGACGACACAAACATCCAGACCCAAGAAAATATAGAAAAAGTGGTTTTTCTACATTAACCCTTCCGGGAATCGAATCCGGGACCTAAGCAATAGCGATACCTTGAAAACCGGTATGTACGGCAGGTCGTCAAATTTTATTTTTAAATAAATGTAAATCTCTTAAATCATGGTACGAGCCTGCTAGCTGGGGAATAGAACTCGGGTCTTTCGATTCGAAGTCTGATCACCCAACCACTCGGCTATCGTGACTACCAAGAATAAGAGACATAATATAAGAATTATCCGAGAGACATCCGACGGATGGAAACTCTCTCATGGGGTAACGCTCTAATAATAGTTATGTTAATGAAGTCATTCTGTATTCCACCTAGATGTACTCTGGCATTAAAAACTGCCGGCTGCATGAAGCTGACATTCACTAATTGCCCGATGTTGGTTTAATTGAATGTGAACGCCGCAGGCACCTTACGGCCTCATTTCAAACAACATTCTACTGTATCATATACATTTTTTAATTTGTTACGAGTCTTTGAAGTCTAATGTGTCTGTACACTGACTGATATAACAATAATAATAAATACACACATACATAGATAGGGACCACACTACATACTGATGATCTCATAGTAAGTAGCTTATGCACTTGTATCATGGAATCAGTAACAACGATGCTACCACAAACACCTAGACCAGAAAAACTGTAGGAAGTGTTTTCTACATCGATCCGACCGGGAAATCGGGCCAATAATATACGATTTTATTTTCTGCTTGTAGTAAAAAAAAATATAAAGTATACTCACTTTTCTTCGGGTGTCTCCTCGGCAATCGGACGTGGAGTATGAGTGGATAAGTCGGGCAGTTCAACTGCCATAGTGTCCATCGCCATATTGAATAGGTCTTTTTATCTATGTCCGTAGTTTCGCGCACATGGATTACACACAGCACAATACTTTGTGATTCGTTCAATAACTTTATGATTACAAATCTACAACAGCGAAGATTATTCTTTACAATTTCCCATCCGCTCTGTTTATTAATTCCTCTAGGGTATTGTTTTCAAGACACGACCGATATCTTACGCAGGTTGTTTTAGAGGTATCGCGTCTCAACTTATCATTCTTATCTCTTTAAATGCCTGTTGTATCTGCAATGCAGATGCGATAAAACAATTGACAAACGACCTTGAGGATTCATCACATGAATCTTTAGATAATTAGTCAAGGTGAGAAATAATTAGACGTAGTTTAATGAGTAACGCTCAGAAATTAAAAAAAAATACATAAAGAATTAGTTTTATATTACTCATTTGAAATCGATCCTAGACTTGTTTAACTGATTAAAGCTAATTCAGACTAAGTTTAATGTGTGATGTAGTAGTTAATAATTGATTTAAATTAATTTAAGTTTTAACACTTTATTAAAGCTATCATACCAATAAATAATTACCGCTTTGTATTTGCATATATCTTTTAATATTACTTTAAAATGAAATTTCAAAATTTATGAATATTTTTCTAATAGATTATAGTTAAATTAATTAGATTAAAAGAAGTATAAATTTATTTTATGACTATTATCGCTCAGAGTGTACTTATGAACTTCTACATAGTCACGTATAAAACACGGTAAGTAGAGGTTCGTAGCTGCGAGCTACGCCGTTGCTACGCTCCTTACAAATAACAGTAACATTCTAGTGCAAGTGCGAATGAGATCACATGCAGTCCTAGATGACTCTTGTCAATCCCCCCTTCACCCCCCAGACATTCTCACTTTACTAGCTGATATCTATGTATGTAAGTGCGTAATGAAAGTATGTTATGTAAAATTATATAAGCGTTTCATTAAAATTTCTTTGAATCGGATTGCGAGTTTTTACGCCCATAGCGCGGAACGCATGGTTCTATTTCTCAATTACCTCACAGAGAATAATTGATTTTCGCCTGTATTATCAGTAAAAAGGATCATTATCGAAATGAGCTGGATGAGATCAGGTCGTTAGTTCCACACGAATGAGTATGAATTAGAGAGGCATTAATAATGCCAATAATATTATTAATGCCAATAAATTTATAGAGCGGTGCAGATATATTTGATAAGGTTTATACTTCGTACACAATGAGTGACTTCGTACGAGTATTGAGTAGTTCATACGGATAGTTTGTAGTACAATCGAATGTCTGATAAAACTTCACAAAAATTGCAGCTTAGTTGGAGTGGTTAACAGGAATACTAGTAATGGTATTGCCATTTCAGTGTGCTTATAAAAAGGAATTATGGTTAATGATGAATTATTAATAAAATACACAATACAAGTACTATCTATAGTTATTTTAAGTTCCAGTTTCATAATAAGACGAAATATAAAAGGTCTTTCCATATTCTATAAAATGGAACCAGTACAATAGTCGAAGAATTACTATAAGATACAAATAGTGCTGTGCTCAAATGAGTTCCACGAAATCCTCGACTATTTGCTGTTTCACTTTGAACGAACAATATTTCTTCTAATAACTCACTTGCATATTTCAGCTGATATCTTTCATAAACTTTCATATTCAAAAAAAAGTTACGGCTATAAATTTTGATTTAAATATTAAATAATTTGATTAAATAGTTCTTAATGCAATGTCAATGAAATTAAATCAATCTTTGGTGTTATTTATTCTGTTAAATCCTCTTGGAATTACAAAGAATACAAATATTGCAATATTTGCAAATATTTGCAATATTTTCTGTATTTAATTTTTTAGAGCATGGGCAATTAAAGCCGTAATTTTTTCGCATTTCTTATCCTGAAGTGTGGCATCGATAGAAAAATGTACCACCTCTTTATATCTGTGAGTAATGTAAGAAGAGACTAAAGGAAAAGCCTTGAAACTAATAATTGTTACTGATTGAAAGATATTTGAAAACAACTGACGTAATTAAGTCAGCGACGGGCAGCAGTGATCACTAAAATTGATAAGGGCGTGCTTCGATTGTTTGGGCGCGTTGAATGAGCGAACACCGTATGGTGAAGAAAATATATAGCGCGAAAGTTAAGTGACCAGGAAAGCCGAAACTAACTTTCGAAGATCATATGAGCAAATTGCTCGAAGAGGGGAGGATCAAGAGTGCTCAGATACCTAGTCGTGCATGTATAAAGAAAATGATGGATCTAAAAGAAGCAAAAGAGGTATGTAAGGATTGTGACACTTGGCGACCAGTTCTCTCTGGCTACCCCGTCGGGGACTGTGCGTGGAGATAAATAAATAATAATAATAATAAATAGACGCAGCAGCAGGCTACCAGCGTGTAAGGTGCCTGGCTTTGGTACTGCGATCGCCAATACGCTGCCAGGCATGGCGATTACGTTAAGAAATGATTATCTCGAAAACAAGTTTTTAATTGCGTTAGGTTACAATTATGTTGTAAAAAGGAGCCCCCAAAAATAAGTGAACAAACAAAGCGACGCCTGCGAATGGGATTAATATTGTGACCTGAAGATATTGATTATATCCGACGTCCTCTGTAAAGGTCGGCTGCGAACTATTAAAGAAGATAAGCACGTTTGACTTAGAACGACATTTCACGCCGGCCTTTCTAAAATTACTCTACGGACGATTTATATTTAAGACACTTTCTTGCTTGTCGGTAGACAAGTTTCTTTTTTTAGTTATGGCTACTTAAAAACTCTGCCAGTATCAAGGGATGCAGAGAGGATCTATATTTGAGGAGAAATTTGTATCCATAAAAAGACTCAAGATTTATGTATGTTGTATGAGTTATTATTCTATATACAATATTAAAAAAGAAATTTTTATCTCCACCCATAAAAAAATCATAATTATGTTTATTCGGATACACATTTTATCGAAAACATTTTTCGGAACAACGTGATAGGTTGTGAGCGAACGATATAAACCATAGATAAAATAAATATCTTTACGCAATTCCCAATACAGAGGTAGACAGAGGTCTAGTCTAGACAAATAAGCCCCTTTGACCCACCTTATACATTTTCGAGGAGTAGATAATATATATTAGAAAGATAAGTTTTCGAAAAACCGATTGGTACCTGCCTACCACCTGAGAATCGAAGTCGGGTCTCTTGACTCGAATTCCGATCACCGTAACCACTCGGCTATCGTGACTCTCGTATTTATGTTCATGTTTATATATTTATTTTACAGAAATGAAATGCCAAAAGTTAAAATTGTCGTATAAACGTGTTTTAAATGGATTTTAACCTTGTTCTAATTTGATTCTTATTAATTGATATTATTTTATATAATTTAATCTGTCCTCATTTACGAGGACATTTTCTTTTTTTTATTTTGTTGTTATGCTTAAGCCTTTATTAAACAGTAATACGTATACGTCTTCTTTCAAATTCATCATTTTCTTCATACATGCACGTCAAGATATCCGAGTACTCTTGACTTTTGCCTCTTCGAGCAATTAATTAGGTTAAGACTTCGAAAATATTGACTATTATTAATGAATCCTAAGTAATACTATAAACACACGAGTTGGTTTAAAGTAAGGCGAGTTTGTTTGTTTGTTAAGCTCTAATGCCTAAACCACTAAACTTATTTAAAAATTCTTTCGCAACTAAAAGTACATTATCAACAAGTAACGTCGGCTGTATATTTTTTTAATAGAGACTCCTACGACAATTACAATAATGTAACCCATTTTATATTTATATATAGAGAGGGACAACATCGAGGTATGGATATTGGAAACAACGAAGGCGTGGTGCCTTTAACCACAAAATTTGCCTATAAGTCATTATTTGACAAGCGATGCCATTTTGTTATTTGTGAGAAAATTAAAGCTGCTTTGGAGATCCTTTAGACGTCTAAAATTTAACTACGTATAAGTGTAAAATATCAAGGTGAAACTTTTAAATAGGCAAATATCGGTGATTAGTTCAGTATTCAATTAAGCTTAACATCAGCTGTTTCTAATTATTTCAGAAATTCTATATACTTTGTAATGACAATGATTACGGCTGTGAAATCTTTTAAAGATTCACGCGTGCAAAGTCTTGAGTAAAGGTTTGTTTTTTTTTTATAGAAAAGGGAGGCAAACGAGCAGGTGGCTCACGTGATGGTAAGTGATTACCGCCGCCCATGAACACCCGTAATACCAGAGGCATAGCAGATGCGTTGCCTCCCTTAGAGTGCCCCCCCCCCCTAGTATTGGAGGAGGGGAGGGAGGCGTGCGCCACCACAAAAGCTGATGCGTGGCTCTACCACTGTTAATAGCTAGACTTATATATATCTTGCGTATCTTGTATCTTCATAAGTCGCGACACAGCCAATATTTTATCTATTTTAAAAGAAATACCTTTTTACAAATGGAAAAAAAAGTAAAAATAGATAATATTTCAAGCATGAAGTGAGCCTAAAAACCAAGTAATAGTAATATTAACCAACAAATTACCAACACAGGTCAAAGGAAATTGTACATTACCTTGTAAGTAATCCGATCGCTTAGAACTTGGGCTGTGTAACGTAGCACCATCCTAATCCGCATTAGATATTATAGTATCATGTAATTTATTATTGTAGTCGTGTATTGCCCTTTGACCCACTTCTCACTTCCATTTGATATATCTAGTTATAATAGTCACGACGGTCGAGAGGTTGGGTGGCTCTGTCACTTCATCCCAAAAAGTGTCTTCGGTGTAAGGTGGGTCGAAATGACTTAATTGTCTAGATAGAGATCTAGACAATTAAATCATTTCAAAAAAAATATCTTCACGCAATTCCCAATACAGTGGTCGACAGAGGTCTTGTCTAGACAATCAAATTCCTTTGACCCACCTTCCACCAAAGATAATTTCGGGAAAACGTGACAGGTGGTGAGCCCGACGCTGTCTTTATGTCCAAGCCAACGATGTAATTCGTACATACGTTTTTGAAAAACCCATTGGTACGGGCCTGCCACCTGGGGATCGAACTCGAGTCTCTTGACTCGAAATTCCGACCACTCAACAACTCGGCTATCCTGATTTTTAAAAAAATCTTAAATCATTTTAATTATATCAATAATAATCATTTCAATTAAAATCAATAATAATCAATTATCTCATTAATAATAATCAATTAAGTCTATCCCTGTAATGTTAATAGCGTGAAAACATTTACTTTATTTTATTTATTTAACCAGTTATATTTAATGGTTTGCCGAACAAACAGCTTTAGAGAATCAAATATATGGAGATGTTTGCGATACCAACGGTTTCATATTATTATATAAACGAATAGCAGAATTTTAAGTAACAAAAATTAATACCCGGAGGCTAATTAAAGAAAAAAACATTGGAAACTGTAACTAAAGAAAACAATAACGTTAACTTAATCGAGATATTATAACTTTGTTCTTAAACATGATGTGGCCAAGAATAAACGAAAATAGTCCGGCTGTTTCTGGTAGTTTCTTTGTTTTCGATTCAATAACACGAGTGCTTTAGCTTAGAGATAGAGATTCACTATGGGACCAGAACAATATGTGTTCTTGTCAGAATTTATATATTAAATATACCAAAGTTTTTAATAATTATATTTCACGTTTCTGATAATATGTAAGAAACATTGTAAAATGTCGCAAATCTTTTAAAGGAAACAAATAATTCGCACTAATGCACGCGAGCTTGCATGCGCTGAATTACTGATTAAAATTGCAGCAAAACATTAGGAATGAGTAAGCCACTAGAATGGGCACGCGAAAAGGTAATGTAAAAGTATTTAAAGTAAGGACACAAAAGATATTATGATAGACGGAATAATCTAGTTAACAATACCCCCTCCTTAAATAGAGCTTTTATGATTACAAAGAGCGCGATTAACATTATGGTTTAGTGAGCGGGTGCCGTGTTAAACAGGTAGTAACGGCGTAAGTGTTTTGGAACTGCGATCGCTAATTCGCTTGCCAAGCGTGGCGATTATGGCAAATCCTCCCTATGGGAGAGGCCTATATCCTGCAGTGGATTTTAACAGGACGTTACGTATGTATGTATGTATGTGTGCATTCATGAGCGGAGTGCAAATCATGACGTAGTTTCGGGGCCGCCATTTGGCTTTTGTCGTGAACCACTTTTAAAAGAAGCATTGCAGCTTGGTTGGAGTGGTTAACGTTGGAAACAAATAATGAAAAAAATTATGTCTTAGATTTACGTCGTTCCTAGAACGATAAATAACTTATTGGATTAAAAATGAATCATTGCAGTACACCTGCGTGCACGACAATGAGTAGGTACAGTGAAATCTGAATAATCATAATACGTAAACTACAAATGTGTCATTTAAATTAGTAGTCATAAGTGGACTAATGATTATGCGGTTTGCATTACAAGTTGCGAGATAAAAAACATAATTCACAAAGCCTTACATACAAGATCGATTTGTCATAATCGTTTCGATTAAAACAAAGACATCAGATGTAGTTTTATACTAAACTAGTTTTCCACCTAAGGCTTCACCCGCGTTGAATTAATATCATTTTGTAAATGCCCAATTACCAACTCACAGTTTTAAAAGTGAAAATTCTTCTACACAAACTTATGTACTCGAATATGCTACTTTTGCCCTTTACGGAGAGAGTTTCCTAAAAGCTTTTCTTAGCTGACGAATCCCACTCTTAATCTAGACTCAGAGAGATCATTTCGTCTTGATAAGTCGTAAGGTTTTAGAGTTTTCATAAGTTTTTGTGAAAACTATAAAATAGTTTAGTCATAAGGTTTTAGAGATTGGTCAGTGTATGAATCAGTGACTATTCGCTATGTTTAGATAGATAGATAACTCTTTATTGCATCGAATTGAGATCATTAAAAACCTATAGCAAACGGTGGTCATATCGCTATAAGCGTATATTTTGTGCTCAGAAATAACACAGTTCATTTACAATGAAATTCCAGTTTTATACTGCGACACTTTGTTAATAGTTACGGACAGGTGTTTCTACGAAAACGGTAATTGCAAAACAAAATTTCATTCGTCAAATTATTAAAAAAGTCCTTCAGAGACATGTATATTTTATACAGAGAGTGTTATATAATATCGTATGCGTGTATGTAATGTTTCCATTGTCATCATAATCGGTCGCGTCCCCGTAACGTCCTCTCTAGCGCAACTCACACCGACGCGTGACAGCCCCACACCAGCAAACAATGGACGGCTTATCGAATTACTAAACAAAAACGTTCATAGAACTGTACGGTGATGCGCTTTACACTCATACTCACTCACACATAGAGACAGGGACAGCACATCGCTCTGATCCCAAAGCAAGTAGCTTTAGCACTAGTCTTATGGAATACAGAAACAAGGAACGTACCACAAACACCTGGGAAAATGTAGAAATAGTGTTTTCTACATTTACTCGACAGGGAACCAAACCCTTTAGCTATATATAGCTAGTATATAGTATAATAATAGGAGGAAATTTTCGACCCACCTTCCACCGAACACATTTTTGGGACAACGTTACAGGTTGGTGACCCTGTCGACGTCTTTATGTCTAATATAAATCGTAATAAATTTTTGAAAAATCTCACTGGTACGTGCCTACCACCTGGGGATTGAACTCAGGTCTCTTGATTCGGCAAACGTGACTGGCTGTACTAAAGATACATCATAGTAAAAATCGAAAGATGTATAAACGAAGTATATTAGAAACCTTACTTCTCCCTTCCTCACTGAAAAGTGATTTCATAAGGAATATAGGATCCACTATGTTATCAATATGTAGTGGCGTACGCCTCCCACTTATCCACTAAATCGCGAGAGCTTATGTATTCGTAGTAATGATAATATAATGCGACGTGGATAGACCGGGCATAATTACGTTACGATCAAGGTGACATCTTCCGGTTACAGTCGGAAACAACAAGCAACTATTTATACGTACGGAATTATGCGTTAGTGTGTACTTATATTTCGTATATAATTTATACTTTATACTCGTAATAATGAAATTTGTTCATTACGAGAAAATATTTATGTTCACATACAAATGAGTATTTTTCACCTTTCTGATTAGACTTCACTACTGAACCTGTGTTTGTGAAGTTTTATCCTTTTTTCTTGTGTAATAAATACAAAAAGATAGACACAATGTTATGGTATCTCAAACTAACTTTCGAAATAAAACTGATAAATAAAGTGCTTTACATCATTGATCCGCCCGGGATCTAACCCGGGACTACAAAGCTGTTGACACTTTAAACACCGGTGCCAGTCTACCACGGAGGTCATCAAATTATTTACGTTATATACTTATAAAAAAGCAACCGATTTTTTAATACAAAGAAGCCAATGTTTCAATAAATTGCATAGTCTTAGAGTTTTTTTTAAAGTTTCACTTAAATACGCCCAGAGGAAAGAACAAAATTCCTTATTAAAGGACAAACGTTATATAAATATCTTTTTTTAAATACTTTGTTTTGAGAAATAATATATCCTTATTCAGATTACACATTTAAAATACACATCTGAGAATATTTCCGTTCTCAATTATTTACAAGATATATATAGAAAAAGTCAAGGTTAAAGTTTGTGTATGGTTTTGATACTTCTAAAACGGTTAAAGAGATTTGATTTAAATTGGGAACGGAAATGTTTTATACTCTGATCGAACTACTGGACCACTTCGTATAACCAAAAAAAATTTTTTTGTTTCCTACGAAAATTGCTATTAGATAAAAAATAGGAGTTAAGTATTGAATTATAAACTGAGTAGGTGAACCTAGATCTACGAAGATTGCGATATTCTTTTGTAACTATTTAATTTTAACTTTTTAAAAATGATTTTTTTTAAATTCGCAAAACAAGCTAGTGTCAATCAAGATTCATCTCGTCGTTTAAACCATTATTAGTTGGGAGCATTCATTGGGTAGTATTATTATGACGTGTCCTTATCTGTCTGTTTATTTACAGGAATTGGCGTTGTACCAATACGTTAAAAACATGATTTGTTCTAATTGAGACAGTAAACAATATTTATTACTGTTTTAATTTGAGATCAAATTAAAAATTTAAAACAATCAATTAATTATACAAGTTCCTATTAGTGGAATTGTTGAACATTATTTAATAACTTAGTAAAATATAGAAACTAATTTCGCACACGATTTTAGGGTTGTCCCGTTTACCTTTTTTTTTTACGGAAATGGCGCAGTTTAATGTCGAACTGCCAACTGAATTAGGCAATATTGAAACAGAGCAGATAGAAAATACGAATTAATTTGATCTACCCACGTTATTTGTTCACTGCACAGGTTCGATATAGAACTGGTGATGTTTGTCACGGTATATTTTATAAAACACACGTATCGTACGGCATCCGCGAGCAAACTGAACCGAGCCGACGCGAGACAGATGCGCGACGACAGCGGTTACCGCTCTCGGGGAAAATTACCCGAAATACGGCAAATGATTCATAATTCATTCGTTTTAAGTATTGCGCTTCAAGTGTGCACTTTAGTCGTTCCTAAATACGTACAAAATATGAAATAAATTCAATAATAATTCGCATGCGAGCTAAAGGTCGAAAGAAGTTTTAGTTTGGATATTATTAAACATCACTTCCTCCACAGATTTACACTGTTACTATAGTTATAAACATATAAAAACTTCTAAAAAAACTTTTTTGTTTTGAACACTTCGCTTTTAGCGTCTTCGGTCTCCTCCGCCTATTCTGTTACCATTGTCTTACGTATCTTTTTTGTTTGAAATACATAAACCTCTAAAACACACGGTTTCAACTAGCTAAGGAGACAGGGTTACCTCCTTTTTAATGAAAGTAAACTTTGCATTGACACTGTTTTGACGAATTATTTGTAATGTTATAATTGTAATATTTTAATGTGAATGTTGGTGAAATAAAGTTTGTTTGTGATTAAACTTTAATCTAAAATAATTTCATGAGATATATTTCGTTTTCTCTATTCGTGTGCAATAAAAAGAACATAAGCAACTTATGTGTTATGTTATTTAAGTCGACATTGTTGTTTAAGCCTAACATTTACTAGAATTTTCCTTATGACGCTTGCCACACCGAAAAGCTAAAAGTATTAAAAAGAAAACCGCTTCCCACGGACGTCCGCTACGCGCCCGCCTAACACCCTAGGGCGGGATCCTACTACCCCATCGGTGGATAGATCGCACAACAAATCCGGACACGAGTCTTCTCTACAATCCAACACAACTGATCGTTAATACAACGCCTACTATTGATAAAAACGACAAAGTTAAAATTAAAGATGTTAAAATTTAATAACTAAGATTAACATTTATTTTTAGCTTAAAATGAAACAATTATTTCTTTACGTTAACAAGAGTCTGTGCTTTACGATATATGAAGGTCTAAGGTAAGGAAGGCATACATGCCGTGGTCCTTTCTTATACGGAAAATTTTCCATAATACTACTACACTTAACATTCACAATGGTCGTGTGGCTGGACGATCTATATTCGAGTCAAGAGACCCGAGTAAGACCCTCAAGAAGTAGAATCGAACCAATGTTTTTTTCTAAATTTATGTACGATTTATATCCTACGTTGGCTTGGACATACTGACGAAGACAGGCTCACCAACTGTAACGTTGTCTCAAAAAATATATCTTCAGGGAAAGGTCGGTCGAAAGGACTATGATGATATGAGCATGTCGCCGTCTTTATGTATAAGTATACATATATTTATACATACATACAATTACACCTCTTTCCCGTACGTTGGCAGACCACTTCTTTTCACTTATACTTTTTCCTTACATACTTGTTTCGCTTCGACCACTTTCAATATTCCCTACGTACATGCTCTTCGATTAAGGGTACTCTTTTTACCAGGCCTTTTTTCAGGACGTCTTTGATTTGGTCTCGAAACGTCCGCTTAGGTCTACCCCTCCCTTCACTTCCATTCACACTCACCTTATACACCTTTTTCGTCAATCGTTCTTCATTCATTCTCTCGACATGGTTAAATCATCTCGGCCTACCTTTCTCAATTTTCGTCACTACATCTTCTTTCAGACCACAATGTTTCCTTATCTTAGTATTCCTTATCCTGTCACTCAGTTTAACTCCTAATCATACTTTTTAAAGCTCTCATCTCAACTGCATTTACTCTGCTTTCATGTTTTTTCTGCCATACCCAACTTTCAATTCCGTACATGAGTGTCGGAACCAACACCCCTTATGCACAGCCAAACGAGCCTTGTCAGACACCTTCCGACTGCTCATAAAGGAATGCAAAGCTCCATTCACCATGTTTCCTGCATTCACTCTTCCTTCAATACCACTCTCACACTTTCCATTTCTCGTAAAATAAAAATGTATACACCAACGATATAAAACGTTCATAAATTTTTGATTTTATAGAATAGTAAACGATCCGAAACTGTGGCGTACCTATGATTTAGAGTTCATACTCGTACAATGCAGACGAAAACAATTGCTTCAAAGGCCTTCAACTTGTAAGAATGCCAGATTGCGGCCAGAACAGATGCCATAACAAATAATCTGTAGTATACGTACAATTACATTTGTAATTTATAGTAAATTGCCTCACTTTACCATCTGTTTCTTTTCCCAGTCTCGTGTTATTCCATTCATTAAATTTTTAACAGACTTCAATTCGGATGTTTGGATTTTTTTTCTATGGATAAAGGCCTCTGAGGAAGAAAGAAAAGAAGTTTAAAGTCTCTGCCTTCGCCTACCTACGCACCTTTTAATATTAACTTTCGCGCTATATATTTTCTTCACTATTCGGTCTTCACTCATTTCCTCCGAACCTTCATCAATTTTATTTTTTTACGAATTTCATCGTTTGCTTTTCCGCCAAGATAAAGCGGGGTAAGAATATCGCCACTCCCTTTCTTCCCGTGGGTGTCGTAAGAGGCGACAGCAGCAGAACATAGGCCTCTCCCTATGGGAGACGCCTATGTTCTGTAGTGGACTCTAATAGCTAGTTACGTATGTATGTAAAGCCACACATTTTACGATAATTATTTTACAATTTATTTACTTTTATATGGCTTAAATACGCCGAACTCAATTTTAAGTACACATTCACGAAGAACGCAGAGAAAACAATTAATCTGAAAATTTCCCGGATGACAAATATTAACACATATTTAATTAATTTAAATTGTTACGATATATTTTACAAGATATATTTTATTTTTATTAAATTGTTACGAGGTTTACATGACTGTGTAACGCAATGTGACACAGATAAGAAAATGTAACGTTTCTCGTGCGTCCGTTTGTTTCAGGGACGTCTCAATATTTACACGGGACTTATCAAAGTTGCATCAAAGCAGAAAAGACAGCACTGCCTGCCATTGTGTTTGTGTTGCTAGATTGTAAAAATAAAAGCAAATAAAATTTCTTATTTGACGACGTCCGTGGACGAGTGGCGTACACACCCGGTTTTCACGGTCGCTAGCTCTGAGGTCCCGGATTCGATTTCCGGTCGGGTCAACGAAGAAAACACTATCTACATTTTATCGGATCTGGGTGTTTGTGGTACCTTCTGTTGTCTACCTACCTTGTTTCTGATTCCATAGTACAACTGCTTAAGCAAATTAGTTTGGAATCAAAGCAATGCATGTGATATTGTCCCTATATATGTATGTATTTATTTACTTATTATGAAGAAACAGACAATAAAAATTTATTAAAACACAAGTCCTCTTACTCCTGTAAGCGGACTTTTGTTTGATGATTGTTCTATGACCTCATAAATATTCAGGAGCTGGTTGTTGTCAGCGATGATGTACAGACAATAGTAAATCTACCGGTCTAGGTCGTGGCGAGGATTGCATTGCCTATCTACATAGAAAAAGGTCTCCGATATAGTACGTTTTTATTAATACATTTCGCCTATAACAATCTTACTTAGCTGGCGGTATAAACGTCTTAACAATGAGGCGACTGTGACGAGTGTCACAGTCCTGTGACGAGTAGGAAAGTAATCTAATATAGCGATTCCCAACCTGCTCGCCAATTGAGACGATTGTGACCAACCCTCTTTTCGGGCGAGGTCTTTGACCCGCAGTGAACTTAGGCCGATCAGTTACATTTGAAGGGGAAAATGAACACGTTGCAATTCCAATCATTTAATTTGGTATTAAAAAAAGGTAGTAGCCCTCGAAGCTAAGTGGAGTGAGTTCGAATCCCGCTGGGAGTTGAACATTGTCTATTGTCCCAAATAGGTTTCGGGTGTAAGTTGGGTCGAAACGACTTAACTGTCTACACCTCTTTCTCGTATTAAGAATAAGCGAAGATATATAGACAAAAAGTTCATCTGTGTATTCGATAATATTATCTGTGTCCCTCATACAATATTGGAAAACCAAAGACGTGTATACTTAAATGATCTACGACACATTAGTTTCCAAGGCTTTTCATTTAGTCGCCTCTTACAACACTCACACACACACACTGGAATATTCTTAGAACGTTACCACAGGGCAAACGCATACAGTAACATGTATAAGTAACCCGAAACGTTTAATGTAACTCAGTGACAGATATATAACTGAACTATTTCCATACGGGACCGATTCGACGCCGGATATATGATCGAAAATAAACAAAATCCGCCGCTCCAACGGCGTCGATGTCCAAAGACAACAACCGAAAATATTCTACGCCCACCTAGTTACATTCATAAATCATAAATGCGATGTGCAAAGATATTTTCATATGGCTCGCACTTTCCTGCTAAAGCGTAATAACGTGAGAGAAGATTTATTCCGCGAGTTCCGTTCGATCCGCTCGCGAGGAATACCAAACGCGTTTCGTGTAGGACCGAAATATCAGAGCGAGGTTTATCGGGCTTACGGGATTACGGGACAAAGGAATCGTATGAATTATTAATACGAGTATATTTTATTGCTTTAAACGACCTAATCTTGGTGTAAGTGTAAATTTAAAATTGCTACTTTGGAAACTATACTTTTAGGACTAAGAGAGTGTATAAATAGTCACGATAGCCGAGTGGTTAGATGGTTGGGTGGTCGGAATTTCGATATATATATATATATATATATATATATATATATATATATATATATATATATATATATATATATATATATATATATATATATATATATATATATATATATATATATATATATATATAAAACATTATTATGATTGTAATGACCAATCACTAATTCTGACAGTTAAAAGGTGTTCACGTACAAGGCTTTTAAATACGACTTATTGGTAACTTTTCTGATGTCTTCGGGCAAAGAATTCCAGAGCAGTGTAGCCTGAATGGTAAAGGAGTGACCAACAAAATTGGTAAAGTGTTGCGGGATACTCATCTTGTAATTAGATGAAGACCGCAGGCACCGATCATGAGTTGAGCATTGAAACTGAAATTTATCCTTAAGATACGGAGGGTAAGTAGTATCATTTATGATTGAGAAAAGAACAAGCAGAATTCTAGAGTATCGCCTTTGTTGAAAGTAAGCCATTTAAGACGAGAACGGTATTGTGAAATAAGGTCATACTTACGAAGGTTGAAAATAAATCTTATACAATTATTAACAAGGCGCTCTAGTTTGTTTAGAAGATCTATGTTCAAATCACAGTAGCACACATCTGCATAATCAATGATTGGTAAAATGAGCGTCTGGACAAGTATAAGCTAAATTTTCCATGGAAGAAGATTTTTGAGGCGATAGAGCACTCGTAGCGTGGGGGTTACTTTACGGCTAACTTCAGTTATGTGTTTTCCCCAGATCAAGGTGTTATCGATATGTAGCCCGAGATTTTTAACAGAGCCCGAAAATGGAATCACTGCATCGTTATAACGTATAAAGGGTAGGTTTCCAACATCGACTTTAGCTAGCATTTTAGTACTACCAACCAGCAAAGATTGGCATTTTGTTGCATTCACAGATACTCCAAAGCGTAAGGACCAGTCTGATACTGCTTTCTGACAGTCATTTAATTTATTAATTGCATCGTGGAGTAAGTCACGATAGCCGAGTTGTTGGGTGGTCGGAATTTCGAGTCGAGAGACCCGAGTTCGATCCCAGGTGGCAGTACCAATGAGTTTTTCAAAAACTTATGTACGAATTTCATCTTGGCTTGGACATAAAGGCGGCGACGGGCTCACCATCTGTCACGTTGTCCCGAAAATATCTTCGGTGGAAGGTGGGTCAAAGGGACTTAATTGTCTAGACTTGACCTCTGTCTACCCCTGTATTGGGAATTGCGTGAAGATTTTTTATCGTGGAGTTCTTCAATATCGGACTGTACATAAATCTGCAGGTCGCCTGCATACAAATGGTACGAACGAGAAGATAATGGGAGAAAGTATACCGCCTTGCGGAACGCCACAACCTAGTCCCGCCCATTGAGAGGTCTTTTGTCCCATATAGACCGATTGCTGACGTCCGCGAAGATAAGAAGAGAACCACTCCAATACCGTGGAAGCGAATTTAAAGTTAGAAAAAATTGCAAGAAGGATATCATGGTCGACTGTGTTAAAAGCATTCGAAAAGTCCACAAGCACCATAACTGTAACTTTCTTCTTCTCCATACCCTCACGAATATCATCAGTGATTTTAAGTAGTGCAGTTGTGGTGCTGTGGCCAGGACGAAACCCAGACTGAAAGTTACTCAGTAGGTTATGTTAATATACAAATTTGGAAATTTGCTTATGTACACAGGCTTCCAAAATTTTAGAGAGAAATGGCAATATTGAAATAGGACGGAAATGATGAGGAAGTGTAGGATTAGGTACTTTGGGGAGAGGTCGCACGAAAGCCTTTCTCCAAAGAGAGGGATATTGTCCAGAGTCTAGGGAGCAATTAATAATGTGAGTGATAGCAGGAAGTATAAATTCAAGGATGTTGGCTATCATAACCCTACTAACCTCATCGAATCCCACGGACCTGGATTTTATTGCCAGTACTGTTTTATTAATTATCAAGATAGAGATTTATTAATTATCTAGGGTTAGACACAGGTCTAGATAATTAACTGTCTGTTAATTATCTAGACCTCTGTCTACCCCTGTATTGGGAATTGCGTGAAGATATTTATTTATTTATTTAATATTATTTATTTTATTCTATAAAAAGCTAAACGTCACTATGACAGAAAAAATTTAATTTGTATGCCTTGCTTGTGTTGCTAATTTTATAACAATTTTTTATTATGAAGATAAATAAACATAATTAATTTACGCCTAGTAGTAAATTTAATTGTATAATTAATTACATATTTTAAAGTGTTATTAATACATTTTACGACTATAATTACCGATGCAGGATATTTGCAACTGTTTTAATTGCCCGCGTCGCCTGCATTCAATAACAAACAGACACACACACGCACGCAGCAGATACGCGGTCTGATGTCCTCGGTCCAAATACGACTCTCGACAAGTATCCGATGTGTAACACATTCGCCTGCTCTCCGATCTATTTCCAATCGGTTATGTACAATCGGATAGTTATATAGACTACTATATAAAGCTGCGATAGCCTAGTGGAATGTACAGAATTCCGAATCGGATGCACGATTTGTATTGTTGGCTTGGACATCAAGCGACAGGCTCACTTACTACACCAGCAGTGTGGTGACCCGAGTAAGATCCCCAGGAGGTCCCATCGAAGGTAAGCTGACTACAGACTATTAGGTATTTACAATTATAAGATTTCTTTAATATTCGCTTTCGTTATTTTATTTTATATTGTCTTCGTGCTGTATTCGGTCCACGAAAAAAAGAATTTCTTTCTTTTCTCTTCTCTCCTTCTGTTAGATCGACTTTTGTTTCATTCTGGATAATCGGAGGCCATTCCCCCTTCCTTTCCAGTCTTCTACTCATATTTCCTCTCTAATCTCTTGCTAAGACTGCATACGTCCCCTTATATCGATAAATAAATGATTTCATTTTGACGTGATTGTAAGTGCTTTGATTAAGCAGTACATATCGATATGTTATCATCTGATCTGATAAGCCGAGGCGGGGCTAACTTCAAAACGGGGTCGACGGACTTCATGTTGCGTGCTTTGCACACCGCGATACCAATTTGGAAATAGCTACTAATTGCGCTCAATACGCATAAAACTGCATTTCTTTACGTCGTTCCGCATATTAGCAGCCGGCAGCTCTATCCAACCGATTTAGTTTTTTTTTAATTACAGTCACGATAGGCGAGAGGTTGGGTGATCGGAATTCGAGTCGAGAGACTCGAGTTCGACCTCCAGGTGGCAGGCACGTACCAATGGGTTTTTCCAAAACTTATGTACGATATATCGTTGGCTTGGACATAAAGACTGCGACAGGCTCACTACCTGTTACGTTGTCCCAAGAATATGTCTATATATACTTAATAGTCTAGACCTCTGTTTACTCCTGTATTGGAAATAGCGTGAAGATATTTTTTTAACAATGCCAAATAACATTACTAGTATTCCTGTTAACCTCTCCAACTAAGCTGCAACGTTTGTGCGTGAAGTTGGTTTGTGACAGTCGAATTTAGAGACAGTCTAAAGTGGGCCCGAACCAGCGACGTTATTTTTCGCAGACCACACCATAAACCTTTAGGCAATTACCGTTTAATATTATTTATTTATTTTCACGCCCAGTCCCTGAAGGAGTAGTCAGCCAGGTGTCACGATCCTTACACACCTCTTTCGCTTCTTTCAGATTCATCATTTTCTTCATACATGCAGGACTTGGTGTCCGAGTATTCTTGACCCTCCCTTCTTCTTTTATAAAACTCTTTAAGGATGTAAGCGCCAATCCAAATTAATGCAAAATGCACCGTAAGTGTAATATAGCAAAGCACTCAAACGTGGTATTTGCAGAGCAATTTTATATTAACCTTTTAGACGCAAATGCTGATTTTATTTCAATGTGAAATACACCCTATCTTTTGCCGGTAGAATGTAATACAACGACGCAGTAACTCGTCCTGGTCGTGCAGCGTAGTTCTACAAAACCCTTATAGACGTAAGTGCCCATTTAAATTCAATGTAAAATGCACCGTAACGTTAGTAATCGGTAGAGTGTAATATAGCGAAGCACTCACTTGTCGTGGCCGTGCTTCGTAGATATATAAAAACCTTTTAGAAGCAAATGCCGATTTCATTTCAATGTGAAATGAACCGTATACTTAAACGGTAGAGTGTAATATGGCGAAGCACTCACTCGTCCTGGTCGTGCAGCGTAGTTCTACAAAACCCTTATAGACGTAAGTACCCATTTAAACTCAATGTAAAATGCACTGCAATGCTAGTTCTCGGTAGAGTGTAATATAGCGAAGCACTCACTCGTCCTGGTCGTGCAGCGTAGTTCTCTAAAACCTTATAGACGTAAGTGCCCATTTAAATTCAATGTAAAATGCACTGTAACGCTAGTAGTCGGTAGAGTGTAATATAGCGAAGTAGTACTCACTCGTCGTGGCCGCGCGCCGCAGCTGCACGTTAATTTTATAAAAATCTTTTAGACATAAATGCCGATTTAATTTATATGTAAAATGCATCGTAACGAAAGGCGGTAGAGTGTAATATAGCGAAGCACTCACTCGTCGGTGCCGTGCAGCGTAGTTCTACGAAAACCTTATAGAAGTGCCCATTTAAATTCAATGTAAAATGCACCGTAACGCTGGTAGTCGGTAGAGTGTAATATAGCAAAGCACTCGTTGTGGCCGTGCAGCGTAGTTCTACAAAAAACTTATAGACGTAAGTGCCCATTTAAATACAACGTAAAATGCACCGTAACAAAAGGCGATAGAGTACAACATAGCAAAGTACTCACTCGTCGTGGTCGTGCAGCAGGCGGCGCGGCGCGCGCGTCTCGGCGGGCGCGAGCAGTCGCTGCGTGTCGGGCGCGCACGCGCGTGCGAAAGCCGCCGCTGCCTCCGCGGCCGCGTCCGAGTCGCACGTGTCGTCATCAGCTACGGAGAGAACATTTAATTGATATTTACATAATAAAAATATCCTCACAATAAATGATAAATAAACAAAATAAACATCTTCACGCAATTCCCAACACAGGGACAGACAGAGGTCTAGTCAAGACAGTTAAGTCCCTTCGACCCACCTTCCACCGAAGATGTTTTCGGGGCAACATGACGTGTGGTGAGCCCGTCGCAGTCTATTTGTCCAAGCCAACGATATGAATCGTACATAGGTTTTAAAAAAACCCCAATGGGTTTTTTCAAAACCTACGAGCCTGCCACTTGGGGATCGAACTCGGGTCTCTCGACTCGAGATTCCGACCACCCATCCACTCGGCTATCGTGACTTACAAAATATAAAATAATACATAAGTTTTGAAAAAGCTCATTAGTACGAGCGAGTACGTACCACCTGGCGAACGAACTCGGATCTCTTGACACGAATTCCGATCAGCCAACCACTCCGCTATCGTGGCTATATGGTGTTACGATCGCACTATTCAAATATTAATATCTGGAGTAGTCAGCGCTGCATAACACAAGTGCTTTACTTTGGGATGAATGCAGTGTATGTGACGTTGTCCCTATGTGTGACGATATATTTATTTATTTATATATCTCCAGAAATTAGAATGACATGACTATACGAAAGATTAAAACTTAACTATCTACAACAGGAAATGAGTGATGGATCCAGAAATAAACATCATAATAATGATTAGGTGTTATAGATAAAACGTCTGACCTCCTTGCAAGGAAAAGAGCGCAAACAACACGATATCCGATACTGATGAAACATTGTTTTCGTTTGTTCGAGATAAACAATAGTCCGACCAAATTAAGAAGTAATATATAAAAATTTAATGGCGTTTACGTTGCGTTATTGTCGATTTGCAAATCGTTTTTCAAACATAAGAATGTTGATTATAATCAATTTTAAGTGTTATTTTTCACGACAAATTATTCTAGCATTATTGTATCTGACGATCTGACAGCCGTGTTGACAGTAACTCTAACTTCGAAGCTAAGGGTTATGGGTTCGAATACCGCTAAGGGGTTTTTCCTTTTCTGTGATGAATATGAGAATTTGCACTCGATAAAATATATTTATGTAATTATATTGTACGGATAGGTTGAACATTAAGACGGCGGTAGTCTTTCTACCTGTCACGTTGTCCTAATTAAGTTTCGGTGATAAGTGGGTAGAAAGTGTTTCATTGTCTAGACTTCTGCCTACCCCAGTATGGAATTTTGCGTAAAGATATAAGAAAAGAAACCTGATTGTAAGTGAATACAGATGATAAAGTAACACGCTAGGATTGCGTGTGCATTGACGAAAATTAGGAAGGGATTTAGGAGCGCAGACAGGGAGCGGGCGTGGGCGTTTTAAGGTAAATCATAATAGATTATATTATAGTACTAAGTATACTAGACAAATTTTTTTAATTACCAAAAATCTTTACGCATTTTAACAATATTGGGCTAGGCAGAGGTCTGGTCCCTTCACCGAATCTCGTTTGGGACAACGTGACAACGTTTAATTGGATAGATATCATACATAATAGATTGTAGAAAGATTTTACAGAGACAAGGGATAAAGACGGCGACGGTGATCGGGGTGATCGGGATTCGGAGTCAAGAGACCCGAGTTCAATCCTCAGGAGACAGGCTCGTACCAATGGATTTTTTCAAAAACTTAAGTACGAATTATATCGTTGACTTGGACATTAAGACGGCATCGGGCTCACCACCTGCCATGTTGCCCCAAAAGATGTCTTCGGTGGAACCTGGGTTGAGAGGATTTAATTGTATACACTCTGTCTACCCCTGTATTGGGAAAGGCGAAGGGGGTAAATAGTTTGAAGCAGCACACTTACCAATTTCTGCAGACAAATAGCAGTGAAATAACTATTGTATTTTGTTATTAAATTAAACAGAATAAAATGTTTATAATTTCAACCGAATCCGGCCCGTGTCACATGAAATTCTAAACATTTTCTCTCTTTAATTTAATTACAAAAAGTTCAGCATAACTTATATGCTATAAAATCAATAAAAAAAAATTGCAAACTGTGTTCCGGTTAAAAAGTGTAGCGCTTGGGGGCGATAACGCATTTGTAACCTTTTTAGATCGAAGTTTATAGCATGTGTTGTGGGCAGCAGTTACTTATCGTAAGTTACTACGACTGCACCATCTGTTTGTAATGTATTGTGCTCGTTTCTTACTCATATTCCACTGATATGACAATGGCTTAAAATATCAACCACCAACTTCTAATGCAAAGCTACCCGGTCAAAGCTCTGTTCCAACGAAAACTTTTAGCTTTTAAATTAAATATCTTAAAAACTAGATATCTTCACGCATAATCCTTACACTGGAGTAGATAGAGGTCTAAAAAATTAAGTCCTTTGACCCACCTTTCAACGAAGACAGATTAAGACAACGTGACAGTAAATCGCCGTTCGTTTAAGTTTTCGAATTCGTCAAAAACTGGACTTAGAACAAGACAAGTGGCACTGAAATTTACCTAAAGGCGAAAAAAGTCTACAGTAGGTCCTAGGCCTATCCTGTAAGGAGGATTTGTCATAGCCGCCACGTTTGAACTTTGCCTTAGACTCTACTGTCCATCATCGGTACGTTCCTGTTTTGTTTTATAACTTTAGCTTTACGCAAACTTTAAATAAATGTTAAACGAATAATTTGACTTAGCACTTCAAACCTTTTTTAAATATGGCCGAATACTAATAATATAGTAGGGGTATCTAACGTAACTACTCGAGAAAACCTCTATCCGTGTCGATGAATAACTTATTGAATAGACGAAATTCCAAGTCCCAAGTATAAATAATAATAAATACATACACATAGATAGGGACAACAACACACACGTTGCTCAAACCCCAGAGTAAGTAGCTAAAGCACTTGAGTTATGGATTTAAAAACAACGAAGGTATCACAAACAGACCCGAGACAGGGTTTTTTTTAAAGAAAAGGGAGGCAAACAAGCAATTGGCTCACGTGATGGTAAGTGATTACCGCCGCCCATGAACACCCGCAATACCAGAGGCATAGCAGATGCGTTGCCTCCCTTAGAGTGCCCCCCTCCCAATTGGGGGAGGAGAGTGTGTGGGCCACCAGTTACCTGCACTCACCAGACGAAACGCAGAAGTTTGTTGGACTTCTACTTAACACCGGTATTCTGTAAGGTCGTGGTACTTCCCCGGTCGAGCCGGCCCATTCATGCAACAACAAAAGCTGACGCGTGGCGCTACCACTGTAAAAACGACTTTGACCCATTCGGGACTCGAACCCGAACGGGAAGCTGACGACAACGAAATCTACGGAAGTCGCCACGAAACCACGTAACAAAAGTATTTTATACTCTAAATGTTTTTTAAACATAAACATTAAAAATAGTCAGTCCTTCTATTTGTGTACTTTAATTTTTGTTTAACTAACTGTGACAGAGCTGAGTGTTGTTACAATTAATATTGGGCCACCTGTCAGAGCAACTTTCGTCACTATCTTACATTGTTGTTACCTTTTTTTTTTACACAGAAATGCAATAAATGATCATTATTATTAGAGAAAATATAACATTGTAACTGAAATTGGGAGACGGGGAACTAAGGACAGTTATAGTGAAATAAATATATTTCACAGTATTGTAATAGAGTCACGATAGCCGAGTGGTTGGGTGGTCGGAAATTTGAGTCAAGATATCCGATTTCGATCCCCAGTCTGCAGGCTCGTACCAATGGGTTTTTCAAAAAACTTATGTACGAATTATATAGTTGGCTTGGACATTAAGACGGCAACGGGCTCACCACCTGTCTGTCACTAAGTCCCGAAAATATTTTCGGTGGAAGGTGAGTCGAAAGGACTTATTTGTCTAGACTCTGTTTACCCTATATTGGAAATTGCGTGAAGATATTTATTTATTATGTATTGTACTAAATATATAGCAGAAGCAACAACATGAGAAAAGACACAAACAACTGTAATAGATTTCTGTAGACTTACGATCGAATACAAATGCTTCGTTAATCATATCCCAATTATAATCCAGTCGATATTCAACATAACTCCGTATCTTTAAACGGTAAACAATTGTCACAAAACATATTCCACATTCATTTTTACCAGTTTTTAAGAACAAACATTAAAAAAAAAAGAAACCACATTGTCGTTGTTAAGGTGACACTCAAACGCAGACATAATTATTCGACTTATAACGAAGTGATAACAGTGAAATTTTGGGGGGCGCCTGTCAGAATGATGAATAAAGCATGCGACGAGTAAATATTCTGAATTTACGATGCTGATATTATCTAAGGGCAAAGACACACTGGCGCTGGTAAATGATTTATAAAATTTAACTTTTAGTTTTCAAGAATTTAAAAATAGTGAAAAGTATTCCCATTATTGAGGAAGACTGAGGTCCAGGCAATTAAGACCTTTTAGGCCACCTCAATATAAAGGCGAAGATAATTTTGGGACAACGTAAAAAGTGGTGAGCCTGTCACCGTCCAAGCCAACGATATAAATCGTACATAAAATAAAATAAAAAAAAAAAAGAAAATAAGTTGAAAAGAAACTCAATACTTCGAGCTTACCACCTGAGGATCGGACTGGGGTCTCTCGACTCGAAATTCCGATCACCCAACCATTCGGATATCGCGACTTTGTATAACGATATATATCATGATTATTAAAAAAAATATTTATGATTACCATCTAAAACACAACTTGCATGTAGTCATCAGTGAGTTGAGTGATGCGTAAAATGTAATATAAAAGTCTATGTAAATAATAATAAATCTTTCCTGAAGAGAGCAATTCAATAAAAAACTCGATATAGGCGTTCCGTGTATGATAATCTATTAAATAAATAAATAAATATCTTCACGCAATTCCCAATACAGAGGTAGAGAGAGGTCTAGTCCAGACAATTGAGTCCCTTCGACCCACCTTCCACCGTAGATATTTTCGGGACAATGTGACAGGTGGTGAGTCCATCGCCGTCTATATGTCCAAGCCAACGATATGATTCGTACATAAGTTTTTTGAAAAACCCATTGGTACGAGCCTGCCACCTGGGGATCGAACTAGGGTCTCTCGACTCGAAATTCCGACCACCGAACCACCCGGCTATCGTGACTTTATCGTGACACATAACATTACCATCTGAAATATAACTTGTGACGCATGCAGTCATCAGTCAGTTAAGTGATGCGTAAAATTTATTTATTTATTTATTTATTAGGGAAATAAAACAGTTATACATTGTACAGTACTTAAAAACAGAATATTAATAATTATCTTAACGTATAACCCACAACAATGTCCACAAAAATGTAATATATAAGTCAATGTAAATGATAATAAAACTTTCCTAAAGAGAGCAATTGAATAAAAAAATCGGTAAAGGCATTATGTCTACGATAACCTATTAAAATGTATATAAAGCAATAAAAGTATAAATACATACATATCAGCCTGTTAAAGTCCACTACAGGATATAGGCCTCTCCCATAGAGGGGATTTGCCGTAATCACCACGCTTGACAAGCGGATTGGCGATCGCAGTACCAGACCACTCGCACCTTCGGTCTCGGGCTGCTGCCCATCTTCGGTCTGATAATTTTGGTTTGATACTTTTAGACATGGTTATACCGCCATCTATCGGTTGCCATAAAGATATTCTAGGCTTCCTTTAGTCGCCTCTTACGCCTCGGGAAGAAAGGAGTGGCAATATTCTTATGCCGTTACGACACGGAACCATATATTATACAACATATTAAAAGTATGTAGTATAATATTAAATAAAAATAGGAGGAAAAATTACTCATACATACATAGGAAGAAAGGGACAACATCACATACATTGCACTTTTTTTATGGGAAAGGGAAGCAAACGAGCAGGTGGCTCACGTGATGGTAAGTGATTACCGCCGCCCATGAACACCCGCAATACCAGAGGCATAGCAGATGCGTTGCCGGCTTTAGAGTGCCCCCTCCCCCAGAATTGGGGGAGGGGGGTGTGGGGCCTCCGGTTACCTGCACTCACCAGACGAAATGCAGAAGTTTCTTAGACTTCTACTTCACGCCGGTATTCTGTGAGATCGTGGTACTTCCCTGGTCGAGCCGGCATTCATGCAACAACAAAAGCTGATGCGTGGCTCTACCACTGTTGTTACTACCACACTTATCCCAAAGTAAACAGCTTAAGTACTTGTCTTATGGTATTAGATAAAAGGAAAGTTCCACAAATACTCAGACTCTAGAAAATTTAGAAAAAGTGTTTTCTACATTCATCTGTTCGGGAATCTAACACGGAACCTCTAGATTGTGTAGTGTTTTGTGTGAGGTATTTCTATTCCAAATATTCCAAATTATAGTGTGTCATCGTCTTAACATTGAATCTCGTTTGCCTTAGATAGAACATGTCAAATTAATGAGTTTTGTTTTGATGAATTGTGTGTAACAATTCAGTTTAATACGTAAATGTGTGGTAAAAAAATTTGCAATGTATAGGTTTGTTTGTTATAATTTACCATTTCTTAATTGTACTCTAAAAGGTATTATTTATGTATATAAATATAAATCTTCACGCCATTCCCAATACAGGGGTCGAGACATGGTCTATACATAAAGTCGTTTAGACTCACTTTCCTCCGTACATCTTTTGTTTTTGCGACAACGTGACATGTGCTGAGCCCGTAGCCGTCTCAATGTCCAACGATATAATTCGTACATAACTTTTTGAAAAAAGAAACCCACCGGTACGAGTCTGCCACCTGGGGATCAAACTCGAAACTCTTGACTCGAAATTCCCACCACCCATCCACTCGGCTATCGTCTATATTAACTGAAACTAATTTAGTTCAATTTGTTTTCCGACATACATTGTTAAATTTTAGGTTTCATATGGAAGTGCACAGAACGTATTAAGTCAGTTCCTTCTGTTAGTTTTCGTATAAACATTAAATAAAAATTACAAACAATCTTTTTCTAAAAATATAAATAGTCACGACAGCCGAGTGGTTAGGCGTTCAGGATTTCGAGTCAAGAGACCCGAGTTCGATCCCCAAGTGCCACCAGGGAATCGAACTCGGGTCTCTTACAAATCGGGTCTCTTACCAAAAAACTCCAAAGCTCGTACCAATGGGTTTTACAAAAACTTATGTACGAATTATATTGTTGGCTTGGACATAAAGACGGCGACGGGCTCACCACCTGTCACGTTGTCCCAAAAATATCTACGGTGGACAGTGGGTCAAAAGGAATTAATTGTCTAGGCTTGACCTCTGTCTACCCCTGAAATGGGAATTGTGTGAAGATATTTATTTAATCTCTAAAAATTTAGTAAGCCCAAGTATATAAGTTCGTATTTAAGCAGTCTTCAGCGGTGATAATTTTTTTTATCAAATAGGGATTGACCAAAATTTATTTCACATTCAGACACGTTGTATATGATTTTGAAAATGTTTTAACGAAGGGTATTTAGAACTGCAATGCTTTATTCACATTTAGCTGAAATAATTATGACTTTAAAAAAAACAACGTCTTTTTCCAATTTACAAATTGGGCCACATGAAATTGCCACGAAAATATGTTTGTCACACTAGCACCGGGATCGAACCCAGAACATATAAAACTTTTGAATTGTATGCGGGAGCGTAAACAAAATAACTTCACATACCGTGAGGCCTCTGCTTCAACTCCAAGACTATATTACTCTGCACATCCATTTTAAATTATATAAAATAGTACACACACACACAAACTATCGACTTCTGCGCAAACTATCCGAGCGTGTTCAATCGATAAACTGAATGCGTCAATATACGATAATCGCTTAAATGCTCCGGCCTATCTCAGATAAACATGGCTAGCATCCACCGTCGGCTTTACTCGGAGAAATCTATACCATAGGGAAATCGGCTGTTATGTCCATTAGATTGAATAAAATATAAATATCTTCACGCAATTCATTAAGTCCCTTCGACCCACCTTCCACTGAAGAAATGAAGATGAAGAAGACAGGTGGTGATCTCGTCGTCGTCTTTATGTCCAAGCCAACGATATAATTCGTACATAAATTTTTGAAAAACCCACTGGTACGAGCCTGCCACCTGGGGATCGAACTCGAGTCTCTTGGACTCGAAATTCCGACCAGCCAACCACTCGGCTATCGTGACTCCATTAGATTGAAATAGAGCAGTGATATAAAGAAGTTAGAATAGAGAAAGCTAATGCATTTCTGACCCTCATTATATATAATAATGAAAAACTAACAAAAGTGTGAAAGAAACAAGAAATGAAACGCTTGGATGCAACCCCCGCTTTTGTGATATTCACAAGGATCAAATATACGTTTGCTGAAAAGATAAAAAGAAGAAAGTTTTACAGAGATACAGGGACACAACATCACATAACAAACAAACAATAACAGAGTATTTAAATTAGAAGAGTAGATTAGAATTGTAATAAGAAACCTTTGATAATGCCCTAAAGGCGAAACTTGTCAGGTATTTTAATATAAGTAAATGTGGAATAAGTAAAAGTGAATTTTAATGTGTATAAAGTATTTAAATGTTTTAAATCAATCATCTGATAGTGTTAATTATTTTACTAAGCTAACAAAATTATGTTATATATATTTATAATATATAAATTATGTTATATTAACGATTTCTTGTATTTACGCGAATACTACACATTTAAAATAAAACGATTTTCGGATTTTATCACGGTCACGGTCACGGGGGGACTGTCCCCCCCGTGACCACGAATGCTGTAAATCATCCGAAACGTCGGGAAATAAAAATAGTTTGTAAAAACTAATTAAAAAACGCGATAAAATCCGAAAATCGATTTATTTCATATGTTATATTAATATAATATTGGAAATAAAAATGAAATAATTACAAAAATAATATGCAAGAGAAACGATAAGAAATGTGATAAGGAATAAGAAATGTGATATTTTAAATACTGTCAAATATATGCTTCAGTTTAGATTTGAACTCAGACCTAAGTACTGGAGAAACAAATTGTTTTAAAGTCTAACAGACAAACAGATAATACACAGTTGTAGATATACGCTTATCTTTCGAATCTAGCGTATTGCTATCTTCCAAATCGTTCGAACAAAATCGAATGTTTATGAGGTGCGCAATAGGAGATATGATTCATCTTTTTTTTTTGGAAAAAGCTGGCTATTTACCGTGAATTCTTTATGAAAACGTGATAGCTCAACAACACACCTTTTTTTGGTTAAAAATTAAAATGTAACACTATTAATTTATATTCTAATAACATTTACTTAAAAGGCAGTGTCCATTCTGACGTAGTGGAAATGTCTTGCAATTATTGAACGCTAGAAATATTAAATTATTTATTAAACATTTTAAATTGCAACAGTGACTGTATTTTTTAACAGTGGAACAGCATCAGCATTTGTTGTTGCATGAATGGGCCGGCTCGACCGGGGAAGTACGACCTCTCAGAATACCGGCGTGAAGTTGAAGTCTAACAAACTTCTGCGTTTCGTCTGGTGAGTGCAGGTAACCGGTGGCCCACACACCCCCCATTCTAAGGGAGGCAACGCATCTGCCATTCCTCTGGTATTGCGGGTGTTCATGGGCGCCGGTAATCACCATCACGTGAGCCACCTGCTCGTTTGAATCCCTTTTCTATAAAAAATTGTATTGTGGAAACAGTACGAAAACAGAAACAGTACAACGTGTAAACAGTATTGTATTATGGAATTTAACTCCATAGTAGAATTTAGGAATAAGTTTTTTCGCCGAAGAAGAAACCAAAGAACTATTTAATATATCAAGAGATGAACACAGATACACTGATAATATTCGATACAGATCAGAACGCTGTCCTAATTTAGTTCTACAAAAATGTACGTTAAAAGTCTTTCTATTACTTAAAGAACAACCTGAACGCGGTATTACCAAGTAAAAAGTCATGAAGGTAATATTTTGAATTTGCTGTTCGCATGAATCTATACACTGACAGATAGCTTATGTTATATGGAGTAACACAGGCTACTTTTACTTTAGAAACATAATTAGAGTTCGCGTTAAGTGTTAAACTGCAGGCAAAGCCGCGGGGGGCAGTTAGTTCACCAATATAATAAGATTTTTAGAAAAAGCTCCATTGCTCATTAGTTAAAAGCTCTGCATATCCGGGTGAGCAAATGGTGCTAATATATTCAACAGTACTTCTAACTAAACAATTATAGAGCGACATTATGACTTAAGGGTCTTTGTTCTAAATTTGGATATAAAATCAATAATCGAGATGCTTTTTTAACTGTGGTATCTATATAGGCTCTTAAGTTTAAAGAGCTATTTAAGATTACATATTTACGTTCTTGATTTCAGTTACTTCAATAAGTGGAGTATTTTTCATTCTTGTTTCCAAGCAAATTTTTTGTAACAAATGTAACAAATGCTGTTTGTTAACATTTAGCTTCATTTTATTGCGACGGCTCGTTAGTTACACTTTGATACCTTTGTTCTGTTAACTGCACCGTCACTATTCAACAGTTGATATTATTTTTAATCATTTGCGTAAATTTTTAAATGTAATTTTTATTTTTTGTCAACTTATAAAAATTAAGAAAAAAAAGGACCGGAGTATGAGCCTTGCGGGACACCAGTTGGTATTTTTCTTTTTCTTAAGGTATAACCTCTAATAAAGCCTGACCGAGATTAATTTTGTAAATTAGATGCGCAGCCACCCAGTGAAGTAACCACGAATTGTAATTCTGATATTCTTTTAAGTAGTACACAATGATCTATTAAATCGAAAGCCTTAGCGAAGTCTGTATATATCATCATGGATTTCCGCCACGTCATCTAAAGCTTCAGTAACATCACTAACATGTACTATCAAGTTAGATTTAGTGGATTATGTAAATTCCTATGGGTAAAAGAACTTTTGGACACGGATTATTAGTTATGGATATTAATATCTTAAAATCAACGTCTTTATTATATCAGTGTAGATATTAATAGTTCTTACGAAAAACAATGATGTTACAAATAATTAACTACACGAGTATATTTTATGTATTATAACATAAATATGATAAATATTGTATTAAAACTTCGGCATCAAACCAAAGCATGAACAGTTGCAGAAGTTGAAATTTTTTTTTTTTTTATACAAGAGGAAGGCAAACGAGCAGGTGGCACACGTGATGGTAAGTGATTACCGCCGCCCATGAACATCTGCAATACCGGAGGAATAGCGGAAGCGTTGCCGGCCTTTGAGAAAGGTATAGGCTCTTTTCTTGAAGGTCCCTAAGTCGTATCGGTCCGGAAAAACCGCTGATGGCAGCTCATTCCACAAAGTGCAAGTGCGTGGCAGTAAATTCCGCGAAAAATGCACTGTGGAATGCCAAGCATCAAGATGGTGTTGATGAAATCTTTGGTTACGCCGTAAGGTACGATGGTGAAATTCAGCGGCTGGGATTAATCCAAACAATTCCTCGGAGCACTCCCCGTAGTAGATTTTATAAAAAATGCAAAGAGATGCAACATCCCTTCGCAAAGCCAGGGGATCTAGCCGATCGGATAGAGTATGGTCGTCGACAATTTGAGCCGCTCTTCTTTGGATACGGTCAAATGGAAGGAGCTGACACTGGGGTGCTCCCGCCCAGAGATGAGAACAGTACTCCATGTGCGGCCGAACCTGCGCCTTATAAAGTTGCAAGCCGTGGGCCGGCATGAAGTACTGAGCACGCCAAGCTTCTTAAGGCCAATTTGGCCTTCCCTTCCAAATGACCGCGAAACTGAAAGTTACTCGATATGACGACGCCAAGGATTCCTATGCTGGCTGAGGCAACTAGGGGAGTGCTCTCAAAACGAGGTGATACGACATAGGGTTTCTTTTTTTGCGGTAAACCCGCAAACTTGTGTATTTTTAGGGTTGAACTGGACTAAATTTAATCAGCCCCAGTCCGAGATTTTGTCCAACAAAATCTCGACTTCAGACCCAAGTTTGTTCCGGTACTCGTCGACGTGTTCCCGAGAAATATTGGCACGGCCGGTATAAAGGGCATCACCAGTGCTGTCATCTGCATATCAATGTTACTAATTTGTAACAAATCATTGATAAGCAGACGAAACAGGGTAGGCGATAGCACACAGCCTTGTGGGACACCAGCGTTCACAGACTTGGAGTCCGAGCATGCACCGTCAATTACGACCTTGAAGCTCCGGTCTGTGAGAAAACTAGTGACCCAATTGCAAAATTTCTCAGGAAGCCCATATGACGGAAGCGCTTTGTGCCATATCCGATCAAAGGCTTTCGCTATGTATAAACTAACTGCCAGGGCCTCACCCTTGCTCTCTACTGCCTCCGCCCATCGATGAGTGAGGTACACAAGAAGATCACCAGCCGAGCGACCCCGACGGAAGCCGTACTGGCGGTCACTGAGCAACTGATGCTCCTCTAAGTACCTCAAGAGCTGGCAGTTTATAATGGACTCCATTATTTTGGAGAATAAGGGAGTGATGGCGATCGGTCTGTAGTTACCCGGATCTGAGCGGTCGCCTTTCTTAGGGATCGGGTGCACCAAAGCTGTCTTCCATGTCATCGGGACGACGCTTTCAGAGTAGGAGTACCGAAAAAGGCGCGTTAGAACCGGTGCCAACTCTGGAGCACACATCCTCAGCACAGTAGGGGGCCACCATCGGGCCCACTTGACTTCTGGATGTCCAGGGAGAGGAGTGCATTGCGCACTGAGCACTGAAAGAACCGGATATCCAGCATAGAGCACTCACGGGATGGTCGGCGGTGAGTTCCCCTTGTCATCGAGAGTCGAGTTGGATGCAAAAAGAGAACCTAGAAGATCGGCTTTCTCTTTTGCGTCATGGGCCAGCGAGTTGTCCTCCCTGTGCAGAGATGGTAGTGATGGCTGACTGAAATTCCCCTGGACAGCCTTGGCGAGGGACCAGAACGCACGAGTTCCCGAAGGAAGACGAACTAGTTTCTCGCCAATTCTGCCAATGTGCTCGGACTTTGCCGCAGTACTCTTTTGAAGGACCTGGCGGCAGAGTTATATTTCTTCTTAAAAACGCTAGTTTTTGAATCCCGAGACGCCGATGCTTTAACCCTGGCCCGGTAGCACTGCTGCTTTTGGCGAGATGCTATTCTGCAGGTGCCATCAAACCAAGTATTTGATCTACCACCGATGGGCACCACAGAGGAAGGAACAAAGAGTTCCATTCCTTGGAGCACGACATCGGCGACGGAATTTGCAAAGGCGTCGGGACTATCTAGCGAGAAGCAAACCTGCCCCCATGGGTAGGATGCAAAGAAAGACCGCATCCCTTCCCAATCCGCCGACCTGTAGTGCCATACACGGCGGTGGCCAGCATATCGCGACCGCAATGGGCATATGATGGGCACTTTACTCCGAATCAGGCAGTGGTCCGATGAACCCAAAGGGGCATCAACGGAGACCACATAGCCGTCCGGATGAGAGGTCAGCAGAAGATCCAGCAGGGAAGGTGTATGATCCTCCACATCCGGAGCCCGCGCTGGCGAAGTAACCAGTTGTGTCAGATCATATGCTAGAGCAAAGTCAAAAACAGATCTCCCCGCATGATCAGTGGTTCGAGATCGTAGCCATTCGGCGTGGAGGGCATTGAAGTCGCCGAGTACCACGATCTCTGCGGATGGGATCTGCAGTAGCACGGAATCTGCAGCCTTTTGGATGTGGTCGATGAGTCGATCAGTTTCGGCATTACCGCTGTGGGACCTATAGAGGCACTCATAGACGCGAGGGTGGTAGTCGCTGTCTATGCGTAGCCAAAGGGTGGACACAGAAAGGTGGGAACAGAGCGGAACTTTGCCCCACAATTCGAGGGACCGCCTGAGTATCCACACTCGGGCAGCGATTGGTTGCCCGAGCGCCGATTCTCCAGCACCGGTGGTGCTGGTACCCCCTGGGGTGGATTTTTCTTCCGCTACCATGTTTTGGGGTGGGGGGTGTGTGGGCCTTCGGTTACCTGCACTCACCAGACGAAATGCAGAAGTTTGTTAGATTTCTACTTCACGCTGGTATTCTGTGAGGTCGTGGTACTTCCCCGGACAAGCCGGCCCATTCATGCAACAACAAAAGCTGATGCGTGGCTCTACCACTGTTATTTATCAAATTGGAATTAATCGGAGTATAAGGAATTATCGGAGTATATTACATTTGAGCTTAAAATATTCTAAATTCTAGAGTTTAGTTTACTACGCAAATCGAGGCAGTAGAGTAGGGGTAGAAGATTTATTCTTTGACTGAGCTTGAACTTTGACTGAGTAAAGGAAAAAAGTACTATAATATAAACAATCACGTCAATAATTTTGTTGCCGGCTCTTTAGCTACCTTCATTTGATGATAAGAATATTAAATGCAAATTTTCTTATGCTTTCTATACTATCGCGTTTCCGATAATTTCCCGAAAACGAATCTGCAGTGCGCCGCGCGGCTCGTGGCTCTACTCACCGCGGCAGTCGCGCGAGTGCGGGTTGTGTATGATGCGGATGCGGCGCTCGGCGCGCTACTCACCGCGGCAGTCGCGCGAGTGCGGGTTGTGTATGATGCGGATGCGGCGCTCGGCGCGCTACTCACCGCGGCAGTCGCGCGAGTGCGGGTTGTGTATGATGTGATGCGGATGCGGCGCTCGGCGCGCTACTCACCGCGGCAGTCGCGCGCGAGTGCGGGTTGTGGCGATGCGGATGCGGCGCTCGGCGCGCTACTCACCGCGGCAGTCGCGCGAGTGCGGGTTGTGTATGATGCGGATGCGGCGCTCGGCGCGCGCTACTCACCGCGGCGGTCGCGCGAGTGCGGGTTGTGTATGATGTGATGCGGATGCGGCGCTCGGCGCGCGCTACTCACCGCGGCGGTCGCGCGAGTGCGGGTTGTGTATGATGCGATGCGGCGCTCGGCGCGCGCTACTCACCGCGGCAGTCGCGCGAGTGCGGGTTGTGTATGATGCGGATGCGGCGCTCGGCGCGCGCTACTCACCGCGGCGGTCGCGCGAGTGCAGGTTGTGTATGATGCGGATGCGGCGCTCGGCGCGCGCTACTCACCGCGGCAGTCGCGCGAGTGCGGGTTGTGTATGATGCGGATGCGGCGCTCGGCGCGCTACTCACCGCGGCAGTCGCGCGAGTGCGGGTTGTGTATGATGCGGATGCGGCGCTCGGCGCGCTACTCACCGCGGCAGTCGCGCGAGTGCGGGTTGTGTATGATGCGGATGCGGCGCTCGCCGGCCGGGCCGCCGGGGTCCGGCAGGCGCGCGGCGGCGCACTGCGCCTCGCGGCCGCTGCGCGGGAAGTACAGCGGCGCCAGCGCGCGCAGCGGCGACAGCTCCGCGCCCGCGCCGCACACCACCACCAGCTGCGGCAGCGCGTGCCGCTCCAGGTGCCGCCGCGCCGTGCCTGCGTGCCAACAGCAGCGGAGCCACGCGTCAGCTTCCGCTGTTGCACGAGCGGCAGGTCGCGGCACTTCCCCGGTGGAGCCGGTCCACCGGGGAAGTGCCGCGACCTCACAGAATACCGGCGTGAAGCACAAGTCTAACGGACTTCTGCGTTTCGTCTGATGAGGGCGGCCCACACACCCTCCTCCCCCAATTATGGGGGAGGGGGCCACTCTAAAGGAGGCAACGCATCTGCTAAGCCTCTGGTATTGCGGGTGCTCATGGGCGCCGGTAATCACTTACCATCACGCGAGCCACCTGCTCGTTTGCCTACCTTTTCCTATAAAAAAAAAACATTCGAACACGGTAACATCAAACACGCGCGTGTGTGTGTGTGTGTACTCACGCAGCGCCACGTGCGCGGCGAGTAAGTAACGATAACCGAGTTGGGTCATCGGAATTTCCAGTCAAGAGACCGGAATTCGATCCCTAGGTGGCAGGTGGTGGACATAAAGACGGCGACGTGCTCACAACCTGTCACGTTGTCCCGAAAATATCTTCGGTTGGAAGGTCAAAGGTACTCAATTGTCTAGACTAAGACCTCTGTCTATCCTTGTATTGGGGATTGCGTGAAGATATTTATTTATTTATTAATTTACAGTTTATTATTATTTACTTAATATAAGACATAGTGTCACATAGTGTATTGCGGGTGCTCATGGGCGGCGGTAAACACGTGTATGTGTGTGTGTGTGTGTGTGTGTGTGTGTACTCACGCAGCGCCACGTGCGCGGCGAGATCGGGCGGGAAGTTGCGGCGCGGCGAGCTCAGCACGCACAGCGCCAGCGAGCGCGCGCCCAGCTCGCCCGCGCGGCACAGCACTTGTCTGCCGACAAGACCAATCATTATAAATACATAGGGAAAATATCAAATGTTTCGAGTTACTTAATTGACTCGGGCGTTGCTTTGAGGAAATTCATTGTAAAGTTGTTATTGAAAAAGTTACTTCGCAAAATTCCGCATTCAAATATAAAAAGGTATATGTTACCTGGTCCCAAGAGAAGAAGAGCACCACTCTCCCTCCCACAGATGCGTGCACTAATTCCACTGTATGCACCACCAACACTACACTCACCGCTGAATTCTTCAAATATGGTAATATTTCAAATGATAAAATTGTCAATCAAATAGTCTCGGTTAAATGTAAAGTAATATGCAAAATATTCGATCTTTAAAAGGAGTGTTTCCAAATACACGGATGACAGCTTGACACTTAAAAGTTGCTATGACACTTGATTACAAAAACGAAAATAGATCTGATGAATAAATTATCGCCCCATATCAATTTTGCCCACTCTGTCAAAGTTTTTCGAAGGGCTAGTTCATAATTATATATACATAAAACCATAATATAACAGCAACGTGTACGTTATAAAGCATCGCTCGACAATTACTATTTCTACTTTTTGAAATACTTCTTATCTTTTGGGTAATTTAGATTCCAATAAACAAATAAGACACGATAGCAAGTGTGATAAGAAGTGATTGGATGGTCGAAATTTCGAGTCAAGAGACCCGAGTTCGATTCCCAGGTGGCAGGCTCGTCCCAGTGGTACGAGCCTTTCAAAAACTTATGTATGAACTACATCGTTGGCTTGGACATAAAGACGGCGACGGGCTCACCACCTGTCACGTTGTCCCGACAATATTTTCGGTGGAAGGTGGGTCAAAAGGACTTAATTGTCTAGACTAGACCTCTGTCTACCCTTGTATTGGGAATTGCGTGAAGATATTTATTTATTTAATAATCAAACCGATAGCGTTTATACGGACTTTAGAGAAGCTTTTGACAAAGAGGATCACAAAATGTTATTGAACAAACTAGCGTACTAGACTATATTAAATACGTGGCAATTCATACATGACCAAGGAGACAAAAAATTGTAGTGAACGGTTAAGAATCCGACTGTGTATCTATTTCCTCCGGTTTTCCCAAAGGATCCACATTAGGTTCTCTTCTATTCATCTTATTTATTAATTACATATACTCATGATTTGAGCATTGTGAATTTCACATGTGATGCTTTATGCAGATGATCTTAAAATATTTCATGTTACAAACAGTATTTTTTTTTTTTTTTTTTTTTTTTTTTATTTTATTTAGAAACCAACTGCGTTACAGAAAGTATTTTACATCAAGTATGGTTATAAATCCAAAAGTACGGCTAATAACAGGTTTCCTTACATAAACCAAATATTTAAGACAGTGATAATATTGACAGAGTCGATCTTAAGTGATGAAAAATACAAAAATACAAAAAAGAAATCATTATATAAAACAAAAACAACGATAATCAACTTGATATGATATCTACACATTATTTATATAAAAATATACAAGTAGTAGTTTCAAAAATAAATTTTAATAACATTTTAAATTTATTATGTTACATTTGGCTAAAATTTACGTAAGTTTATTACGTTATGGTTTTAATTAACAACATACACTTATGTACACTTTTTGAGAATTTTTATTGCTTTATTCTTTACTGTGTTTTTACTTTGAGAAAACAGATCAATATCTTTAAATGTATCATTGTAAGTTCGGGGCAGACGGGAGATAGGAGCGTTATGTGCATAATTTGTAAAAAGCCAGAGGAGGCAATAATAATGGTGGAGGTCGCCTACGAGAGCGGCAGGACGGGACCCTATAAGCAATAGTTTGTACTAATTCAGCGCAATCCACATGACCTCGTACTATATCAAACAGAAAACTTAAGTCCATTAATTTACGCCTCTTTTCTAGCGATAATAAATTATATTGTTCACAACTTTCTTCATATGTACCCGAACTTGGTTTATGAAAACGATAGTTTAAGTTTTTGACAAATATTTTCTGAAGTCTTTCTAGACGATCTATATAAGTAGCATATTGCGGGGACCATATAGGACTAGCGTATTCGATTACACTACGAACATATGCGAAGTACAAAGTTTTTATTGTATTGACATTTGAAAATGGCTTGCATGTGCGAATTACAAATCCCAAATTTTTGAAGCCTTTATCTAATATTTTGTGTATATGATCTCTGAAAAGCATTTTGTCGTCAAAATATACGCCCAGATCTCTAACCAATGATGTTCTGCGAATTAGGTTACCGTTCAATTTATAAGGAAAGATTACAGGTCTGATTTTGCGAGTAAATGTGATACATTCACATTTGCTAACATTGACAGTTATGTTGTTTTTTTTATAATACTTAGATAGATTATCCAAATCTGCTTGCAACTTATTACAGTCGCCTTCATCATTAATTTTGATATATATTTTTTTATCATCTGCGTACATTAAGCATCGGGCTGATGAGAAGCAATGTTCTATATCTGATACATAAACGTTATATAACAAAGGCCCTAAGTGTGATCCTTGAGGTATACCTGTTGGAATACTGATGAAGTCAGATCTGTAACCTCCCAAAATGACTGCCTGGGAGCGATTGCTCAGATAAGATTTAATCCATCTGAGCAAATCGCCGTGTATTCCGAGACCTAGAAGCTTCCTAATAAGAATGGCGTGATCTACACGGTCAAACGCTTTTTCGAAGTCCGTGTAGATCACGTCAATCTGGCCGCCCCTCCATATTAGTCAAAATGTAATTCGAAAAGCATGCTAAATTCGTGAGTGTTGAACGACGCCTGAGGAATCCGTGTTGGCTGTCTGGTAAACCTTTAGTTATAACTGTGTATAAAGAATCGAAAACTAGTTTCTCAAAAGTTTTGGCAAGAGTGTTTAGTATTGAGATACCTCTGTAGTTTTTAATATTTGTTCTGGTCCCCTTTTATGTATTGGCACTATGTGGGCTTGTTTCCATATGTTTGGAAAGATTCCGCTCCTTAAAGACATATTAAAATTAAACATATGGGATAGCTGAGTGTCTCGGCACAGTTTCGCCAAAATAGGGTGGTACACCATCACAGCCAGCACCCTTATGTACATCTAAAAGCTTCAATTTATTTTTAACTGTAAAAGCGGAAATGACGATTTTAGCTAAGGTATCAATATTTATAGAGTTATCTTGTGTACTAATTGTTTCATTAGATGGGGTACCAAATACACTCTGAAAATACTCACTAAATGCTTTACATATATCTTCACCCATTGTAAACTTTTTGTTCTTGTATGTCAGAGTTTTAGGATAATTAGATCCTCCGCGCATAGATTTAATGTATGTCCAAATAGCTTTTGGGTTGTGCCCTATAGAATCTTCGGCTGTCTTTATAAAATTGGTAAAACATTCTTCTTGAACACATTGTTGCCTTTTGCGTAAAAGTGAAAACTGGTCATAATCTAATAAATTGCCAAATTTTTTCCATTTCTTATGTGCCTTAAACTTTTCCTTTATTATTTTTTAACGCCGTACTATACCAAACTGGATATTTACGACTACCTTGTGTCTTTTTATGATATGAAACATGTTGTTCTATCACTTGATTGACAGTTTCATAAAATAATTTAATAGCCTCCTCGGTTGTACATGAATTAAAAAGGAGTTCCAATTTACTTCGAGGAATATTTTATTTATAATGCTGTAGTTACATTTTTAAAGTCTCTTTTAAGTATTGACGCCTCCTCTAATGGTGTTATTGTGAGGTCTAATACGTTCAGTGTAAGTGCTGGATGTGCGCGGTCAAGGTGTACTAGTGGTGATGAACACTTAACGACGTTAAGAGGAAGATTTGATATAGCCAAATCCAATGTATTTCCAGCATAGTTCTTAATGGTATTATATTGTGTCAATCCATGAAAACTTAAATCCTCAGTGAATCTAATTGCAGCATTACGTACTTCCGAAGCACCTGCATTTACATGCTCTGGGCCAGTATCACACCAGGATATACATGGTAAATTAAAATCTCCCAATAACAAAACAAAACTATTCCGAAAATGATTCAATAATGATTTCATAACACGTGATACGCAATCTATATCGCATGGGATTCGGTCAATATCAGGAGGGATGTAAACTGCGCTGAGATATAGGTCAGATGTAGCACCCAACACCTGCGCCGGAATTGTCACTATAAGCATTTCGACTTGTTGGTGCAAATCGAAATCATTGCATTGCGAAGCACACAACTCACTGCGTATCAATATCATAACGCCACCCCCTTCTTTTTACCACTTATTGATCTCGATCCTTTCGAAAGACCTCATAACGCGAATCACAAAACTCTCTATCAAAATTCCAGAATGCAACCATGTTTCTGTTATAACGATAATATCATACTCGTAACTTAGTATTTGCTGTCGTAACTCTAAACATTTCGTTCTCAGTCCGCGTACGTTTTGATAATAAATAACTAAATCTTGATTTTCATTATAATAAATCATTTTTACTAAAGAAGATAGCCGTTAATGTTTGCATTAGACGTTTAAAATTATATTGAATATGAGTAAGAGACTGAGAATTTTTATATTATATGTGTGAGTTATAGAGAATATATTTAGGTCATACAGCGGTAATATTATAAGAATAAAACTTTGTATGATAAAATAATTAATATATATCTTTGAAGATGATTTGTGGCGGTAAGTTACCTTTCCACAAATACATAAAATAATAAGTTTATGGTTACATTTAGTTTGAAGGTATTCAAGAAAAAATTGTAAACGTGATCATTTGTGTTATCAAAATGTGCATTCATAGGCATGATACACTCAACGTAAAAGGGTGCGACATAGAATACGTCGGCGAGAATCTGGTCAACACTACGCACAATATGGTAATGATTTGGAAAACTACAGTCATCTCCAGAAAAGATTATTAGAATAAGCTTTCCGAATACGAAAATGCAGTGAATCAATTTGATTTGATGAATCGTAAATAATTTATCCTTTAAAAACCATATTTTAAAGTAAAATTAATAAATGTAACATATTGATACAAAATGAACAAAAAGCATATCTAATAAAAAGAACGAACTTATTATATACATAGTATAGGATTGGTGGATAACAACATTTCGGTGCACATTAAATGTACGTATAATTAATACGAACTGCGTTGTTTTTGTACGTACCATAGACTGTGAAAGATAAATAGAAATGACAATATTATAAATGATAATATTATAGGCTATTTTATGAGTGTGTTTAGTGTATTTAAAATAATAAATATTAATAATCGTGTATAATACACTAAGAGGAATTAAATAAAAAATAAAAATCAACCTGGAATAAGCCCGAGTATGGTTTACTTCACTGGGAGGGTTTTTTCTTTAAGTCCTCTTCTTTGAATATTTGTATAGCTGGAGAGGTATCGTTTTGTCGTAGAAAGATTCTGCCGTTTTTGTCCAAGCATACCGGTATTCTTTATTTTTACCAATTCCTTGCATTTTTTCAGAAGTAATTTGTTATAAGATGTCAGGTGTTCGTTAATAAATATTTGCCTAATCTCACCGGGAAGACCGATATCTTTAGTGAAAAGTTTATTTTTCGTGCAAGGGATATCACATTATCTTTTATGAGCCTGGTCCTCATTTTAGCGACTACCGCCCTAGGACGTCCTGCTGACTTCATATACTATTGATGCTCATTATAAATTTCATTTGAAGTCACGATAGCCGAGTGGTTGGGTGATTGGAATTCGATTCGGGAGACCCGAGTGCGAACCTCTGGTGGCAGGCTCGTACCAATGGGTTTTTAAAAACCCACGTACGATTCATATCATTGGGCATAAAAAGACACCACCCGTCACGCTGTCCCAAAATATCTTCGGTGGAAGGTGGGTCGACGGGACTTAGTTACCAAGAACTCTGTCGTCGTGAAGATATTTTTTTATTATAAATTTCAGCAACATCTTCTCTATTTTTATTTTTAACGTCCGTAAATGTAAAGCCATCACTTTTACAAATAAAAGACTAGTAAGTATATTTACATACAGTCTATATAGACGTATAGAGACGTAGGAATCACTTTAGATCTCTTGATGTATATATATATATATATATATATATATATATATATATATATATATATATATATATATATATATATATATATATATATATATATATAGATATATATATATATATATATATATATATATATATATATATATATATATATATATATATATATATATATATATATATATATATATATATATATATATGTATATATATATATAGCGATAGCGTAACAAATAAGGCTTTCCAGATGTCCACGGTCAGCAACCTATCTTTATTTGAAACAAATCTTGGTTCGTTCTCAACTCGAATATGCTGCGCCTGTTTGGTACCCATACTATAGTAAATATGCCGATGAATTAGTACATAAAAATATAAAATATTTGCGCTGTATGCACTATAAATGTCAACACAGGCATCTGACATTTGACCATCACGCACAGTCCCTAACGGGGTATAGTCACAGAGAACAGATCGCCACGATTCACGATCTTTAAATACCGCTTTCGCTTCTTTCAGTTTCATCATCTTCTTCATACATGCACGTCTAGGTGTCCGGGTACTCTTAATCCTCCCTGTCCCTTGAGAATTTTACTCATATAGTCTTCGAAAGTTAGTCTCGGCGTACCTCGACACCTTACAATATTAATTTTCGCGCTATATATTTTATTCACCATTCGGTCATTTGCTCAACGTGCCCAAACCACCGAAGCACGCCCTTATAAATTTTAGTGATAAGGTTGAACAAAATCTATATGTTTGTTCAGGTACTCAAAGGTGAACATAGATTAGGCTTTCAATAATGAAACATCAGTATCTAGTCACAATGATCTTTTTTATTAAATAGCGCAGAGATGTTACTGACCTAGAAAAGATTTCTACACCGCGTTATACCTACAGCACAGCGGGATCTATAGTGCTTAAGCATAATATAAACCAAGAATAAATATACAACATAAACAAAGAATAAAAACACAATATCATCAAGGACTACGCATACTCTTTGTACAAAGGTTATCTTTCAAACTTGCCAATTTGCGAAAGACGTCGTTTCGTTTTCAGTCGGCCAAGGTAACGCCGCACATTTTACGAATAGACCGCATCTCAACCGCATTCAATTTGCTTTTACGCTTCTTCTGGCATATCCAGGTTTCGCTGCCATATAACAAAGTCTTTTTTTATAGAAAAGGGAGGCAAACGAGCAATAGGGCCCCTCCCCCAGAATTGGGGGAGGGGGTGTGTGGGCCTCCGATTACCTGCACTCACCAGGCGAAAAGCAAAAGTTTGTTAGACTTCTACTTTACGCCGGTATTCTGTGAGGTCGTGGTACTTCCCCGGTCGGGGCGGCCCATTCGTGCAACAGCAAAACGCTGATGCGTAGCTCTACCACTGTTAAGTCTGTACCAGCACGGCGTTATGTATCGCAAGTGGTGCACTTTTCACTGTACCTTGCCTTTTGACTAACGCAATCAGTTGACTTTGTTCCCGGCAGCCACACTCCCGTCATCTAAATTACATCTTCCATCCCGCAGGAGCGCTTTTAGCGCTCCTCAAGTATAAAATTTCATTCACCTGTTCTAGACATTCCTGACTAACCCATATTTGACACTTCGTCCCTTTTATATACCTGAACCTTAGTTTTATTAGCAGTTACATGGATACCTTTATTTTCACATTCCTCTTTCATGCACGTGACTAATGCCTGCAGTTCTACCTCTAACGGTGCAATAAGCACTGTATCATCAGCATACAGCATACCTTTTCCTTGCATAAAGTTATTATAAGCTTGCCAGCATCAACTTTTCAAGCACCGACTTATATCCTGGTCGAGCGGTACCAACCCATTCATTGAAATCTTGCACCACCACATATAACAATTCTTTAGTTTCCTATAACCAAATCTAGAATTTCTCTAACATTCTGCCAACTCCTCAAGCTCATCCCTAGACGACGAAGCTACCGGCGCATAGATAGCTAAAAGAATAGCTTCGTCAGTCCCAATTCAAGTCGAATCTAGAGAAACTTTGAGTTCACAATCTCATATTTAGTCATAGCATCGACCAACCGAGACGGCTGCAGCACCCCCACACCTTGGTAGGCGTACTCGCTCTGTGGCACTCCGGACCATAGAGCTATCGACCCACCAGGGAACTCCTCGGTACCACTGCACTTCTGTTTGGTCTCCGCCAAACACACTACGTCTAATTCTTTTTCTTTCATTATTTCGATCGACACATTAGTCTCATCTTTCATGCCTCCTCTGACATTCCACGTGACAACAATGCACCGTGTCGGGCTGTGCGTGATGGGTGGCAGTTCCCGACGCCGCTTTGCGCGCTACATTCCACACCAGCGGGGACGAGCTGGTGTGAGTGACCTTCCGAAGATATTTTTGGGACGAGACTGTTGGTGAACCTAAGAAGTTGTTTTTATATACATCCAACTTAATGTTAGAAACCGTACATGAGTTTTTTTTTTATTTAAAAATACATTGGTATGAGTCAGCTACCTGGGGATCGGGGTCGAACTCGGGTCTTAAGAGACCCGAGTTCCGTCATAGCACCGTGTTAAGATTCGAATTCCAATTACCCAACCACTCGGCTATCGTGACAACTTTTTTACTTTACGCCATTATTTGTTCCTTGCTTAATAATAATATTGTTTTGTTTATCCCTTAAAATTAAAAAAAAAGGTGTTCTTTCATGAAGACAATGAGCGTAGCTACAGCGACAACTACGTACATTTTTATTATTTACGACATATTTTTCATTTACGACAAAAAAAAAAAACTTATTTTTAACAAAAAAATTGAGAAAACTGACCGAAAACTAAGAAATTAGAAAGTGTTCTTAAATGAAAAAAGGGGGATCTCTATTTTGTTTCTTAATTTTCTTTTCTTTTTTTATATTAATTTATATTTAATTTTTATATCCTTTATATTAATTTTATTTACTGTAACGCGTACTGTACTTTGATTGTGAGTGTCGGTATAAATTTGTTTGTTTTTAAAAAGCGAAGGAGCCGAGGAGTAATGTCTGATATAAACTTAAAAGATCGAGACCAAACCAAAATTTAAAAGATATATGATGGGCAGCAGCATCTGAAGTTTTCTGGTGCTGCAATCGCCAAGCTTGTGGCGGATATGACAAAGCCTTCCTTAAAGGAGAAGCCTATGTCCTGCAGTGGACGTTTAAACGCCGTAATGTATGTATGTATGTATATATGTATGTATGTATGTGTGTGTATGTATGAATGTATGTAAGAATGTATGTATGTATGTATGTATGTATATAAGAATGTATGTATGTATGTATGAATGGGCGTAGGGTAGTCCACGTGAGGCAACTCATTGTTAAATCCGTCATGAGTCATATCAGAAAACTGATGTAAATGGGTGGAAACGCAGTAAATTCGATACAGCCAGCTGACCGTTCACACTGCCGTCCGTTTCGTAAGTGAAGCCTCGAGAATATTCTGAAGACGCTATATATCAGAAGTCAAATGACATTGACAACACATTGTAGTCAAATCCGCTCTGTCACTTCCTGTATCGACCTTACTCAGGCGCACTACTTGACGTTTCCGAAGACTTTTAATGGATGGCGTTGTAACCAAAATTGTTGCCTTTTCTTGATTCTGCGACATATGTATGTATGTATGTATGTATGTAGGTATGTATGTACGTACGTATGTATGTATGTATGTATGTATGTATGTAGGCATATATATATGCATATATGTACGTATGTACGTATGTAAAGCAATACCTGTAGCAGTTGTGCAGCGAGCTCTCGGCCGCGGTGTGGTACTTCGCCACGTACTTGGGGCTGACCGTGTGGATGATGTGGCGGCAGCGCAGCTGGTAGCCCGGCGTCACCACCACCTCGCCAGTGCGGCACTCTGCGGCGATACGTGGTTGATATCATTAAAAAGAGAAACGGACAAGTCCGAGTCTGTGAGTCTCTTGAGTCGCTTAAAGGAGTGCGTGCGTGTCGGCGAGGAACAGATATCTAGTATATTATGTACTATACTATCTTCTATTTCATGTTCTAATGTAAGGTTTTTTTTAATGTTCCTTATATAACAAGCACTAAGGTTATATTTATGATTAAGTATGCAAAGACACGATACTCGCGTGGTTGGCAGATCGGAATTCTAGTAAAGAGACCCGAGTTCGTTTACCCAGGTGGTAGGCTCACACAAAAATATAGGGAGTTTCTATCGATGGCTTGGGCATAAAGACAGTGGCGAGCTCTCCACCAGCCACGATGCCCCAAAAATGGTGAGAGGTGGGTCGAACGGACTTAAATGTCTAGACCTCTGTCCACTTCAGTATTGGAATTGGCATTAAGATATTTATATAAAAAAAGCACAGACTTCCATAAAATTAGGCAATAGGACTAACTGTTTTTACCACAATAATAAACGAAAGTTTACATAACAATAAAGTTCATATAGTTTATTATAAACTACGTTGATATATAGATGATCAATAGACGATCAGTATTTACCCTGCCTTAGAAGCTGCGGGTTACGAGTTCGAAGCCCACTAAAATCGAATATTTGTATGTTTCATTTTAGTATTTAATACAACACCTACTAGAAAAAGGCCTCATGCTCTCGTATCTACATGACAAATCTGCCCTTCCACACACATTTCAAGTAGGAGTCACGTTCGGTCTCACCGAGTGCCCTCGTGATGATCTCTTCCTTCAGGTCCGGACCGGCCACCTGCATTATCCTCTCGCTGATCGCGTTGCATTCCGTGAGTGTTTCGTCCGTAGTGTTCGTCATCGCATCGACGTCCAGCTCAGTTATATCGCCTTGCCTGTAACACAGTACCGCTCGTAGATTAATACTTTGATAAATTGTTAAAATTTGTAAACAAATACATCGATAGATAGTGACGAAATCACATAAATTGCTCTGATCCCAAAGTAAGCAGTAAAAGCACTTGTATTTTGGAATCGGAAAGAACGTAGGCACCACTTTCACACAGACCCGAGAAAATGTAGAAAAAGTGGTTTTTCTATATTGACCCTACCGGGAATCGAAACCGGGACCTCAGAGATGGCTACACCTTAAAAACCGGTGTGTATGCCAATCGTGAATGGAGGCCGTCTTATCGTTAACTGATTAATCATCAGTTAAGTAAGGGTTTATTTCTGTACCGAGGTTATATCGTTTTTTATCACGCGTCATTCAAGTCGACATTAAATTTTACCCTTGGACTTGAGTTTCGATTTAAGAGGTAATAAAAGGAGACAGAGGGAGAGGGAGAGAGAGAGAGAGAGAGAGAGAGAGAGAATAAGTGCGGATTGACAATTCTATCTTAGATCTGATAGCGTTGGTCTGCTGATTAAAACGTTTTCAGTCCAGAACAGCAAGATCAATGGTGAACTCAGCTATGTCTGAGTTCATCATTGATCTTAATTAATCTTTTAACCAAGAGAGAATACTGAGCTGAGATGTAGTCTCCTCAGGATCGTCATTATCCTGAAATAGTCCCATCATCATCATATGGGAGAGTTTATCATAATCGCCAGGCCTGCTAAGCAGTACCAGACACCATGCACCATAGACGCTGATGCCCGTCACCGGAAAACTGAATTTTAGTCTAGAATTTTCGAGATCGATATCACCACAACTGCCTTTTGACCTCTTAAACCTTTTTCCTTGGTCTACTCTTACGACACCTAAAGAAGAAGGGGATGGATATTTTTACGCCAGTAACTACAACTCGTAATTAACCAACCTTTGAATTTAGCCACGATAGCCCAGTCATTGGGTGATTGGAATTAGAGACAAGAGACCGCAGTACGTACCACATGTATGTATCACTGAGTTTTTTTTCAAAACGTATACTGTTCATATCGTTGGCTTGGAAATAAAAATGGCAACATGCTCACCACCTGTCACGTTGTTAAGGTGAGTCGAAAGGATTTTATTGTCTGGAGCAGTCTACCCCAGTATTGGATTTAGCGTGAAAAAAAAAATAGACTAAGGGACGCTTACCAAAAAGCAATTCGCTGGTTGATGCGGTCATCGTAGACGAAGGCGGGGCTCACGTTCGGCGCTGGTGACACCTGAGCGTAGTCGGTAAGTTGCGCGACGTTGCTCTGCGCCCATCGCACCACGCCGCTCGGCGCGCGCATCGCCACGTGCTCTGCGAACACACACAAATACTTACATAAGTGACGATAGCGGAGTGGTTGGGTGGTCGGAATTTCGAGACATGAGACCCGAGTTTGATCCCCAAGTGGCGAGCTCGTACCAATGGGTTTTTCAAAAACTTATGTACGAATTTTATCGTCTATGTCATGTCACGTTGTCCCGAAAATATCTTCGGTGGAAGGTGGGTCGAAGAGACTTAATGTTTAGACTAGACCTCTGTCTACCCCAGTATTGGGAATTGCGTGAAGATATACATAGGGACAACATCACATTGTATTGCTCTGATCCCAAAGTAGCTGGTTTAAGCACTTGTATGGAATCACTAACAACGAAGGTACCACAACCAGACTCGAGAAAATTTACAAAAAGTTTTTTTTTTTTCAAATTGACCCGACGGGGAATCCGGGACCACCTGACACACACGCAGAGCTGGCAACACGCCGAAAACCGGTGCGTACGCCACACGTCCACGGAGGTCATCAGATATAACGGTGCATGAGATGAACCCAAAGCCTTGTCACGTATCTATTTAGCGGGGATGGTGGCCTTGAGCGTCACAGACAGTTTGCACGCAAGTGGCAAGTCAGTTGTACTTGACTTGCCACTGTCTAGAAGCAAGTCTGACTTGTCTCAAGAGATCATGCTCAGATCCAGATCTGGAGACCGGCCCCGAAGGAAAGTTTTAGCAGCCTTTGTACAAAGAACATATGACATAATTCGAAGTCAAAAAAGGAGCTCGCAAGAAAAGAGCGCAATCCTACTTGCATCATCATCAAGCGTACAATACCAAGAACATATGAATAGACATTGTAGGGGGAAATTGAGGATTCCTATAAATGAAAATATCATAAACAATGATGGCCACGATAGGCGAGTGGTTGGGTCGTCGGTATTATAGTCATGAGACCCGAGTTCGATCCCAAGGTGGCAGGCTTTTACCAATGGGTTTTTCAAAAACTTAAATACGAATTATATTTTTGGCCTGGACATAAAGACAACGAATGTTTCACCACATTTCACGTTGTCCCAAAAATATCTTCGGTGGAAGGTGGGTCGGAACGACTTAATTGTCTGTATAGATCTCTGTCTACCCCTGCATTGGGAATCGTGCGAAGATATTTTTTTCTTTATAAACAATGATTACATAGATTAGATATGAACTACGTTAGCAAAATTTCGTCAGCAAAATTATGTCCGTCTTATCAAATTCGGAGACCCGCCGAGGTCAGGTAATAATAAGTCGAGGATAAGTTGAAACGGTTAGAATAAATATTAGAAATTTAGGCACGATTTGTTCTCTAAGTTCGTTGCTCTAAGACAGCAACATACTCACCACCTCCATGGTTATAAATATATAAATAAGCTTTAACTAAAGGTTGCCCGAAAGGCTGACACAAATTACCTCAGATAATGTAGCATTAGTTACTCGTGTATATATCCAATGCTACGTTACTTAATTAAATAGTAATACTTAATAAATTGTAGTCAAACTGCATTGAAATTTTTAAGGACCATCGTGTAATATATAAAATAAATGATTTAATTGTGCAGTAATTTATACATTAACTTGAGATTAGTATTCTGTTTGATAAATTCATAAGTTAGTGCAGCTTTCTTGATAAGATGAAGTAGAGTTACGAACAAGCATGAATAGCGTCTTAATGGCGTTTTCCTATTGTCTTCTAGCCGGTTGAACAATTAACAAAAGCTGTTTTGTTCCTCAAGTAGGTTTTGTTTGTCACAGAAAGCTCTCACAGATATTGGCTAAATGCCACATCGCTGCAGACATACAAGTGCTTCTTTCGAAAGTGTTAAAAAAAAGAAAAGATATTTCACACTCACAATATTAGATTTGAAATATCTTAATTGTCTTGTTAAGGTTCATTTAAATATACTGGCCGATGAATGTATACTTAACTAGATGAATCAGAAGGAATTGAGCATCAGTATATTTTAAGGGTATACTACTAAGAGAGTGGTTTCTTAATTACTTTTTTCTCCTTTTTACTATAGGATAATTCAATGATTTTATTTGAGTATTGATTTAGTTATAGGTATTATATTTAGGTAAGGCGTGGTGGCTTGCTATAAAGAATAAACATCCCGAGCGGGGTAGCCGCAGACAACACGATCGCAGTGTCATGATCCTCGAATACCTATTTTCTACATTCACTACATTATTACATTCCGGGGTAAACAGCTCTTGATTTTCTCGTATCTGAGCAATTTACCAACATGTCCTGAAAATGTAAGTCTCGGCGTATCTTAAACTCTTTTAACGTTCACTTATGCGCTGTATACGTCCTTATCCATTCTTTCAAGGTGCCTGAAAGGACGCCCTTATCCATTTTAATAATAAGATCTTTTGAACCAGCCGTAATTATTGCGAATACCATCGTCTCTTTTTTATTTACGTTTGATTTTTACGACCAGTAAAATATTAGGGTAGTATAATAACATTTAAAGGGTGATTTGACATTTCTTCTAACGAAGAAAAAATATTGAAAACTATTTTAATTTATAACAAATGGTACGTCGATGAAGTCCATCAGATGCAGCTGAATGGGATCAGTGGCGAAAATAAGAGTCTTTAGAGGGAGGCTATTTAGTATCTAAAGGAAATGTATCCAAGACTGGACATTCCGCGACAAGAGGGCTGGTTTTTTTCTCGGTGAATTGTAAAATATAACCATTCAACGTGGAAATCCAGCCAGCGTTCTTGGTACAATGCCACGAGTGGTAGGACTGTATGATTATTTTAGTTACAAAATTTAATGAAGTTTATACATAATTTTCTTTCTATAAAAAAATGTTTAAAAAATACAATATTCGATTGTTTAGCAAATATAAAAACATCTATAGAGCTTTAATAAAACCACCATTTAAAATATTAAGGTTATATAAAGGCTGTAGAAGGTTGCTTAATATACATGGACGGTTAGATAGTTGACCAATATCGAAATAAAGCGCAATTTGCAAATTGCTTCTACGGGTCTGTGTCCACCATTCGCTTATGTCTGACGCATGTTAATTAATTGAATGTCCTAGACTAATACCAGGTATTCAGAATATCGTAGTGACGTTAACTTATAAAAGCCACGATTGCGGAGTGGTTGGGTGACCGGAATTTGAAACAAGAGACCCGAGTTCGATCCCCAGGTGACGGACTCGTACCAGTACGATTTAAATCGTTGGCTCGAACAATAAAGACGACGACAGATTCACCACCAGTCATGTTGCCCAAAAAAATGTCCTCGATGAAGGGTGTGTCGGAAAGGCTTTATTGTCTAGCTACCTCTGTCTACCCCAGTGTTGGAAATGGCTTGTAGAACATTTATCATACTTAGGCTATAGTGCTCATCACATCCTCATTCTAATATCTCATGATTTCGACGACTGGCAAACATCAGGACGAGCCATATCCAATCGTATTACAATTCGAATATTCGAGAATACGGTACGTAAGATTCGCTGAGAAAATATTCCTTAATATAATAATAGCACGCTTCGGTGGCAAGGGGTGACTGTTACCGCTGCCGCATATAAATAAGAAAAAATATTCCCATCGATCCGTATAACTTTATGGTTAGGCATTGACGAACTCCGCGGACGAGTAGCGTATACACCGGTTAGCATAGTGCTGCAAACTGAGGTCCCGGGATGGATACCCTGTTGGGTCAATGTAAATAATAAATAAATATCTTCACGCAATTCCCAATAGAGGGGTAGACAGAGGTCTTGTCTAGACAATTAAGTCCCTTTGACCCACCTTCCACCGAAGATATTTTCGGGACAACGTTCACTTTTCAACATTGCATCGGATCTGAGTGTTTATAGTACCTTTGTTGTTCTCTACTCCATAATAAAAGTGCTTAAGTCACTTACTTTGGGTTGTTTGGGATGTTGGCCCTATCTATGTATATTTGTATGTATTTATTTATTAAGTACTTGAGATATTAAATTCGCTGTTTGATATGACATTCGTTAGGCGTTTCCCTCGACAGCCCAGTGCCAAAAGACATAAGTTATCATAGCCGAGTGGTTGGGTGGTCGGAATTTCGAGTCAATAGACCCGAGTTCGATCCCCAGGTGGCAGGCTCGTACCAATGAGTTTTTCAAAAAAACTTATGTACGAATTATATCGTTGGCTTGGACTTAAAGACGGCGACGGGCTCACTGCCTGTCACGTTGCCCCGAAAATATCTTCGGTGTAAGATGGGTCTAAGGGACTTAATTGTCTAGACTAGTCCTCTGTCTACCCCTGCATTGGGAATTGTTGATATTTATTTATGAGTTTCCCTCGACCCCATCGATAGCGTAAGTCAAGTCATCGTCAAGGGTTTTAATGCAAAGAGTGTCTATACGTCTGTTAACAGCTAAGAGAAGGTCCATAATCATCATAACAGCACGTGAAAAGTCTCATAAGTCTCCCTCTAAGATTGCCACATGGAACGGTCCTGTGCCATCTGCATCTATCGACTCCCCGCAACGTCTTCATCGCTACATCTTGTAGGGACTCGTCACATGCATTACACTTGTACATGCATTTGCCTGTACGAGGCTTCCACTCGAGAACCTTTCTGTACCATCCCTACACCAAAGAAAACACAGGAAAAAACAAAATTGGAATCTCGACCACGTACTCATAATGGGTTTTACCATAATTTCCACGCTTACGGTTGGCAACCGCTTTTTTTATTGAGCGAGTTTTTATTGATGATGTCACTGAGGAATATGCTACAGCACATCTATTTTGAGTTGATATTGAGTTTGTTGTAAGTCATTTTAAAAACAATGGTAAGTTCTGCTGACATTTAAGACATGAGCTAACAGGGAAAAAGAGACAGATTATAAATATAAAAATTAGGAAAAAATTACATACATTGTTCTGATCCCAAAGTAACTAAATAGCTGAAGTAGCTAAAGGTGGCACAAACACGATATCCAGATTCGATAATTTTATTTATTATTTATATTAAATAAAATAAATATAATAAGTTTTTTCTACATTCCCCCGACAAGAATCGAACACGGAACACCAAAGCTGTCGACAGCTTTAAAACCGGTGTGTACGCCACAAGTACAGAGGTCGTAACAGTTGTGAGAGTGTATACCGTTTACTTTAATCTACTGATAGTAATTACTAGTGCAATGATGTCGCTCACGAACTTGGCCACAAGGATGGCAATAAATTTAACGACCTTTATTTACTACTATTATCTATGGATGTGACATGCTCATTAAGTTAAGGGACATATATATAGAGAATAGTTAAGATAAGTAAAGATACACGGCATATTTGCGACCAATGTAGATCCACGACTGTTTGTATATATAAAAATATTTTCACGCCATTTTCAATGAAGAGGTAGACACAGATCTAGGCAATTAAGTAGGTACTTTCGAGCCACCTTCCACCGAAGACATTTGTTGGGACAACGTGACAGGTGATGAGCTAGTCGCTGTCTTCATGTCCAAGCCAACGATATAATTCGTATATAAGTATTTTGAAAAACCCATTGGTACGAGCCTGTCCTTGGTATGAACCTGGGGATCGAATTTGGGTCTCTTTGAATCGAATCCCGATCACCCAACCACACGGCTATCGTAACTTTATCCACAACTGTTGCATTTATGTTTTTACTGGTACCCAAACTTTTAATTTTAGGTACTTTACGAGATACGTGGGATGTAACATCACTTCAAATACTGAGGTCACGTGTGGGACACATTTAACCATGACATTGTCGGTATGAGTTGTCTTTCTTGAGTGGAATTTAATGATTAATTTTCTTAATAACTTTATAGGGTAATGACAATTTTGTTATAATTTAAAGCAATACTATTGTAGGTTGAAGTCGTGATAGAATTTCTAAAAATACATTTTAAATTTAATTGAAAAATATAATTGGCACCAAAACAACTATAGTATACGCATACGTATTTTTTTACACATACGAGATTTATTTAATTAAAAAAAAAACTTTTTGAATTTGAGAATGATTTTTTATTGGCCTTATTTTTTTATTTATTTTGTACCATTTGTTTTATTATTTATTTTGGCTCTTGACACAGGCTATTCCTAGTTTCGGAGCCAGGGTTAATATTGAGATGTACTTTTGTTTGGAACAAAAAACAATTTATCATTATTATTTATTATTATTTAAACATTGTACAACATACATATCTGCCTGTCTGCGAGGACAGATCGCTATGTGGCACCCTCACATTAGTGTTTCGACTTCTATCCGATTTATCACTTATTACACACTTATTATCACTTATTACACACTTATTATCACTTATTACACACTTATTATCACTTATTACACAAATTACAAAAGTTAGTACAAATAAATAAAGATAAAGTAGTTGTTGAATTGTAATGTTGATGTTTAAAATAATTCGTGCATTTATTTTAAATAATAGCTGCGATTATATCATCTATGCTATTTGAATAGAAAAGTATTCGTTTATAGCGATATGATCGCCGTTTACTGTTATATGTTCTGCCATAAAGTCTGCCAATTTTATGCAGAAAAGAGTTATCCATCTATTTACATATTTACATTGTTTCTTTTCTTCATGGAATAAATTACATGATAATTTGAATTATAATATGTAAGAATAACAAATCCCCCAAAAATATCTTCGGAGGAAGGTGGGTCGAACATCGGTTACGGCGACGACAGATGGCGGCGTAACCATCTCTGAAAATGTCAGACCCAAATAATCAGACCGAAGATGGGCAGCAACGTATGAGGTGCGAGTGGTCTGGTACTGCGATCGTCTATTAGCCTGCAAAGCGTGGCGTTTATAGCCAATCCTGCCCTTGTGAGAGGCCTATGTCCAGCAGTGGACTTAAACAGGCCGATACGTACGTATATAATTTTATTTATACAGCTACAATTACTATTAAATAGAGCTATGGGAGACAAGGAGTGGCGGCGTTTTTTTCCACTGCTCTTAAGTGACGTCGTTTTTGTTATGCAATTCGAGTACTGATAAAACTGCACATTACGTATTCATATCAATATTTATTGATTACAGACAGCTGTCATTAAGGTTGAAAAACAAACGAAGCATTCAGAAAGGTTTTGTTATTCACTTTTTTTATTTACTTATTATGATGATACATAAAACAGACTAAGACCAATTAAAATTAAAAGGCATTGATCGGTCATAGTTCAAACTATGTGTATATTTTAAATAAGGATAGAGTGCTGTTTTATTACACTTAGATATAACTAAAAGTAAACGTCACGATAGCCGAGTGGTTGTCGGAATTTCGAGTCAAGAAACCCAAGTTCGATCCCCAGGCGGTTAGCTCGTGCCAATGGGGTTTTCGAAAACTTAAGAACGAATTACATCATTGGCTTGGACATAAAGACGGCGACGGACTCACCACCTGTCACGTTGTCCCGAAAATATCTTCGGTGGAAGGTGAGTCGAAGGGACTTAATTGTTTATACTAGACTTCTGTCTACCCCTGTACTGGGAATTGCGTGAAGATATTTATTTAATTATTTTTAAGTTAATATTCAAAAAAAATCCTTGTGGTAACGGTGTGATAATATTACCACTCCCATTCTTCCCGAGGAGTTGTAAAAGGCGACGAAGGGAAACAGCCATAAATATCGTAATGGCAACCGATAGATGGCGAGATGATCTCTAAAAATAGCAGACCAAAATTATCAGACTGAAGATGGGCCGCTGTGCCTGAGGTGCGAGTGGTCTGTTACTGCGATCGCCAATCCGCTTGCCAAGCGGCGATTATGACAAATCCTCTCTACGGGAGAGACCTATATCCTGCAGTGGACTCTAACAGGCCGATATGTATGTATGTATGTAATTTTCATTTTGTCATTTTGTCCCGAAAATATCTTCGGTGGAAGGTGGGTCAAAGGGACTTAATTGTCTAGACTTGACCTCTGTCTACCCCTGTATTGGGAATTGCGTGAAGATATTTATTTATTTATTTTTTTATTTATTTTTTATGCAATTTTCAAAACTAAAAAGTACATACATGTTCAAATTAAAAAAAAAAAAAACAAAAATCAAAGTAACATGCTCAAAATGTCATAATATTTATACTGCAATAGAAAAATAAACACTTAAATAAATCCAAAATTTCAAAGGCTGTCTCCAAATATCTTCGGTGGAAGGTGGGGAAGGTTCTAGGGGACTCAATTGTCTAGACTAGACACCGTTCTCCCCGTGAATTTTAAACTGTGTGAAGATGTTTATTTATTTATATTTATTATTTATTTATCGATATAAGGAAGTAATGAAAAAATTTCTCATTATAACCACATCACACATCTAGGAATTGTACCTGAAATATTGAAGAAGTACTTAAAATTCAGCAACTTTACTCAGTTGTGGATGTAGTTGAGGATTCACGGACGTTACGGATGTTATGGGCGTTGTAATTTAGCTGACGCGTGTTAAAACGTTAAATCCAAATTACATCATCAGTTAAGATTAGAGTTATGACGTTAATAAATTTAAAAATAATAACACTGGTCGAAGTCTTTTCATCTATTTCCATGCTAACTAAGTAAATTTGTATTTCTACAGGTTTGGGCTATAACGTGTTGATAATTTGTATTTTAAAAGAATTAAATAAAAAATATAAAATATATTGACGTTCTACATAGCATTATGGTTGTTTTTTAGTGTTAAATTCATTAATGAAATAAACATTCGCGGCAAACCTTTGTGGTTTTTTGGACAATTTATTTTTGTAAAGCATCTTAATATAAATTAAAAATTAAAATAAATTATGTTTCCAGATAGTATTGATATTGAAATGTAATTGATCACATAGAAGCAAAATGAAAAAGATGTTTCATGCAAACATTAAAACATCGCATCTTTACGTTCGATATTTTAAACGTTTTACATGTTATTTAAAATATTTTTTGCCTCATTAAACACCGCGTAATGTAATTTCAGACTCGGCTCCTACGAAGCGCTCGCTACTGTAATCGCATTAACTGTATTGCCATATTTATGTTATAAATAAATAAATATCTTCACGCAATTCCCAATACAGGGGTAGCCAGAGGTCTAGTCTAGACATTTAAGTCACTTCGATCCACCTTCCACCGAAGATATTTTTCGGTACGAGCCTGCCACCTGGAGAATGAATTCGGATCTCTTGACTCGAAATTCCGACCACCCGACCACTCGGCTATCGTGACTTACTTTGCTTATTCTATATTCTCCTTTTTCAAAATCGATTCAGGCTTAGCGATAAAAGCGTAACAGACAAACAGATCGGATACTTAAAAATTCAAAACACCATTAAAAGTATAGTAAATAGACAGAGCAGATATTAAGGACGTTAATATAAAAAAATAGTATGTATGTTAAAACAGTCAGGTATATGTATGAGTAAACAGAGTTATTTCAATTATTAACATGAATTCAATAAGACATTGCCGATTTTAATTTGAAGCATCTTCTGACAGCAAGCAATGCCTTTGGGAAAATCCTTAATTATCCTAAAGAATGGCGTAACAGAAAAATATCGGAAGGCAGCTATAAATGCCAAGCGTCTGGTACTACCATCGCCAAATTGCCAATGAATCGTGGCGATTATGATAAATATTCCTTGTTAGAAAAAGCGACAAACAGAGGGACATTTCCAGCCAGTTACAGTCTACCTAGTTAAGTCCAGTTTGTTCGGTAAAGCGAAATATGGAAGGAAACTTTCGGATGATTCAAAACTATCCATATCCGAACGAAAATAAACGTGAGTATAATTTGCAATTTAAATTAACCCCCTAACATTTGATTCCGTGTTACATTAAATATGAATACGTAAAATAAATTAACTCCCGGGATTCAAGGGAACATTAAATATGGAATAGCCTTGGTACGGAATGTGTTCCGCGTTATCCAGTCCAAACTTTCGGATGGAAATCATTTGAAGGTCGCTTGGGCGCGTATTCGATCTGAATCGACAAAGTTTTGGTGAATGCTTACGATTGTTTTGTGGAATAACATACGCCTGACATATGCCTTCGCAGTAAGGAGTGTTTGCCATATTCACCATGCTTGGCAAACGAATTGGCGAGCGCAGTACCAAGCATCTAGCACTTTAGACGCTGCTGTCCCTCACCGATCTGCTGAAATTTGGACTGGTAATATTCAAGACATTTATGTCGCCATCAGTCGGCCAATGGTAATTTTAAGGATTTTCTCTTAATCGCCCCTAACGCCCACGGGAATATAGGGGGTGGTATATTCTTTCGCCGATACCACACTCTCGTTTTCTTCACATTTCATACAGTGAAAAAACACAGACACTCGCTCTGCTCTTCCTTTCAGTTTTTATATAGTAGAAAAAAAGAGTTACATAAGCAGAGTGGTAGGAGGGTTGCGGTGGCGGAATTTCGAGTCAAGAAACCCGAATTCGATTCCCAGGAGGCAGGCTCGTACCAATGAGTTTTTCAAAAACTTACGTACGAATTATATCGTTGGCTTGGAGATAGAGACGGCGACGGGCTTTCTAACTGTCACGTTGTTCCCAAAATATGTTCGGTGGAAGGTGGGTCGAAGGGACTTAATTGTCTAAACTAGACCTCTGTCTACCCCTGTGTTGGGAATGGCGTGAAGATATTTTTTTTTCCAATAAATTTAAAAGAATGGCGGTACTCGGAGAGGTCCGCCTGCTGCTGAAACATGGTTCTAAAGGTTTCACAAATCCTCGAATATCTGTTATTACTCTTTTTCAGACATGTAGCTTTTATTCAAATTTAATTAGAAATATAAAAACTTTTGGTACCCGAAACTATACTCGAGCATAAGATGAAATTGTTGCTTTAAACATTGAAGATACTTATTGAATGTGCTAGGTATAGTTTCTTTTTTAAAGTTACCGCACTTGCAAATCGGAATACAACATAAACTAAGCGCATTCAGAGACCCAAAAAAAGAGAAATGCTACAAAAAGGGCTATAAAATTTCGTACAAATGTATCCCAAGACAATTCCAATTATTTGTTTTTAGTATTACGCAAGGCATATTAGAGTATAGTATTAGTGCTTCAAGTCTACGGACAAGTTTCGTATTTAACTTACTAGATATACCTTACTACCGAGTAAGTTATATATATTGTGCTATAGAATCTGCTGAAAGCTTAGATTTAACAGTAGATTTAATAGTAATTTTTAGTCGTCGACATTATTTTGCAATCACATTCATTCTTTTATTCATTCATCAATAATTTCATTCATATATCTAAGTTGTCTGTAGTACACATATAAATATGATCACATATTAATTGTCTGTAATGACGTAATATAAAAAATCTATTATATGAAACTTAATAAAACATTTGTGGTTAAAAGGTCAATGCTTACATGGAATTAAAACTATATTAAAACTAGATTAATGGGAAAATGACTTTATAAATCATTTAACAATTCCTATGAGCTACAATTCCAACTAATATTATAATACAAATCATACCATTAAATCAACTTAAAGCAGATCTAAAACTACATAACACTGAGATTTTGATATAAATAATAGGATATCCGGAATAATCGTACCTATTATCGTCATGCCCGCTTTATGAAAACGGCGGTCTTCGCAATTAAAACAACCGTTGCACGCACGTCCGAACCGGTCTGCGTACGGTAACCATGTGACCTCAAACGGGGAGTACACCCCCGGAGTTGACGTGACTGTCGGGTGGACGAGGGGGGGGGGGGGGCGTGAAGGCCGTGACGTCACGCGGTCGTCGACCCAAAGGAAGTGGGTCACGAGATCCGCGCGGTCGATCTCCGAGCCATCGGGGATACAGAGCCCTTGCGATGGACGCAGTTCGATTATGTAATTTAAGACAATGGGGTTACTAAGAAGCTCCGTATCATGATGATGCGACTTTGTGAGTATAAAGATGTGTCGAAAGATGGGAAAACAGAGATTAAATGTATGTAATACATGCAATAATAATATCTTCACGCTATTCCCCCAATATTTTGGGGTAGACAGAGGCCCAGACAATTAAATCCTTTCGACCCATCTTTCACCGGAGACATATTTTGGGCTAACGTAACAGGTCGTGAGCTGGTTCTCGTGTTAATGTCCAAGCAAACGATATAATATATAAGCATAACTTAAAAAACCCAATTGTACGCAGCCTATTGGGGTTCAAAGAATAAACTCTGGTAAAATATGTCGAAAGGACTAAAATTTCTGGACCTCTGACTAACCCCAGTATTAAGCTAGCGTGATAAAAAAAGTATATAGGCTTGCGAAGTTAGGAAGGTCATACGACATTAATAACTGAATAAATTTTATAAGTAATCCTAGATTTCAATAGAAAAAAAGTTTGATTTGTCCACAATTTTTTGTTAATTTGTAATTCAAAAAATCGGTGTAAACAAAGTAAGACAAGTCAAAAGTTGGTGGATTAATTTCAAACTAAATCCATAATATTACAAAAATAGAAAGAAATATCAAATAAAAATCCAATTTTATCCTGGAACGATCCTAATTATCAATGTAACGAGTCAGCAAAAAAAAAAAGCAGACGGTCCTCGAAACTCTCCTTTGGGTCAGCAAGTAACTGCCAACAGATTATATCAGCGTTCAAGCGTTTACCTTCAGATGCTAAGGAAGAGATAAAAACCAATGTCGGCTTTGTTCGCAGCTGATTCAGCGAAAGTTGCAAATATAAATTGCTATCTAGATAGTACATTATTTACAACTTGAAGGTGTTGACGCAAATTCGTTACTTATAAATAAATAAAAATATCTTCACGCTATTCCCAATCAAATGGGTAGACAGACAACTAGAATAGTCCTTCAAACAAGCTTCCACCGAAAACATTTTTTGGGACAATGTGATAGGTGGTGAGCCCGTCGCTGTCTTTATGACCAAGTCAACGTTATAAATCGTGCATTTGAAAAAACCTATTAGTACGAGTTCTAATATTTTTTTAAATATTAGTACGAGCCTTGGGAATGTTGGGAACTCGGGTCTCTTGACTCGAATTTCAATCACCCAACCACTGGGCTATCGTCACATTTATGTAAAACTTATGTAAAACTTACATCAAAAATTATCAACAAAAAGTAATTTGCGTTCATTACTGTAAAATGACTCTGGAGAGGTCGCAATTGTAGATAACTATACATAAGTAAAAGTAGTTTCGTATGTGTCTTACTACGCATGTGAAAACCGAAACCGGTCTAGACACACTAGTACTTGTAAATTGTATATGTATCGACTGATTAATTAACTGGTATTATGGAGGACTAAAGAGCGATACAGTAATTTGAATCAAAAGCAACGAAAAAATAAAATACATACAGTTTCAGTGCCGTGGTGGTGTTGGGAAAAGAATATGCCACCTCGGTTCTTCCACGTGGGTACCGTATATGGTGATGACCTTACCCTATCCCTTTCTAGCTTTACCTTTTAAATCCTTCTATAGTCATAAGGCATCAAGAGTCGACATAGGCAACAGCCCTATAAAACGTAATTACGGAATTAAAAACTTATGCACGATTTATATCGTTGGCTTGAACATAAAGACGGCGACGGGCTCACCAACTGTCTCGTTGTCCCAAAAATGTCTTCGGTGGAAGGTGGGTGGAAAAGATTTAACTGTTGAGACCTCTGTCTACCCCTGTATTGGGGATGTCGTGAAGATAGTTTTATTTTTTTTTAGTTAAATAATTAGAATTAGAAAACGGTCCACAACTAAGCATACGGAGTGATGAAGAGAGCAGAAGCAAGATGTCTGGTATTGCGGTCACCAGTCCATATGCCATGCATGGCAATTATAGCAAACTTCCTTCTAACGGAAAAGTCTTATATTCTGCACTTTAACAGGCAGTTAATTCAAGTAAGACTCGGTCACGTATTAAAGGTTTAAGTTGTGTATGACTCCACAGAACCCAAACATTTTTTTCGGGATCACGGAACATGAAATTGTACTTTAATAAATAAATAAAAATAATTACTAATTACAAAATAGAAATTATTATTTGATTAACATTTCAACAACTGATGACAGATTTATTAATGTGTTTGAGAACGCTGCAGATTATTTTAAAAACAAAAGTTTGAGACAATGTGCCTAACAGCTTTAAAATCTAATTTTTTTAACTGATATACTATACTTGAAGATGTATCGACAGGTAACTTTGATTTGACAGGTTTTAACTGTACCTAAAAGTGATTGCAAGAAAACTTATATACTATACTAGGAAATATTCACAAATACAAATTAATTCACATCAGAATTATGTTTATTACGTGAGCACAGTTTCTAATAATGGTCTCTGATAGATATTGATGATAATTTAAAATTTAATCAATGGTTGGTAAATAACAGAGGAATAATAGAGTGTATAACAATAGATAAAAGAAGTAAATATTTGCTCTTAACCTTACACAGGCTTAGTCAATGTTTGCTTACGCAGATTACGAACGAACAAAGAGCGGAATATTAGAACAGATTATTGCGAGCCCGTTGATAACAATGGATGGATTTATTCGATGATTCCAGCACCATGGAGTGTTTGCGACGTGTCGAGCGCCGGGCGGACTGTAAAACGAATGCTTTATGGTGTTTGACGATTTTACAACCGGCTGTGGACGCGTTGGAAATAAACGGCCAGGATGCATTGACGTAGGTGTTGTTTCGAAACCGTATGTAAAGAAAATTGTACTTCGAACGTTGAGGAAAATAATATGAGTGTTAGGTATTTAATCTGTGTCTTGAAGGCTAACAGCAATGTCTATATTACTTATTATACGAGTACCGCTTATGATTATTGCCTATAGTTACTTCTGATAGTGACAAGAATTGATACTTAATATTGTTTTCAATTACGATCTATGTCGATTTGCGTATTTCATTAATTACAGCTTTTAAGTTACTTTGACAGGGTCACTACCAACTAGGCTGTGGGGTCGAATACCTCTAGATGCAAACATTTTTGTGATGAAAACAAATGTTTGTACTTGAGTCATGGAAGTTTGGATGAATATTTATCTGTGTGAATACATATGTACGTAAGTACATAGTACCGTTAGCTTGGATTTTATGACGGCGATACGCTCACCACCTGTCACGTGGAACAAAATATTCTTCCGTGAAGTGTGTCCCCATCTATCCCAATATAGGAAAAAGACGATATATATCGTACATAAGTTCTCGGAAAACCCCTTTGATACCAGCCTTGGCGATTGAATTCATGTTTCCTGACTCGAATTCCGATCACCCAACCGCTCGGCTATCGTGACTCTAAAACCACTAAGGAAAATCTCTATCTACTCAGTAAAATACGACAAGAAACAAAAGAAGGGTTTTTAAATTTAATAATAGTTAAAGAAATAGTTGTTTCAAAGAATTGCCAAAGTTAATGCTGTGTTAATTTCATATAACAACGTGAGATGCATATAAAATTATGTTAAGATACAAATATTAACGTTATTTGAAATAGAGGAAAATGGATGTACCAATGTCTAGAATCTTAGATTCAAAACTTAATTTTGACAGTACGTACACGTTTAGTGAGATATCAATGTTAACAACATTAAAGACAGCAATTTTGGATACAAATTTACACACTCACTTTCCACGGCCTATAGTTAAGAAACAGTGACTGCAGAAGGCCTGGTAAACTCTACTTACTCTCTTATTTATCTTATTCTCTTATTTTTTACTTATTTATTTATTTCCGGAGACATGGAAACATTGTCCCTCTTTCCATAAATAAAAGGCTATGTTTTTGTTATACATAGGTTTTTAAAATAGTGATGAAGACCAATAAAAATTATACAAAAAATAAAGGACAAATATAAAGTTGTTATTACAATATGTGAATTTATATTGGAGGAATTTTAAGAGAAGTGAATCACCGTCCGTCCGTGACGATGCGAGAGTCTAGTAACTGAAGGGTCAATAGTAAACTAATCTCGACTTACGCTAGGTGAATAACGCTATCCGAGTGACTTTTCAGATTATTGAATCGCATCGAATTTCAAAATAAATCAAACCAAAACGATTTCAAAACTCATCAAAATTAACTGCATCAAATTGGAACAAATTACATCCTGAAAATGTTAATGAGGTCGAATTAGGCGCTATTCAAATGATATTACCATTAGTATTTCATTTGACACATTAAGGAATTTCATTGATACCGGAAATCTTTAAAGAGGACCGGTTTGTCGTGTTCAACATTTGATAGTTTGATTCTAGTCGCTTCCATGCCATCAATTACCATTAGCATATATACGACTAAGATAGATAAATAACTAAGCCTATTCAAAATACTGGGGTACACAGAGGTCCAGACAATTAAGTTCTTTCGACCTACCTTCCACCGAAGACATTTTTTCGTAACCGGTGGTGAGCCTGTAGCCGTCTTTACGCGTATTTCAAGGTTAATTTACATAATATGAAATATTATGCTAATGTTGATAACATTTATTGCTTAGGGAAGTATCCCTTTCCTTTATGTTTCTCAGTTCAATTAACTTAGTATTGGATAGAGACGCCTTATTCGGAATTTACTTATTTTTTCGTAGTGCGAGATGATAGTTGGATGTGAATTAATTATTCGCCATTACAAGTTTCTAACTTGTAATGGCGAATAATTCAAGAAACAAAAGAAACATTCTATATCGCTGTAGAGCTCTTGTAACGCTAAAAACTCCAAATTTCTAAACGCGACTAAACTTTTCTTGAATCGTAGATCTAGACAGAATTTTACTTATAGAAAACTATTACTCAAGCTTTAAAATGTGTTTACACTCGGTTTAAACTATCTCATTAAAAACAAAGCCATGTTGCCGGAAGCAGGTGAAGCGGGGCGGAACGCCGTAAGAGACAAAGGCTCATGAGTCAGATACTAACATTGACGGGGCCAACGACTTGTAGAAAGACCTACTTACTGTAATTCCTACGTGACAAACCGATGCAAAAAACCACGAAATGTTCTACTCGTACTATACATATTAATGATTGAGGACCTTTGTGACATTTGACGACCTTCGTGGACGAGTGGCGTAGACACCGGTTTTCGTGGTGTCGTCAATTCTAAGATGCCGGATTCATTACCGGTCGGGCCAATGTAGAAAACACTTTTTCTACATTTTCTCAGGTCTTGGTATTTGCGATTCCATAACAAGTGTTACGCTACATTGTGTTAGGCTACTTACTTTAGGCGTCAGAGTAAGGTATGTGATGTCGTCCATATCTATGTATTTATGTATTAAATTGGAAAATTCTAACTCTAAGGATTGATATGTCGCTTCGGGTGCCACAGTACGAATTTCCACTACTATCTGGTTTGGTAAACATAAAGTTTATTAGATAGTTATTAGTTCTTCGTTAAGTAGTAAGTTAGTCCTTAGTACGAGGTACACTTTACTTTAAATTAACATCAATATTTTGTGCTGAAAAGTTCATATACATAACAACAAATGATATAAAATTATAAATTGTAATTTATTAAAAACAATTTTCAGAATAAAAAAGACATTATCAGCAGACACATAAGTTTAGTACTGTTTAGATCCACTATTATAAAAACGGCCACAAAACCGGCACACGTATGTTGAAACATTTGACAAATGCATTTGGACAAAAGCTTGTGACCTTGTGTAAAATACTACAAAGCAAATATTAAACTTTCCAAGTCGCGTAACGTTAAATGCAAATATTTAATGATGACAAAGTGTAACAAAACGAGCTACAATAATTCTAAAAAACACGAAGATCGAATATTTGTTTGTATTATACAAGTAGCATACTTTAAACGTTTAAAATCTGGTCGAAGGCCTCTTTCACAGCTTAGCTCCATCAAGACTATTTGCATAATATAATATAAAAAAGTACAATAGCTATAAGGCATAAAGAAATAGTTCAGAAATAAAGAAAAGGTCGCTTTAAAGTTGCAACTATATCGTGTTCATATTCACACGGTTTTGTGTAGAATGAGACAAAAAAATCAGACTTTAAAAAGATACGATAAAATTAATAAATTATACAATACCGACGACAACATGCAAATAAATGTCACGTATGTGTAATATTATTACCATATTAAAGACGACTGCTAACAAGCCAGTATACAGAAATATATTACGTCATATGCAAACAAGTCATTAGGATAGTGATTCAAAAACAAAACACTGATAATTACGAAATAAATGAAAGTTGTTATAATAAAATTTATACCTGTCTACAAAGGACAGACAAAATAAAAAAAAAGTTGCTTCTGTCTACGACGCTGTCGAAGTAGCGGAAGTTTTTTTGCTGCGAAGTTTTCTTTTTAATTAAACTCAATCTGTCTATGCCATGAATAATGAATGAAAAGGGTATTTAAGTGTATTTGTTAAGCAACATCAATACCCGTCGGTCAAAACAAATTTGAAAACTATTGTAACAAATCACGATAGCCGAGTGGTTGGGTGGTCGGAATTTCGAGTCAATAGACCCGAGTTCGATCCCCAGTTGGTAGGCTCGTACCAATGGGTTTTTCAAAAACTTATGTACGAATATCGTTGGCTTGGACATAAAAACGGCGTCGGGCTCACCACCTGTCACGTTGTCACGAAAATACCTTCGGTGGAAGGTGGGTCGAAGGGACTTAATTGTCTAGACTCGACCTCTGTCTACCCCTGTATTGGGAATTGCGTGAAGATATTTCATTTCATTTCATAGTAATAAATGGGATTTTTTCCAGAAAATATACGCAAAATTATAAAGTGTAATTGAACACAGATTTAAACGGTATCATACACAAAGTACACCATGAACGTTAGACAATTGAGGTCAAAGTTTACGCTCCAATGAACTGTTTAGCAAGCCTGAAGCAGAGTAAGAAAAACAATCTTAATACGATATTTGTGAGAAATCTTCATTAATGTTATAAGTGGAAGGAAGTAGGAACGCTGCGTAAAAGACCCTTGAATTTGCTCGATGCGCTATCGGCACCAATTAGGGTGGTTCCGGTAGCGCATCGTGCAAATTGCATTGAAGGAAATTAAGTTGATGGTTATTACCGAAATTGTGGTGCGTCAACTATCTGTAAGCGGGAAGTGAAAACAATTTAATTTAAATGTAAATTATTCAACGTATTACAAAAAAGTCACGATAGCCGAGTGGTTGGGTGGTCGGAATTTCGAGTCTAGAGACCCGAGTTCGATCCCCAGGTGGCAAGCTGGTACCAATGGGTTTTTCAAAAACTTATGTACGAATTATATGGTTGGCTTGGGCATAAAGACGGCGACGGGCTCACTACGTTGGTCTGAAAATATCTTCAGTGGAAGGTCGCAGGGACTTAATTGTCTAGACTAGACCTCTGTCTGCCCCTGTATTGGGATTTGCGTTAAAATATTTATTTATTTATGACACGCCGTACATTATCAGTGTATATATTCTACTAGTGGAGTTATTAACTCAATTTCTTTCCGTAATTGGTGATTGAAGGAAAATATTTAAAAATCTAAAAATAAAAAATGACTGCTGAAACATGGCGTGATATATAAAGCATATTTATAAACATCAGACCGAAATAAACAAACTGGTGATAAGCTCGGTTACGGAGTGTTTGGTAATGTTTCTTCAGTCTATTTGCAGAGCGTGGTAATTTTTTTGGTAAAAAGCCTATCTGTTGACGACCGTTACGAGGCTGAAGTACGGTTGACATAGTCAAATTATCCTAATTTGCAGATGATTCGTTTGACAGAAAGAAGAGTCATGATAACCGAGTGGTTGGGTGATCGGAATTCGAGTCAAGATACCCCTCCAAGGTGGCAGGCTCGTACCAATGGGTTTATTTCAGAAACATATGTACTATTTATGCCGTTGACTTGGAAATAAAGCCTGTGACAGGCTCAAAACTTGCCGTTGTTCCAAAAATTTTCTTCGGTGGAAGGTTTGTTGAAAGGCTTTAATAATAGAAGAGACCTCTGTCTTTGTTTATTTTACATACATTTTACATGTTATTATATTTTTTTCATTCGATGACACAAATTCGCTCATAGAGGCGTAACGTCAGTCACCCATTGTTAGGTACGATTGCAAACTAAAACCCTTTGTTAATCTCGTGGAATCAATGAACAATAACGTGATGCAATTATACTCAGTGGTAAATCTTTAAAGTAAATCATGATAATTACGCCCGTACAAGAGATGTGGGAAACTAAATGACTAGGTGGCTCAGTTTCATGTTAATTTTCAGTGTTAAACTTGAGTGCCAAGTCGTGAGTCCAGGATTTCAATCCTTGGCGTAGAAAATGTTGTTAGCAAGACAAAAATGTTTATAATGTAAAAGTAAATAAAGTTTGAACAAAATTTGTAGAAAAGCTAAGATAGAAACTCTCCCTTAAATTTTATTGCCCTTGTGGTGTCCATCTCGAAGTTGTGTGATAAAAACTATTTTTGAGGTAGGAATCGTCAATTCTTTTTTATTTTCCAGTTTTCCAAGATTAGCGAGAATCGCAGATAGACATGTGAGATGAGCATACATAGTTTTTACTAATTTGTCTATTCCATCTGCTACTCTAAATAGATTTTGTGAGCATTATGTTCTTGGAGTGAAATACTAAATCAAATGGCGACCATTGCTTTAATCTTACGCAAATTCTCTTATCGGGACTGCAGTTTAGCCAACAAAGTAGCGTCTACCGTACCGTTTACTAGACGGGTTGTTGACCCGTGAAGTAAAAATTTCGAAGCCATTAAACATTTACTTTCGACGATCTGATTTGTAGTGACCACAGAGTATAATATTTATTAATACTGAGAAGTAGTGACCATGCTTTCCAAGCTAAAGGTTGCATGTTCAAATCTTGTTCTACATTACGGATATATAAATATTTTTGTACAGAGTAACGACAATATAAGCCAAAGTAACCATAAATTATCTTCGATTTGCGTGTATCAAAAAAATTATGGATCTGATAAATGCGAAATAAATATTAAAGCATCGAGACACTCGATAATCTGCTCTCTAGCTACCTCGTCTGGTATGTTGCACTAACATTTAAAAATATGCATATGCAAACACAATAGTTATACTCGTAGATAGATTAATTAGTGACGATAGCCGAGTACTTGGGTGATCGGAATTCGAGTCAATAGACCTGAGTTCGATCCCTAGGTGATAAACTTGTACCAATTTACAAAACTTACATACTATTTATATCGTTGCTTGGACATAAAGACGGCGACAGGCTCACATCTGTAACTGACACAAAAAAAATTTATTCGGTGCGAGGTGGACTGTAACGTCGTAATCGTCTAGACCTCTGTCTACCCCAGTATAGGCGAAAGCGTGAAGAGCGTGATGATATTTTTTTAATTTACATGTAAACAGTATCTTATAATTAATTTACAGCAAGCCGCCGCGCCCCAAAGCGCACGGCATGTAACACAATCCAACAAGTGGAATGGCCTTGAAAGCCTTATTAAACATGCATTTAGACGGAACGATAGGCGGCTAATTGATACGCGTGTATTCACAAATCGAAATGAAGCGCAAATACATTCACTTGAGCTGGAGATGCAGCTATGAAGCGGCGTGCACGACGGTTAGCCAGTAATTTAAAGAAACAAATAAATGTGCAAATGCAGCAATGATTTTCAACGACAAATGCCCGGGTAGACAGAGATCTATTGAGTCTTAAGTAAGTTAATTAACAATGATTTTTTACAGTGGTAGAGCCACGCATCAACTTTTGTTGTTGCATGAATGGGCCGGCTCGACCGGGGAAGTACCACGACCTCACAGAATACCGGCGTAAAGTAGAAGTCTAACAAACTTCTGCGTTTCGTCTGGTGAGTGCAGGTAACCGGTGGCCCGCACACCCTCCTCCCCCAATTATAGGGGAGGGGGGCACTCTAAGGGAGGCAACGCATCTGCTAAGCCTCTGGTATTGCGGGTGTTCATGGGCGGCGGTAATCACTTAACATCACGTGAGCCACCTACCGCCGAAGATATTTTTAGGGACAACGTGACAGATAGAGATCCCGTCGCCGTCTTTATGTCCAAGACAACGATAAAACGTGATCTGGTGATCGAACTAGGGTCTGTCGACTGTCGACACTCGTACACTCGGCTATCATGACTATTAATGTCAATAAATAAATTCAAATTAACAATAGAGTGGATAAATATGGAGTTCAAAGTAACAAATAAAAAGATGAAATCAACAAAATAAACAGGTCTCCAATGCGTAATGGCAAAGACTCTTGAAAATGATTTCACCAAAAAATAGGCACGCAAGTTTCCATTGAAAAACTGCAAAATAATTTCACACTGGAACTTTGTGTAGTAGTAAAATGAATTTTTCTGTACAAAAAATATCGGTTTTGTGGATTCCATTTTTTTGAGGTTACCCAACAAAGCAGCATATTGCAAATGCCTTTGCGTCGTTTTATGCCGACCAAGGTAGCGCTATAAAACTATTGATAATGCGTTTTACAAATTGAGTGTTTTATTTAAATGTTTTTATGGAAAAGCCCAAATGAGACTTCGTAAAATTTTCGACACAGATAAATTGAAAAGGCGATAACAAAATAATAGATAAAATTACATTGTATCATGTTAAGATAAAAAAAATTTGGCCGGAACAACGCGACGATGTGTTCGAGAGTCAGCATAAAACGAAAATTGATAAAATTAGCATATTATAAAATTCTCACAAACCGGTTGTTTCGCAATGTAAAAATTGTTGATCTGTTAGTCATTTCATTTGAATAAACATATGTGACAAGTCGGCACATGTTTCGTTTCTGAGAGTCAAATAATGTGCATGGCGATTGAATCCAGTGTACTTACCCTTATAACCCCTACTTTATTAATTAATTACTGTAAGAGAATTTATATTTTAATACATATAATATGCGGAATGCGAAACATAACGTGGCAGGTTGGGACCCACCATTCAACTATTGTCGTAAACCACTCCCGACAAAAGCATTGCGAGGCTGCAATGATTGTAATATTAGTAGTATTATATACTCCAAATAGGCAGTTGGAGTTGTTTAACAGGAATATCAGTAATGTTTTAATTTGACATTGCAAGTATTTAAAAAAATGTAGAAATAAAAATGTCTGCAAAATTTAAACATCTTAATTTGTTTAATCTTTGTACGTCTTTAAAGTCTTTTTAATAATATTGTTTCGAACAAACAAATGCAAAAATATGCGAAATATGGACGACTATTGTCTATAGTTAAACACAATATAATGTGTACAAGAATAGAAGAACAGTTGACAAATTCCTAAATGAACGCCAATGAGGCATTAAAAAAATTGCACCATGCATTAAAATAGCAACACCAAACTCCAAATGACGCCATTACTAATATGCCTATAATACAGATTGCAGTAAACACACGAGTAGCGAGATGGTACAAGTTGTGAATACAAATTATTTTATATACATGTATAATTGGAGTACGATTTGTAACAAGATAAGAAAACCTAAATTATAACATAAGTTAATAACATACAATAAATTATTTGCCGTGCGGTTACAGCCTAAGAATATTTTCTCTACGTGGGTGTCGTAAGACTACTAAGGAGAAAGGTTACCGAAAAATAAGGGTAAAACCATCTCGAAAAATACCAGATCAAAATCTAGCAGACTGCTGATGGGCAGCAGCTTCAAAGGTGAATGTTATCGGGTACTGCCATCGCCTCTTCAATACTGGAGAGGCCTATGTCCTGCTGTGGATTTAGGATTAGAGGCTGTTATGTCTGTATGTGAAAAGAAAACTTAAGTGATACGCATATCAAACAGCAGTTTGATATGCGTATCACTTAAGTCTTAAATCACCGGAAAATTCAAATTTAGTGCGAAAGAAAAAAAAATGGAGTCTGTGCCATTTACCGATTTGAAAAATAATAATATAGACGTCAACATCAATCATTACATATAAAAAAAGAGAGGTTATTTACGGAGAAAAAAAAAAAACTAAGCCGAACAGGAAATTCATGCCTAATTACTACACCTTGAGTCTTGACTAATCGTGCCATGAGTAAAGTAGGACAGATAAAATAGCGTACCGAATAAGTTGTCTTAATAGCCAACTCAATTAACTCCGAGTAATAATCGAACAGTAATAATAAAACCTTTTATTCGTAAACAAGTGCATAAGAAAATAGAATGCAAAAAAAGATGAGCATGCGGAGGGAATGAAAGCACTTGCAGAGAGACAAATGCATTCTGGAAACCGTTATTTTAGTAGCACATTCCTTCTCTGGTACTATCCAGTTACGTCCTAAACTGGCCACCATATTGCATAAATAATATGAAAGACAATTTTTGTGACTACGTATCTAACTAATAATGTATTTTACCAGTTAGTTTGTTATAGCAGTCTGTTCCTAAAATTGGCAGAAATCTTTAAAGACAGTTACGGAAATAATATTCCAGACCCTGACAATGGTTAACATGGCAATCTATAAAACAATACCTATCGCTGTTTTTGTAAAAAAATAATATTTCACGTTCCCGTGGGGAGTTTGGGATACAACATACACAAACACTTTCCGAATTTTGCGGCGGTTGCCGTATTTTATATGTACTTACAAAAATATATATAGAACTCAACACATGCTGTCCTTTACTCCTGCTCAGCAGGCACATTAGCTTTTATGTAGTATAGATATAGGCAAGGTAGTTGAGTGGCATATAACCTTCCTTTTTAGTTTTGTAACCACTTTCCATTCCTCCGAGCTCGTTCCTAAAGCGTTTGGAGAAGAGACACAAGCAATAGAATTCGCTTCAATGTGTAGAATCTGTAGTGTATTGTGTAGAGCAAAACACGCGCTGGCTTAACCATTGCAACATACAGCCACCATCGCACAATGTCGCGATGTCATCCGACGATAAACATCAACGATTTACATTACCATTCGCGCTCAATTATCGCAGTCGGTTGTTTGATTTTCCTCATACTCGATTTGTTTTGTAGGTAACAATATTGAATATGTCATGAAAAGTGACTGTGATCATATTTATTCCTACGTTTATCAATTTTTAAAACGGTTATCTAAATAAAATTTGCACTTTATTACCCATGGAGTTAGAATTAGTTTAATTTAAGCTACAGCAAATACTAAACTGTTTTAAAATTATAAAAAGTCTGTAATTATTCTTCTTCTTCTCTTATGTGCCTCTTCTATTCGGAGGTTATGCTAGTAGTACTAAGGCTATTATTTAAATTAAAATTGAAAAACAACGATTTAATAGCCAATTTGGCAATAACCCTGTATTCGAAGCCAATGATTGCGGGTTTGAATTCCGATACGGAAAATCATATTTGTACTAGAATGATGGACTTTAATATGTAAATGTGAATATTTATTTATGTATTACGTTGTCCCAGATAAGCTACGGTGAAAGAAAGGTCGAAAGGACTTAATTCTCTAGTTGTTGCCTCTGTCTATCCTGATATTGGGAAAATATCTAAAATAAATCAAATGTTCTTCAAATCTAAATTGCGGAGTTGCAAATTAAAATTCATACATATTATGTTAAAGTAACTCTATCTCTAACAAGTCCCACTGCTAACAACAATTGGGTTTTTTATTTAAATTAAACATACGAGATCATAATCATGATTATATATGGTTTAAAGTGTGAATGTATCAATAGAGGAATCAACTCCAATAACATTGTATAGTGATAACTTCACGCCATTTCCAATACAGGGTCCTTTCGACCCACCTTCCACCGAAGACATTTTTTGGGACATCGTGACAGTTGGTAAGCCGGACACCGCCTTTACGTCCAAGTCAACGATTGAAAAAACCCATTGGTACAAGCCTGCTAGTTGGGGATCGAACTCGGTTCTCTCGACTCTATATCCGAGGACCCAAACCACTCGACTATGAGGTCTTAACAGTGATAACGCATTACCTATTGTTTATTAATAGTTAAGTAAAAACTAATCGCGTGAGGCTTAAACTATCATTATATACGTAACCAAGCTTAGCGAGAGCTTTTACATCCGATCTATCTGCGTCTGCTTAATCATATTAAACTTAATAGCCTTATCTTCACACCGTGTCTTCGGTGATTTTACTCGTGTGTGTGTAAACTTAGCGACTAAGCTAACTATGGCAAACGATTGCACAATAACAGGTGCGACGTCATAAATTCCAAAGCCCTATTAATTCGATATGCGTGCGGTTGGCGGTCGACTTTAGAGGCTTCCCCGTCGTCGAACAAAGAGGAAGCCATTAAGGATTTAACCGCCTACCCTATTTCCACTGAAGCATCGGTGTTTGATACTTTAACAAAATTTGCGGTGAACGCGTGCATAAATTAATTCATTCGGGTGTATTTTGCATGTGTTTAAACATAAAAATAAAAAAGTATGTTTTTCAAAAACTTATGTACGAACTACATCGTTCGCTTGGATATAAAAGACGGCGACGGGCTCACCACCTGTCACGTTTTCCCGAAAATATCTTCGGTGGAAGGTGGGTCGATAGGGACTTAATTGTCTAGACTAGACCTCTGCCTACCCCTGTATTGGGAATTGCGTCAAGATATTTATTTATTTATTTTATCGTGATGGTTGTCCCGCCATATATCGTGATAATCCTTATACAATTTTTTTATTACGAATACAATGCGGAAATATTGGGGGACGCCTGTGGTCAGCAGTTAGCAACGATATAAATCGTACATAAGTTTTAAAAAAAAAAAAACCATTGGTGCGAGCCTACCACCAGGATTGAACTCGGGTATCCTGACATGAATTCCGATCACCCAACCACTCGGCTATCGTGAGCATTTTTTTTAAAGAATAAGAATAATACAATGTGCGATGGAATAAATTTCACGGACCATCGCATCCAAATAGACGCATGACAAAACACCATGTCACTCGTAACGGGATTCAACTGAAGGTTGAATCTGAAGCTGAACGAATCCGTTACATCTTGCGTTTGTCGAAAAACTTGGTCGTGACCTTAAATAATCGACCGAATCTAAACTTATAATAGATAGGGACAACATTAGATACATTGGCCTGATTCATAATAAGTAGCTAAAGCACTACTGTGTTGTCGAAACGGAAATAACGAAGCGTGAATTAAATTGAATGAATGAATTAAAATGAACCCGAGACCTCAGCGCAGGGGACACCTTGAAAACCGGTGTGTCCGCCACTTGTAACTTTTTCTTTTTCACTTCCACTTATATATAAGTACTAACAGATACAATTTGATAGACAGACAGATATGTCTACGGTCTTCTTACTGTCATTGGAGTACTGTTATCTCATTTGGTGACAGCTTCACGTTTAATTTGTTTTAATTAGTGATAGGGTTCGGACTAATGTATGTCCGATCCTAAAGTAAGTAGCTAAAGCATTTCTGTTATAAAATTATAAACACCGAATGTGCCATAACACGCAGACCAGAGACAATGAAGAAAAAGTGGGTTTCTACATTGACACGCCCGAGAATCGAAACGTATGACGGATGTCGTCAAAAATGTGTCCTTTTTTTGCTCTTATAAAAATAAATGGAATGGGTGACAGTGATGTATTTGACCAATAAAACGAATACTTGTCTAGTTATTATCTGTGCAAAAACAACTGAACTTATTATAACGTAGTTCTGACAGAAAGATGCTCAACTTAAAATTGCCGCAAACATTATTAAAATCATTCAAGTTAAAATGAGTGTTACATCATACAGAGTCGGGGGCAAAATCTTTGGCTGTGGCTTACAACATCGGACAGCGCCAGCTAAGTTCTCAGCCTATTATATATTTACCGATATGCTCACAATACACAAAGACACAACATAAGCCATTGTTTTCCTTCTACGACACCCATAGTGAGATAGGGATGACGTAATTCTTTCGTTACGGTAACACACGGTATCATCAGCCTCGTTTAATTAATCTTAACAGTGGTAGAGCCACACATCAGCTTTTGTTGTGGCATGAATGGGCTGGCTCGACCGGGGAAGTACCACGACCTCACAGAATACCAGCGTGAAGTAGAAATCTAACAAACTTCTGCGTTTCGTGTGGTGAGTGCTGGTAACCGGAGGCCCACACTTCCAGTGCTTTGAGACATACATGTATGGGTTAGTTATATGTAGTTTTTACTTATAAATTTTTTTAGTCTTTGTTTTGATAATTATTTGAATTTCAAATAAGTGTGACAGCGTTATTTTGGCTAATAAACTTCTCTTTGCTTCTTTTAATAACTAAAACATAACTTCAGGTGGAGGAGGCATTTAAATAAAAAAAAATTAAAAGTATAAATTGGGAAGAATTTAACATAGAATTAACCAAAACAGTCTGTAACTAATCTAAAGCATAGCCCCTTCCGTAGGCAGGTTTTGACAATGCTACGTTTGGCTTATCTACTCCACCATAAATTTAAAGTAACATTCCTCTTTAGAAATGTGCGTACAGCGATCCTCTTCCAATACGTGGTGGTTATGGTACACCCACTTGACGGAAGAGGCCTTAGTCTGCAGAGAAATTTTACACGCCCTTAAGTAATAAAAATTAAGTAACTTAAGCCAACACTAGCAATAACCACCTGTTAAATATATAAGCGACATAATATCAATCGGTATGCAAGTCGTGAGTGTCCGTCGACCCAGATGCGCCTCAACGGAACCGGCGGTCGGCAGCAGTCACCACCATAACAACCGACAATCATACACGAATTGACTTATTAATTCGGAACAGGTCCGAAATCCTCACCGGCAAACTATCGACAGAGGTGAATTGTAAAATCATGCTTCGATATAGTAGGCTTTGCCTGTGTAATAATAATAATAATAAATACATATATAGATAGTGACAACATTACATACATTACTCCGATCCCAATGTAAGATGCTAAAGCACTTGAGGTATGGGAATCGGAAACAACGAAGGCACCACAAACACCGACCCGAGAAAATGTCGAAAAAGTGGTTTTTCCTACATTGACCCGACCGGGAATCGAACCCGGGACCTCGAGATGGCGTCACTTTGAAAACCGGTGTTTACGCCACTCGTCCACGGAGGTCGTCGGAAGTTTTGCCTGTGAATACGCGACGCATATTTCGCCTTCAACAGGACATCATCAGGCAAATAGACTACGAGGTTTGAACGTAGAATTATCGGTGGTGGCGTAAGTCATCTGGTGTCTACTGTGGTACAGGTGATGCTGGTGCATCTGTGGGAGGCATGGTAGTACTCTTTTTCTCTTCGGACTAAACTATTCATTGCGTGACGTACCTTTCGCTCGCTGTTAACTACCTTTACTGCCTTTACCATATATTCTATTCTACCTAGGGTTAGCTGGTAGAAAATGCAGTATAGCATTAAGCTCGCCTTTTGTACATTTTTAATTTGGTACAATAAAGATTAAATAAATAAAATAAATTTTCAGCGCTGAATTAAACTCGTGTTGAGATGGCAACATCATCTTAGTAAACTTTTCATCTACGCCATCGGTTACTTGGTAAAGATCGCTATAAAAGCAGTAAAGCTGCAAAATTGTGCAATCCACAATTATGTTTGTCTATTGTTTAGCTTTGTGTATCCTGTCATTCGTGTTGATTAATAAAAGTACATATAATCACACATGCATTCATCACTACAAAGAAGGAAAAAATCTCGTGGAAAGCCAATTATGTGAGAAACTAGAAAAGAGCATTAATTATTTCAATGTAAAAGTTAATCACCATTTCCAGTAAACGACCAATTACTTTAGTCAAAATGAATAGAGTTTCCAAGTTTCAAGCAAACTTGAATAATCAACAAATTGGCATGATGCCACAAATTTGTATATCCATGGAACTAATGAAATTTAGCGTGCCACCCCGAACTTAGATGAACTCTAGCAGTTCGATAAACTTTTAGGCAGGGTCAAGTATACGAATGCGTTATGAACATTACTTTTTATAGAATAGGAATCATTTTACTTAGACTCGGACGTTTTTAATAATATATACGCAAAGGTCGAGTACTTGACGGACCGTAATCAAATGTTACTGTTTAATCATGTTTTTTTTATATAAAAATATGTATTATGATTGAATGTAAATTAAATAATTCGAAAGTAAATTAAATAACATTTGTATAAAATCTTTGTATATATGTCATAAAATCTTTGTCGCGTAAATATAAATAATAATAATAATAAATACATGCATAGATAGGGACAACATCACATACATTGCTCCGATTCCAAATTAAGCAGCTTAAGCACTATTATGGAATCAGAAACAACGAAGATACCACAAACACCCAGACCCGAGAAAATATTGAAAAAGAGTTTTCTACATTGACCCGATCGGGAATCGAACCCGGGACCTCAGAGCTAGCGAGAACATGTAAACCGAGGTAATGTAAAACGCTTTACTAATTCGCCCAACAATAGTTCCATTACAGGGAATAAGCTACCTCCCATAAGAATTTTGCATATATGGTGGTCGCATTACAAAATACCATCAGTTATAGACATAAAAACATAAAGATATTTATCTACTTTAATATATTACTATTACATCAGTATTTATAATCTATGGGTGTATGTATTTACTTATATTTATTTATTGGATACCACAAAGAAAAACAAACAATTAAAAGTTTGTCCCAAAAATCTTCGCGAGTAGGTGCATCGAAGGGACTTTGCCTAGACTAGACCTCTGTCTACCTCTGTATTAGGAATGGTGTGAAGATATATAAAAGTAACAAAAGAGAAGATATGGATGTGTTATATATACACACACACACATATATATATATATATATATATATATATATATATATATATATATATATATATATATATATATATATATATATATATATATATATATATATATATATATATATATATATATATATATATATATATATATATATGTGTGTGTATGTGTCTTTAACAGTTGGGTCTACATCAAAAGCTGTACAGTATATCGGAATCAGTTTGCACGGCATTGCCTACTGAGGCTATCTACGCTACCTTGTAATACAATGTTATTATTTACAATACTACACGTAAATCTATTCATATAAATAAAATTAAAGTGGTTGAAATGCATGTCAAAGCATATACGGTAATTATATATTTTTATGTCTAATAAAATATTTTTTAAAATATTTGCATGTCTGTCTGTTTGTTCCGGATAATCTCTGAAACGGCTGGACCAATTTTAAAGGGACTTTTAATGGCAGATAGCTGATGTCATAAAGTGTGATTTAGGCTTATTCGAGAAATATAATTAGGGTTCCGCGTTAAGTGCTAAGCTGCAGTGACAGCTAGTAATAAACAGTGTAAATAGACGCTGTTGCCTCTTGTATTTTGGTTTAATTTTCTTTGATGGTGATCGTGTGTTACGCAAGTCACCACTAAAGGCACCCGCGGTAGGTCATCCATACCAATACCCCACGACGCACATCACACTATTAGATTATAATTGCTTACTGCTATATCATTACACGCCATTAATGCAACACAAATTGCTTGCAACAACTTATAATTAGATTATTAGAACATTAACATTTATGGCACTGTAAAGAATATTTCTTGGAATTCTTTATAAATATATAAATATCTTCACGCAATTCCCAATACAGGGGTAGACAGAGGTCTAGTCTAAACATTGAAGGCCCTTCAACCCACCTTCCACCGAAGATATTTTCGGAACAACGTGACAGGTGGTGAGCACGTCGCCGTGTTTATGACGGACATCTTTAATTCTTTATTTCCCAAAATACGAAAGTTATGTAATGGTGTGTGAATGGTGAGTGGAGAAACAAGGGTACAGGAATTCAATAGATGTCTTTTAATTCCTTCGGTTATGGATTCTTACACGATCAAATTTTTTAATACGATGTTTCTGGTGCTGATGTGCTATATAGACCAGGGACGGGAGTTTTGAGGTTATGTGAAAAAAGTGTAAGTACTAAGTTGTAGATCTTTACGTTATCTACGACTTTGCCATTTAACTTTTACATGAGAATTGTATTTTTGTCGGAAATCGAGATAAACCGTTTTTTACCCTTAAAACTCACTCCTTTACACTTCCCGACCACAGATCGTTCGTAAATATTTTTTTCTTACACATAAAAAATAAATTTCGTAAATATTATCATATATAAATAATTATCGTAAATATTATCATATATAAATAATTTTCGTAAATATTATCTTCCTTTACCAAAGGGTTTCATTCTACTATTACGTTTTTTCACTTTTTACCATTTTCAAAGGCTTTATCCCTGGTTAATAATGCGATAACAGTAAATGACAAACACAACATTAGAGTTCACAATAGTTGTAAAGACCTTCATGACTGACGATATAGAGGCACAATTTTTGTACAGCTATAATCCAAGAAAATGGCCTATTGTTATTGAATATTATGTATATGTTTATCTTCATGCATTTTCCCATAACTCGAGTAGACATATATCAAGTCTTCAGTCTTTCGCTTCACTATACCGAAACATATTTGTTGCGACAATGTGACAGGTGATGAGGCTACGTTCGCCTTAGTGTTCAAAACAATGCTCCAGTATACATACATATATTTTAACATTATAGCACGGATTTAAGGTAGCCCGCTTAGGTTGCTTATGTTGAAGGTGTAATGATCCTTTTCCTTCTTCTTTACAGCCTATCAAGAGTCCTCCACTGAACATAAGCCTCCCCAAAAACTTTCCACAAAGAACGTCCCAAGCCACCTGCATCTATAGACTTTCCGAAACATTTTTAACGTTGCTTAATGATGTTTAATGTAATAATTTAAGCGTCAATAACTTAACATATACAGTAGAGTACCAACAAATTAATACGACAACGATTGTTGAGAGATTGTTTGTAACATTGACTAGTTACTATCTAATGGTATATATAATAATATCACTTAAGTATATATAATAAGATTCATTTATTTTTGTTATTTTGTAGAAACAAAACGGGTTCATGATATATCAAAGGTGAAACATGTTACGCTGTTGTACGAATTTGCATTTTCAAGACGCGAGGGCAAAGTAAAAATTTATTATTTATACAAGAAGCACAGGATGGTATGAAAAAGTACTATTCCACAACGTGAACATAGGTTTAATCTTGAATTTCATGTTGTTTCCTAAACAAATTTGACGAAAGTGTACTGTATGTAAGTGTAGTTAGTATTCAATAGGATATACCTTTAAGGCTAAATGTATTTTCTATCTTCACGCATATTACCAATACTAGAGTAGTCAGACTTGTAGGCAATCAAATCTTTTGGAATCACCTTTCACCAAAACCTATTAGGAACTACGTGAGAGGGTGAGTCCAGACATTTTCGATCTGAGACAATGCGTTTCGATATTAATTATTGAGACATAACTTCTATGGTATCTATCCAATTATTTGTAGTAAACTAGACAGAACTATAAATACTCATAGAAAAAAATATTTTTAAATAGGCATTACATTACGTACATTGCTCTAATATCAAAGCAAATAGCTAAAACACTTGTGATATAGAATCAGTAACAATGAAGTTGCCACAAATTCCCAGACACAAGAAAATATAGAAAAAGTAAAAACCAGTGTGTATAGTACAAGACCACAGAGGTTGTCAAATAACAAAAAACTTTCGAACTCGAGTCTCCTATCTGGGTTTTTAATTTTTTAGGTGTAGAAGGAGGGAAGAAGGTTGAAGAAACATGATCGATTATAAGATAAAATGCTACGGAACCACCTCGGCGCAATTAGTACCAGCCGTGTCGATGGGGCCAACAGCGCAAAGCGGAAATTACATAAATGGTCAGCCCATCAATTCATTCAAGTCATAAAGAACAGCTTCTTTGTTATTTAGTTATTCAGAATAAAAACTGATAATATAAATTTAGTTTTAAGATTTAAAAATTGTATAAGAAATTGCTGTGCCCTATCCGGGTTCATGTTGATACTAACATGTTATTTTAAGACACTTCTGTACACACATGAGAACGCAATAAATTATTGAGTATTGAGTATTGAAAACTGACAGCATTGTGGCTTTTAATAGTGTTTCAATATCATAGCCGTCTTCAAAGCAAAGGGTTGCATGTTCCAATCCCGGTAGGGACAAATATTTGTATAATGAATATGAATTAATTACCAGTCAAGGATGTATATATGTGGACATGGATGGTTATATTAATACATTAACAGTTGTCTATGTAAATATATGTATGTATGTATGCAAGTATAATGCACCGCCGTCTTAAGCCATGGGTTAGCTTAGACAAGCTTAGCTGGGCTTACCTCGAGATTGGATCGAAAATACTTCATTAGCTAGACCTCTGCCTACCCCAGTATTGAGAAATAGCGCTAAGATAAAACAACTAACATAGCTCCATACACGAATACAATTGATAATTCAATCATTATTTTAATTCGTTATTATATTTACAATAAAAACTACATACATTAACTTATATTTAATATTAAGCGTCTAAAAATATAGCATTCTTAATCTGAATAAATGTTGACAACTTGTGGTTAGTGTACGACATTTTTATTTCTATTCAATTTAGGGCATGAAAAAAAAGAAAAAAAATGCCGATGCTCTTTCATAAACAACTCCTCCGTGACGTTCTATAAGAAATCATTGATTCTTTAAATAAAAACTTTAAGGCCCAAGGTATTTACTTGATAGGTATCTTATAGAAAAATTTACAACTAACTACTAGCGATACACTGAGTAATCAATCAAAAGTGTAATTAAAATTAATAATTGTCATCAAAAATAATTATTTTTAATTGAAATTTTTTATAATTATGTAATTCGAACTTTTTAAGTTAATCGTCATGATAATTGGTCTATAAAATTATTAATAATTTTCTTTTAATGCTTTTTAATTTCAACGAAAATAAAATTTGTTACTTAAGAAACACTTAAAAGAAGACAACATATTGCAGCATGTTCGTACTATATTGATATAGAGTTGTACATTAAATACTTTAAGACGTACCATCAAATTGGAAATCCAGTGTGGTAGCCTGCGATGGACTCCGAAGGAATAACTATCTTCACACACACACAAAGAAACTTTAGTTTAATCACAAACTCACACCGCTATTTCCGCCAAAGGAATCGCACGTCCGCACTGCACACGAGCTCAATGGATACTAAACCTGATCATCACTAATTTCAATGTGAATTCCAGGTTCTGCGTGTTGGTTCGCGGAAAACTATGTTTTGTAGAAATAGAGATAGCATTTATTTTTGTTTGAGCAAAATAAAGAGCTTTCAATTGCAGTACGACCAGTTCAGCCCACGCCTTCGTTTTAAAATCTGTATCCTAGGTAAGTTATTTCTACTTGAGATATATTGAAGCTAAGGTACTTCTACGGTATTTATTCTTCATAATTTAACTTAATGAGTCACGATAGCCGAGTGGTTGGGTGGTCGGACTTTCGAGTAAGAGACCCGAGTTCGATTCCCAGGCTTGTACCAATGGGGTTTTCAAAAACTTATGTACGGATTATATCGTAAACTTATGTACTGATTATATAGCTTGGACATAAAGACGGCGACAGGCTCACAACCTGTCACGTTGTCCCGAAAATATATTCGGTAGAAGGTGGGTTGATGGGACTTAATAGTCAAAACTAGACCTCTGTATACCATTTTATTTGGAATTGAGTAAAGATATTTATTTATAATTTAACTTCATACTTCCCGGTATTAAGAAAACAATAGGGAATCGAACCCCAGACCTCAATGTTAGCGGCACCAAGAACCAAAACCAAACCGGGGTGTACGCCAGTCATCTACAGTGTCTTATGTATTTGTACTGTATCAAAATTAATGTGTGTAATGGACCAAAATTACCATGCAAAGTAGCACCGATTATGGCAAAGGATTATTCACGAGGCAATTTAAATTAAAAACATTGAGATTTTAATGACGAAGACGGCGAGAAGGGTTCAACGACCCGAGCTAGCCTAGTAAGTCATAAATTAAACCCATTAAAACAATCACCGCACGAACTCCAGATACTGTAAACGTCTTCTGCTCAGATAAGTACAAGAAATTTTATATCACGGTACACTATAAATATCTTCACACTTCCCAATATTGGAGTAGACAGAAGCCTAGATTAGACAATTAAATCCTTTCGAGACACCTCTCATCGAAATACTTTTATATATTATTTTAAAGATAAATATTCATATTTGTACTTGAGTCATGGATGTTTATCCATGACTCAAGTACAAACACACCATACACATCGCACAGATATTTGCACGTAAAGGGATTCGAACCAGCAACCTTTCACTTCCAAGGCAGGGTCACTTTTAACTAAGCTATCGGGTCGTCACGGCTCACTTAGTTTCTACTTCTGAGTTAACTACACCATCATATACATACACATGTTTCGACATGTAATACACTGACCGTATGTGAAAAGGAGTAAAGTGTAAGACACGGTGCCTCGGAGGTAAGAGCGTCGCCACGGATCGGCGAAGGTTGCGGGTTCGAATACTGCCCGTGTCAGATGCAATTTTAATTTTTTCTCTTTAATTTAATCACATAAAAGTTCAGCATAAATATGCTTTAAAATCAATAAAATTGCATAAAAGGAGTAAAAAAAGTTAAAATAAAAAGCGACCTTTTTCGAATACATTTCAATTTTTTATTAATGATATGAATTAAGCAGTATAAGCAAGCAAAGCAGCAATATTTGATATGAATTAATATGAATGGTTTATAATGCGGATTGCGAAACTTAACGTCGCAGATTCGGGGCCCGCCAATCGACTATTGTCGTGAACCACTCCAGACACAAGAATTGCAGCTTAGTTGGAGTGGTTACCAAGAATACTGGTAATGTTATTTGGTACTACTAGTATTCATTTTTTAAAAAAAAAAAAGAAAAAACTATTTGTAATGTATACATAATTCTCGTGTCACGTTGGTACACACGATGAACCCCGAAACTATATTATTTTATAACTATTTAACCGATATAATTTTTTTAAATGTGCGTTCTGCGTTACTGGCACGCTAAACATTGAATAGTTTTTAATATAATTTCTTTATTTATTAGTCATATCAAATTTTTTATATTCTATACAATACAACTCCTTTTGTATTTGTTTTAGAATTCCACGGCAGCGGATGTGGTCGCTTGAGAAATGCTATTCTTTTCATTAATATCTTCAATGATGACCAAGAATTTTTTCTTATTTTAATAACAGGCTTGAAAAGCGTGGTAGTGCTCAGCTAGTTCATATTTATTAGATAAGTAGCTGTATAATCGCAGACATTTCTCCAATCCCAAAGTACTTGCTAGATACAGCACTTGTGGTATGAAGTCGGAAACAACCAAGGTACCCTTAAACGATTGTTTCTAAGACCGTATAGTATAAAATTGGTTTTCTACATTGGCCCGTCCGGAATCGAGTCCGAGACCTAAGAGTTTGCGACATTTAGAAAACTATGTATGCTACTTCACACCGTCGTATCTCCTTAAGATCGTCAATACAGATAAATACAAAAAAAGTAACATAAAAATTCTATTCATCTAATAACAGTTATTGCAGTAAGTAACAAAGTAGTAATGAGTATATAACAGTAAGAATAAAAGTTGTTAAGTTAAACGGCCAATGAACCGCATGATGTTTTGCACGCAAGGAATTTCTTAATGGATTACACTATCAGAGGCTACGCGTGACCCATACTGAGCGAGCCGTTCGTCATAGTTCCATAATAAAATACACGATACGAGTACTGGCATTTTAATCAGAGTGAAGTATAAAATGTTTGAAGCTAAAGAGAGCTGCTTCAGGCAATGCACGCATTTCTAAATACAGGGGTAGCTAGAGCTCTAGACAAGTTCATCCTTTTACCACCCAATCACCCAACCACTCGGCTAAAGTGGCTTCACGCAATTCCCAATACAGGGGTAGACAGAGGTCAAGTCTAGACAAATAAGTCCCTTTGACCCACCTTCCACCGAAGATATTTTCGGGACAACGTGACAGGTGGTGAGCCCGTCGCCGCCTTTATGTCCAAGCCGACGATGAAATTCGTACATAAGTTTTTGTAAAACTCATTGGTACTGCCACCTGGGGATCGAACTCGGGTCTCTCGACTCGAAATTCCGACCACCCAACAACTCGGCTATCGTGACTTACAAATTCTGGCGACACCATAAAAAACGGGGTGTACGCCACTCGTTTACAGAGGTTGTCCTTATGTAATATATTTATAGCGTCAGTATAATATGAAAGGAATACATTGATGATAATAACCCATGTGAAAGAGTTGGTCGCTCCCAAGCTTTTCATATTTCTAAAAAAAATGTGTTTAACATTGTTAATATATAGTATCTGGCGATAAAGTTAGTTTCATTGTATATTTGTTATTATTGGGAGTATTGATTTATTATTATTATTATAGTATTGGGATACCAATGATTCTATTAGCAGTGAGATAAATCTGACTGCAGGAGAAGAAATTACTACTAATTTTGATCCTGTTTATAATCAGCCATCTTAGTCTCATCACCAACTACAAAACACATAAAATAAGTCAACTACTTTACTATTTAAATAAAAAGTATATGGAAGTTTCACGTTTTCACGTTATCAAGTTGTAACGAGATATCTAGATAAGATCTATATATAATTTTTCTTTATTAAACTAATGGCTGATAAACTTGTTTGCATAAAGTAACTATTCACTTTACAATTGAATTTGATTCTAAATTTGACCTCAAGGAAATCTCGCGGCAGACGCAGGATGTTGTAGCCTTCCTATATATCTCTACATCCGGTGAAAGTTTGGATACAATGCAAAACCGCACAATATCATTTACCTTAGAGAAAAACGAGAAATTTTTTTTCTGCAAGAAGTATTTTTACAAATAATGTTGAAAGAATTTTTATTGGTTATGTTAGAACTAACGTCGTATGTATATGAAGATGGAATATCTTTTAAGGAATGGTCGATAATTTTGATCGACCTATGAACTCTAGGAATTCTTTATTTAATGGCGAAGAGGGCACATGAATACTAACTGCTACAGTCAAGGAAGTATCAACACTTCATTTGACGACTCTTCTAACACTTTTCCTAATTCTTCGAAATATTAGGAATAAATAGAATAAATAAATATCTTCCCGCAATTCCCAATACAGGGGTAGACAGAGGTCTAGTCTAGACAATAAGTCCCTTTGACCCACCTTCCATCAAGATACTATTTGACAAAGTGAGCGGTGGTGAACTCGTCGTCGTCTTTATGTCCAAGCCAACGATGTAATTCGTACATAAATGTTGAAAAACCCATTGGTACGTGCCACCTGGGGATCGAACTCGGGTCTCTTGACTCGAAATCCCAACCACCCAACCACTCGGCTATCGTGACTTACAAATTCTGGCGACACCATAAAAAACGGTGTGTACGCCACTCGTTTACAGAGGTCGTCCTTATGTAATATATTTATAGCGTCAGTATAATATGAAAGGAATACATTGATGATAATAACCCATGTGAAAGACTTGTTCGCTCCCAAGCTTTTCATATTTCTAAAAAAAATGTGTTTAACATTGTTAATATATAATATCTGGCGTTAAAATTAGTTTCATTGTATATTTGTTATTATTGGGAGTATTGGTATATTATTATTATTAGTATTGGGATACCAATGATTCATTTAGCAGTGATATAAATCTAACTGCAGGAGAAGAAATTTCTACTAATTTTGATCTTGTTTATAATCAGCCATCTTTACTATTTAAATAAAAAGTACATGGAAGTTTTCACGTTATCAAGTTGTAACGAGATATCTAGATAAGATCTATATATAGTTTTTCTTTATTAAACTAATGGCTGATAAACTTGTTTGCATAAAGTAACTATTCACTTTACAATTGAATTTGATTCTAAATTTGACCTCAAGGAAATCTTGCGGCAGACGCAGGATGTTGTAGCCTTCCTATATATCTCTACATCCGGTGAAAGTTTGGATACAATGCAAAACCGCACAATATCATTTACCTTAGAGAAAAACGAGAAATTTTTTTTCTGCAAGAAGTATTTTTACAAATAATGTTGAAAGAATTTTTATTGGTTATGTTAGAACTAATGTCGTATGTATATGAAGATGGAATATATTTTAAGGAATGGTCGATAATTTTGATCGAACAATGAACTCTAGGAATTCTTTATTTAATGGCGAAGAGGGTACATGAATACTAACTGCTACAGTCAAGGAAGTATCAACACTTCATTTGACGACTTTTCTAACACTTTTCCTAATTCTTCGAAATATTAGGAATTCTATTAAAATGTGAGATGACGAGAAGACTATAAAGAGGTCCACAATGTATTCATTGTAAGAGACCGCTAAGACGAAAATCTTAATCATCAATATTCGGGAGCTGATCTGACTCCAGGGTTAGCAGCCCCTTACAAATAATAATGAGTTGGCACACACGGAAATATCTTCGGTGGAAGGTTGGTCGAAGGGACTTTATTGTCTAGGCTAAACCTCTGTCTACCCCTGTATTGGGAATTGTGTGAAGACATTTTTTTATATTTATTTATTATTTAAACACGGAAATCTATAAACTACTAAATTTACACATACATATCTTGAATGTATGTTATGTACAAAAGACCATACAGTGGAAGCGTACTAAAGGTTTAGGGTACGGACTGCGACACACGAAGTCACATGTTTGAGTTTGCGTGGTGCAATTCACGACAATAGACAAACACTGTGATGGTAACCACTCTAGATTTAAGCTTAGTTTAGTTGGAGTGCTTAACAGGAATACAAGTTATGTATTATTTAACATAGATAATGTTTTTCTAAAAACACAATTCAACAAATAAATTATATAATTGTACAGGATTCAGAGAAATAAAGTCAGAGAGACTGAAACATTGATTTAACGCTATTTAAGCAAAGCTCTATATTTATCCGTTCGGATCTAATTTGCAAACATTACCAGTCTGATATAATTGGCTTTGCGTCGGTGGAAATCAAAGAATACGCCACGTCACGTCACTCCGTAAAAGTGTCGCGAAGGGCAAAGAAAAGTTGATAAAAGGAAACGGTGTTTAGTACAAATATTTATAACTTTTGTAAATTTTGGCAACGGTAGCAATCCGAATATATTTTAAGGAATGGTCGATAATTTTGATCGAACAATGAACTCTAGGAATTCTTTATTTAATGGCGAAGAGGGCACATGAATACTAACTGCTACAGTCAAGGAAGTATCAACACTTCATTTGACGACTTTTCTAACACTTTTCCTAATTCTTCGAAATATTAGGAATTCTATTAAAATGTGAGATGACGAGAAGACTATAAAGAGGTCCACAATGTATTCATTGTAAGAGACCGCTAAGACGAAAATCTTAATCATCAATATTCGGGAGCTGATCTGACTCCAGTGTTAGCAGCCCTTACAAATAATAATGAGTTGGCACACACGGAAATATCTTCGGTGGAAGGTTGGTCGAAGGGACTTAATTGTCTAGGCTAAACCTCTGTCTACCCCTGTATTGGGAATTGTGTGAAGACATTTTTATGTTTATTTATTATTTAAACACGGAAATCTATAAACTACTAAATTTACACATACATATCTTGAATGTATGTTATGTACAAAAGACCATACAGTGGAAGCGTACTAAAGGTTTAGGGTACGGACTGCGACACACGAAGTCACATGTTTGAGTTTGCGTGGTGCAATTCACGACAATAGACAAACACTGTGATGGTAACCACTCTAGATTTAAGCTTAGTTTAGTTGGAGTGCTTAACAGGAATACAAGTTATGTATTATTTAACATAGATAATGTTTTTCTAAAAACACAATTCAACAAATAAATTATATAATTGTACAGGATTCAGAGAAATAAAGTCAGAGAGACTGAAACATTGATTTAACGCTATTTAAGCAAAGCTCTATATTTATCCGTTCGGATCTAATTTGCAAACATTACCAGTCTGATATAATTGGCTTTGCGTCGGTGGAAATCAAAGAATACGCCACGTCACGTCACTCCGTAAAAGTGTCGCGAAGGGCAAAGAAAAGTTGATAAAAGGAAACGGTGTTTAGTACAAATATTTATAACTTTTGTAAATTTTGGCAACGGTAGCAATCCGAATATATTTTAAGGAATGGTCGATAATTTTGATCGAACAATGAACTCTAGGAATTCTTTATTTAATGGCGAAGAGGGCACATGAATACTAACTGCTACAGTCAAGGAAGTATCAACACTTCATTTGACGACTTTTCTAACACTTTTCCTAATTCTTCGAAATATTAGGAATTCTATTCAACGTGAGATGACGAGAAGACTATAAAGAGGTCCACAATGTATTCATTGTAAGAGACCGCTAAGACGAAAATCTTAATATTCGGGAGCTGATCTGACTCCAGTGTTAGCAGCCCCTTACAAATAATAATGAGTTGGCACACACGGAAATATCTTCGGTGGAAGGTTGGTCGAAGGGACTTAATTGTCTAGGCTAAACCTCTGTCTACCCCTGTATTGGGAATTGTGTGAAGACATTTTTTTATGTTTATTTATTATTTAAACACGGAAATCTATAAACTACTAAATTTACACATACATATCTTGAATGTATGTTATATACAAAAGACCATACAGTGGAAGCGTACTAAAGGTTTAGGGTACGGACTGCGACACACGAAGTCACATGTTTGAGTTTGCGTGGTGCAATTCACGACAATAGACAAACACTGTTGATGGTAACCACTCTAGATTTAAGCTTAGTTTAGTTGGAGTGCTTAACAGGAATACAAGTTATGTATTATTTAACATAGATAATGTTTTTCTAAAAACACAATTCAACAAATAAATTATATAATTGTACAGGATTCAGAGAAATAAAGTCAGAGAGACTGAAACATTGATTTAACGCTATTTAAGGAAAGCTCTATATTTATCCGTTCGGATCTAATTTGCAAACATTACCAGTCTGATATAATTGGCTTTGCGTCGGTGGAAATCAAAGAATACGCCACGTCACGTCACTCCGTAAAAGTGTCGCGAAGGGCAAAGAAAAGTTGATAAAAGGAAACGGTGTTTAGTACAAATATTTATAACTTTTGTAAATTTTGGCAACGGTAGCAATCCGAATATATTTTTTATGTTTATTTATTATTTAACATAGATAATGTTTTTCTAAAAACACAATTCAACAAATAAATTACATAATTGTACAGGATTCAGAGAAATAAAGTCAGAGAGACTGAAACATTGATTTAACGCTATTTAAGCAAAGCTCTATATTTATCCGTTCGGATCTAATTTGCAAACATTACCAGTCTGATATAATTGGCTTTGCGTCGGTGGAAATCAAAGAATACGCCACGTCACGTCACTCCGTAAAAGTGTCGCGAAGGGCAAAGAAAAGTTGATAAAAGGAAACGGTGTTTAGTACAAATATTTATAACTTTTGTAATTGACGAACTTGTCTACGTCAGTTATTTTGGCAACGGTAGCAATCCGAATATATTTTTAACCGATTTCAAAAAGGAAATTCTACGTATGGTTTTTTCACCATACGGAACAAGACAAAAAAGGCTATTTTCGAACGGATTTCTACGTAGTCACGTGATAATCTAAGCATGTAATTGTGATATGATGGTGTTACGTTCTATTCAGCGACCTGATCAATGTTACGAGAAGTCGTTAGCTGCACACGGTTTAAGATTTTTCTCTGAGGCAATCATTGGAAGAAGCTTATACTAGAAGCGGACATTCGACAGACTGACATGATGATAATGACTGCGAAATGACGTGGTAACATTAGTGGCCACGGCGCTCGCTTCAAAATGCGAAGTAATAACCATGGGTTCAGAGGGAAACATCACGGATCCTATATGACAGAAATATATTTTGAGGACGAATAGTCCGCCAACCAGCGGACGTTTTCTGGTTTCAAGATCTCTCAGATACATCTGCCATTGCCCCGAAATGAACACTTATAGGCTGCCTCTTTACTTAAGTTTTACTATTTATACTGTGAGCGTTAGAGGTACTGGCGTGGATCCCACACCCGTTCAGGTAAAATAATTTAAATATATTATAAGTATATTGCGAATCGATATTCTGCATTCATTATTAATCGTACCGACATGGCTAATTTAAATAATTGGTATGCAGTTTTAATCGCCGGGTAGTGTTTTAATTGCTAAGTCGGTGATAACGTAACTAAAGAACGATACGTGTGGAGAAACGATTTGTATAGTTTTTACGATTGTTACCTACGGAGTCGGCTGATGGTGTAATGGAGTAAATTATTATAGTTTGTTTGCTGGCGTCCCTGGGCAACAGTGGCCCCTACAGTTTTTCACTTTAGTCTATTAAAAATAATTTAGCCTTTCATTGCGATGGAAAGACAACCGAGTGGTTGGGTGAGCAGAATTCTAATCAGGAGACTCGAGTTTTATCTCCAGAAAGATTCGTACCAATCAGTTTTTTCCAAATTGTGTACAATTTGTGACGTTGGCTTGGACAAAAAAAGTAGATAGAAAAAGAAAATAGTCTAGAACTCTTACTATAGTCTCCATTATTGGGAAATGCATTAAGATCAGAAAAAAACATGGTCATTTATAAATATCTATTTAAATGATGTTGCACAATAATATTTATTTTAAACTGTTGTAATTATTTTTTGCTTTTTAATTTTAAATTATGAATCCGATGCATCACGTCGGATATTTTTGTAAGTCATAATAGCTTTACTAATACAGCTAGCTAGGTCAGATACCAACGATCTTCTCCTATGATGAGCATTCTCGACATTAGTTGAGTATTCCATCTTATCACATTTACACCTCTTGTATTTTAATTTAATTTACTATCGTTAACATATTCCTTAGTCCATTAGTTTAACGACAGATAAAAAAAAAACGCACAAAGACAATATTAATGGCATCCGCGAGGCCCCACAACCCACGATTGAGCACGTCAAAGTCAACCGTATTAAATAAAGGATACAAAATGGCGTCCTTGGATTGGAAATTTCATGTACTTACATTCCGTGTGGACCGCCGTTTGTGAAGTTAAATTACGCAGTTGCGTGATCGTAACAAGGACTTGCGAGGCCGGGGATCGATGCTAGGCTTGTGAGGAAATTGAATGGATTGTTTCCAAGTTATCTTGTTTCATTACATAGATAGATTGATAAGGACATCCTCACATACAATGCTCAAATCCCAAAGTAACGAAAGCACTTGTATGCAACCGAAAAAACCCAAGTGCCACAAACACCTAGACTTGAGACAATGTAGAAAAAGTAGTTTTGACTTAAACCGTCCGGGAGTACCGTACCGAACCCGGAAACCGGAACCTCAGACCTAGCGACACTATGAAAACCAGTGTGTCCTTTTACTCAGAGGGCGACATACATACAAACACATGGCCTGTAAACGTTAAGCACAAAGTAACCCTTTCCCCTTAAGTGTTCGTAAGCGAATCGGCGAAGCTGTACCTATCCTCCTTACACCTTAGACGTCGCTGCCTGTTACCAGTCTGCTCAATTTTCATCTGGTACCTATCGAAATGGTAAACCCGCCTTTTGACAGTTGATATTGCAATGTTCAAGATTTTTCTATCACTTGCCTCTCACAACATCCACGGCAAGAAAGGAATGTTAAAAGATTACGCAGTGCATTCAAATAGAGTCGAAATAGAGTGCAGTGTTTTTATTAAAAATAAATAACAAGAAAAATTACGCATTAAATTTCAAAATCTCAAATCAAAGCATTTATTCATCGACATAAGAATGTACATTCGTTTATAGATAGTAATTTTTTTTAATCCACCACTCCAACGGAGAAAATACAGACAAAAGAAACTTCGTATGTATCCTGTTTTTTTGGTCAATCTTTTTTTTTTTAATTTTAAGTGATATTATCTAGAAATTGCTTAGGAGCGATCACCTCTTTCTCAGAGATTACTGTCATTAATATATTCGTTTATATTGTAAAACCCTTCTTATAAAGTTTTCTTTAACAAATTTCTCAAACCTGTTAATAGGCAATAAAAAAGTAAATCTATTGAAAGCCACTACTATTTCCATGGCTCTGATAAGGGAGTGGTTGATTTTTACGGCTAGTAATTTAAAATTTGAAGCTGAAACTTTTAACCAACAGCTATTGTGCAATTCAAAGTACAAATGTAATACCTGACGCTGTCATGCAGATACCGCTTTAAAAAGTTAAATAGCAACTTATTTTAAGGTTATGTGGGGACAACGTGGTAACACTAGTCATCCTTGACCACTACTTTTCAAACCAGAACACAATTTGACTAGCCCTCGACTGCTGAAACGTAATGATTTTGACTTCGAAAATAGCCGAGTGGTTGGGTGATCAGATTTCGATTCAAGAGACCCGAGTACGATCCCCAAGGCCAATGGGTTTCTTCAAAAATTTACGTACGATTTATATCGTTGGCTTGGACATAAAGATGGCGACGATCTCACTACCTGTCAAGTTGTCCTAAAAAATGTCTTCGGTGGAAAGTGGGTCGAATGAACTTAATTGTCTAAACCTCATTCTACCCCTGTGTTGGGATTGACGTGTAGGTATTTTTTTTAAATACTTCTGTGATTGACTGATTTCCGGTGTCGAAGTGACCAGTAATAAAACACATGATACTCCCGAGCGGCTTATTCATCAGCATACCAGACTATTGGGATGTTTTATCATACGTTAAAATTTTAAAGGTCATAGACGTCTTCTCTGCTCTCACCTGGATTAGTACAATACATTTACCCATTTCTGACAACAAACAGCACTGGAACAATGCTGTTATGGTTTGATAGTTGTGAAAAGCCTGTCTATTAACAGGTTTAAGAAATTTATTAAAGAAAAACTTTATAAGAAGGGTTATTATAATATAAATGAATATATTAATGACTAGAAAGATTATTCTAGAAAATATCATATCACATTGTATAATACATTGTATTGTAAATAAAAATTGACCAAAAAAGAGGATACCTACGGAGTTTTTTAAACGGTGGTAGATAAAACATGACTATCGATAAACAAATGTACATTCTTATGTCGATGAATAAATGATTTGATTTAATTTGATTTGGAGAGCTAGTGTAATCATGGGCTACTAAGAAATTTCATCTCAGACGTCAGGGTTGATGATGAGATGCGTTATCACATCTTTAAGCTTTAAAGTTCTTGACAAGGATCTGTGAGTCTAAAATAATACAGAGACACATAGACATATATAGACAAGAACAACATCACATACACCCAGACACGAGGAAATATAGAAAAAGAGTTTTCTACATTGACCCGACCGGGAATCGAACCCGGGACCTGAGATGGCTACACCATGAAAACCAGTGCGTACGCCACTCGTCCACGGAGTCTTCAATAATAAAAATTATGTCACATTTAAAAATACTTATAAAATAAGATTTTAATTTTAGTTTGCTCAAAGTCACGATAGCCGAGTGGTTGGGTGGTCGGATTTTCGAGTCGAAAGACCCGAGTTCGATCCCCAGGTGGCAGGCTCGTAGCAATAGGTTTTGGTCAAAACCTTATGTACGAATTATATTGCTGGCTTGGACAAAAAGACGGCGACGGGTTCACCACCTGTCACGTGGTCCCGTAAATATCTTTGGTGGACGGTGGGTCAAAGGGACTTAATTGTCTAGACTAGACCTCAGTCTACCCCTGTATTGGGAATTGCGTGAAAATATTTATTTATTTTTTATTTTATTTTATTAGTTCAAATAAAACAGAAGCGAGTAATCATAAGAAACAAAAAGGACACGTAATACCAGAGTTTTCGTAAGAATTATGTATGCCGACGGGCGATTGCTTATCTTGTGTACAGTCTCGTGCATTAATACTTTTGGCTAATCTTTCTTAAGCCTAATTCAAGAAGGCTTATGTATGCGCAAGTGGGTGTTTCATCACCTCATTAGGTATAAAAGTGCTATGCTAATGTCTATGGGCGTAATGAAGTTTCACAGGTTTTTCACAGAACATTGACAATCGGCGGCATGATAATCAATGCGGCCCACACGTTTGCAAATATATTCTTTATGTTTTTAAATTGTTTAAAATCAAACAAAAATAAATATCTTTACGCAATTCCCAAAACAGAGGTCGACAGAGGTCTAGTCTAGACAATTAAGTCCCTTTGACCCCACCTACCACCGAAATATTTTCGGGACCACGTTACAGTTGGTGAGCCCGTCGTCGTCTTTATGTCCAAGCCAACGATGTAATTCTTACATTAGTTTTTGAAAAAAAAAAAAAACATTGGTACAAGCCTGCCACCTGGGGATCGAACTCGGGTTTCGACGCGAAATTCCAACCACCCAACCACTCGGCTATCGTAACTCTGAAGGTTATTTAATATTTAAACATGGGGGTTAATAAACTATAAACAAATCAAAAATCTTCCTGAAGTGTGTTCCTATCATTGCACGCGACATTACCAGTAAAAACGTAGTAAAATTGCAATAGAGTTTGCTTAGTAATGTTATTTTAGGTCAATGCCCCCCATTTGTACACCCAGGTCGCGAGAATTGTTTTTTTAACTAGAATTAGTCACATGCAACGGTACCTCTCATATCTATTATAGTTAAAGATATCTCATGAGAAGTTAGGCAAAGCTTTACAGTGTTGTTTGTTAATGCTGAGAAAAAGCGCGGACGAGTGGTCGCTCTCTAATAACATCTATTATATGAGCACATGCTACGGGGTTAGTTTAATGAAATACTAAAACTATCACATGGCCTCGTATAGATGGCCTCAATTAGCATCGGCTTAGTTGTAAGGCATCTGGTACTGTACCGTCACCAATCCAAGCTAATTGGAGCAATGCTAGCCTAGCGTGAGCTTTGCGTAAGGCATTGTTCCAAAATTGTAATAATAACTACATTTTTTCTTAAGTTTGCGGTAAAAGGTAACTATAGAAAATCATCAAAAAGGTCACGGTAGTCGAGTGGTTGGGTGATCGGGTTACGAGTCAACTTGGGTCGAGTTCGACCCCCACGTGGCAGTCTCGTACCATGAAGTTTTTTCGAAAACAAAAGTACGATAATTCGTACTTTTCTGTGTGTTTATGTAAATAGCTCTATGGTAGAATTACTCTTAACCGCAACCTAAGTAGAAACTACGGAAATGAAACTTGTAAGAGTAAGGAAGTGTCTGTGGCTTCGGTGTTATTTTGCGTCGTTATATAAGTTTGTTGCACCATAGTCCGAAAAAGTCTATAGGGAAAACTAAAGTCACTATAGCCGAGTGGTTGGGTGTTCGGGATTTGAGTCAAGAGACCCGAATTCCAATTGACAGGTGGCAGGCTCGTACCAAGGGGTTTTTGCAAAAACTTAAGTACGAATTATATCGTTAGACATAAAGACGGCGACGGGCTCACCAACAGTTAAGTTCTCTCAAAAATATTTTCAGTGGCAGGTGAGTCGAGAGGACTCAATTGTCTAGACCTCTGTCTACACCTGTATTGGGAATGACGTACAGATAGAAAATTCCTTCCTTTATAAACTGAAAGTATGCTAACGGTTCGGAAATACACAAGAGCCAAAAAAAAAAACAAAAAATGTGCCGCACATTAGACAAAAATTTACATTTTTCTTTTGTTCTTCACTTGCACACAAAAATCTTTTCAGAATTTTTAGTTACGTAAAGAAAGCTTTCAAATAATTTTTTATAACATCGGCTTGTGTTTAATGTGATAAGGACGACCGATATATTGGCGATACCAGACATATTGCGTTTTAGATGCCGTTACTAAAATAAATAAATGAAATAAATATCTTCACGCAATTCCCAATACAGGGGTAGACAGAGGTCTAGTCTAGACAGTTAAGTCCCTTAGACCTTCCACCGAAGATATTTTCGGGACAACGTGACAGGTGGTGACCCCGTCGCCGTCTTTATGTCCAAACCTACGATATAATTCGTTCATAAGTTTTTGAAAAAGCCATTGGTACGAGACTGCCACCTGGGGATCGAACTCGGGTCTCTTTGACTCGAAATTCCGACCACCCAACCACTCGGCTATCGTGACTTTTTGCCGTTACTGGTTTTAAAATTTTGGTTTGTCAAGGTTTGTTCCTTAGTCGCCACATAGGAATCCCACGGGAAAAAAGTGGATGACGAATTTACGCGTAAAATTATAAATGTATTGTTAAATTAAATAGGTGACAATAGCCGAGTAGCTGGGTGATAGGAATTCGCGTCGAGAGACGCGACTTCAATCCCCCGTTGGTAGACTCGTACTAATAGTTTTTTTTTAAAAACATATGTTCAATTTACATCATAGGCTTGGACAAAAAGACGGCGACGGGCTCACCAACTGTCACATTGTCCTAAAAAAAATGACGTGAAGATATATATATCCTCAGTTTCTAGAAAGTCACACATATAGCTTCATCAATCATTATGCACCAGCCCCCGATGAATGGAGTTGTAATTCTAAAAATAGCTCCACACTGTGCACAGATTAAACCTGAATGGGACACCGCCCCCTTACTCCCCTCGATCGCTAAATAGGGCACTGTGTCAACAGTGACGTCACGAACTGACGTCACGGACGCATCCCAGATGGGTCCGTGGAACTAGGTCATAGTTTATCAGGTCGTCACGGATACAAAAATTGGATTACCTCCTACAGGATTGTCAGAGATTGTCATTAAAAATTTAAATTATTAAAATTTTAATTTAAATTTACAGATATCTTTTTCTTATTATTATGCCTTTCCCAAAGTTGAGATCCTAGACAATTTTAGTCCTTTCTAAACACATTTCACTTTATTTGGTACAACGAGACAGATGGTAGGACTGTAGCAGTTGTATCTGGGTGTAACTGGTACCTTCGTTGTTTCAGATTACTTAATCCACAAATGCTTTAGCTGCCATCGGAGCATCGAAGCAGGTGATCGGAATTCGAGCCCCAGGTGGCAGGCCCGTACCAATCGTTTTAAAAAAATTATGTACATTTGACTTGAACTAAACCTGTCACGCTATCCTGAAAAATGTCTTCGTTCGAAAGGACCTGTCTATAATTGTCTGGCCTTCTGTCTACCCCAGTAATAGGAATGGCGTGAAGATATACTTCAAAAAATACTATTGTCAATAGTATTACATAGTACAGCTCTGTGGAGTTTTCAAGGCACCTTTTGCTGATGACGTAACATTCCTACGCCAGTATCTAGCAAGGCTGCAGGGTGCTGCGCGATGCAAGGGAAGACAGCATTCCAAGGAGTTGCCAAATGAGTTCAAGTTAGTTACAGATATCGTAATGAATCGCGCAATCATCTCTTTGCCATCCCACATCCAGTGTAATGCTACCGCTATAAGGTCGGAGCTTACACGTCATGATAACTTAAGGCAAGATAAAGATCAAGAAACACCACAAGTGTTTGAGACACGGGGTAAGAACGTCTCGGTTCGACGCCTTTATGAATATGAATGTAAGTTGATTTTTATCTCAAAACGGTTACAGTCGTTATTTAAAAATTATAAAAGTAAACAAGTTTTTTCAGGGATAAATAGATGGAATGTAAGAAGGTATACCATACGTGTATTGCGATTACAAAATGGTTCGTACAAACGGGACAGAGTAATATATAATACATTTACAAACACTTGTATTTATACTCTTAACTACTACAATAAAATACTTAATTCGATACACAGATCATTTATGATTTGATCAATATATATGATATATTTTGGAATAAAACAAGGTTCCTTTGTGAGAGGTCTGAAGCATGACCGCTTTCCGGCTTTTGATATCTAGTGTTGGGGGTTCTAAGTAGTACGTCTTTTTGGATTCGGAAATTTAAATGATCCTGCGATAACTTCAATATATAATAGTAGATAAATTAAAAGTAGCCTAAGTTACTCCTTATAACATCAGCTGCCTGCCAGTGAAATTCCTGTCAAAATCGGTCCAGCCATTTCAGAGATTAGCCGGAACAAACAGACAGACAGACAGACAAAAATTGTAAAAAATGTTATTTTGGTGTCTGTACCGTATATATATTCATATGCATGTAGTATAAAACGGTTATTTCAATATTCCAAACACACACTCCAATTTTATTTATATGTATTGATAAATAATTAAAATGCTATTCATTTATCCGTAGCAAATAACCCAAAGCCAGTCAAAACTATAAAACCTCGAACCGTGACATCACGCTGCATTACGTATTCATTCGAAGATAAGAAAAGCGTTTTAAAATAATACAAAAGTAACCTTTCTCAACCGTTCTGTACGTACAAATGATATTATTTTAAGGAACTGTCGTGATCCCTGAATACAAGGGCCAATAAACTCTGAACCACTAAAATTTCGGTTGTGGATTGAGAAAAATCACGCCGTAGGTTCGAAACCGCTATTCTGGTCTAAAAATTGCAGCTACGTTGGAATGATTAGTAATGCTAATGTAATCTTTCAATATGAGAAAAAATATTTTCACACCTTTCCCAATACTGAGGTAGACAGAGGTCCAGACAATTAAGTTCTTTCTACCGACCCTTCACCGAGGAATTCTTTTGGGACTATCTGACAGGTCAGCCTGTCGCCGTCTTTAAGTTCAAGCCAAAGACATAAATCATAAAGTCACCTGCACAAAACCTGCATGACAAAAAATAGCAAAAAACCTTATTCGAGGACATTTGAAGTCAGTCAACCCATGTCGGAGCGGCTTACCGTGACGGACATTTCCGGGGAACCAAACTCCCGCAGTTTTTGTAAAAAGGCCAGACCTTTTACAATAAATAGACAATGTTAGACATTTACTGGCTGCTTATTTCCATGAACGATTTTATTTAATTTATTTATATATTCATCCCCGACAGGTTAGACAAGGAGACTAAATCGCCAAGCGTTAATAAAAAAGGCCTGTCTGCGTTATTCAAAAGGCCGGGTGTAGTGAAAAGTGCACGCCTTGCTATATACACAGATAAGGACTACATCACATACATTGCTCTGATCCCAAAGTAAACAACTTATGCACTTGTATTATGGATTCAGAAACAACGAAGGTACCACAAACACCCGGACCCTAGACAATATAGGAAGTGTTTTCTAAATTGACCCAATCGAACCCGTGACCACAGATGGCGACACCATGAAAACCGATGTGTACGCCACTTGTCCACACAGGTCTTCAAAGCTCCACTTAGGTCGTTTTCATATAGAGCCGTTATTAAAAAAAACAGAATGCACCTTAGACAAACGGAAAAGCGTGACATCTCTACGACTCATTACTAGTTACGGAGAAAGCTGCATACTACGTGATGAGGCCTGAAGAAATGAGGTCTCAGAACAAAGCCTGCGGAGGCTCGTGATTAGAGAGACACGTTCTCTCTACCACTACAATTATAGTGACTGTTAGTACGCCAGTTTCTTTTTAACTATTAAACATAGCGTAGATATTTTTAAAACATCTGCATTTAAAAGTGCTTATCATATTTTATTATATATATGAACGGTTAAAAAATGTTACTCTTTATTAAAAAAAAGTCCGATTTTTGCTATATAATGGGAATAAACTTAAAGGTCGCGTCACCGACATGTCACCTCTACCTACAAACATGATGTGATGCGCGTATGATCAGCGCTTTCGATTTTACATAACAGCGCAAAAAAAAAATATCACATTCATTTCAAGGTTCAGGCATATATGTTTTTTCCAATATAACATTCAAATGCATTAACAGACTTGGATGTACGGGGTATCATTGTAACTCTGAGTCACAATTTGATAAAACTTGAATATAGCGACAGAAATTTAGCACATCATTGTTTTTCATCACATTACAACATTGAGTATTAAGACATTATGAATACCTATTATTGCAGTATGGTAACGGTGTAAGAATATTGCCACTCCCTTTCTTCCCGTGGGTGTCGAAAGAAGCGACTAAGAGAAACAGCCTTGAACATCATTAGACACCGATAGATGGCGGGATAACCATCTCTAAAAATATCAGAACAAAATAATCAGACTGAAGATGGGCAGCAGTGTCAGTAAGGTGCGAGGTGTCTGATACTGTGATCGACAACCCGCTTGCCAAGCGTGACGATTATGGCAAATCCTCACTATGGGAGAGGCATATGTCCTGCGATGGACTTTAATACGCAGTTATGTATGTATGTGTGTATGTATGCCCCGCGTTTTCACCCGCAGTTTTATTAAAAAAATATATTTTAAAGAAATGGAGTAAAATAAATGGGACTATTTATAACCTCCAACCTACCCGCGTTTCTACGAACTACTACTTCGTTTTCGCTTTGTGTTTTCTCATTCCTTTTGTTTTTTCTTTTGTCTTTTCTCTCTAAACAAATGTTTCCAATCCTCTAGGTACAGACGATGCAAAATCACATATAAATAATAATAGTTATTGCAAATGACCGCATCGTTTGTGTCACAAGTGAGCCGGCCATCAGCCACGCTGTTGTTTGCGCATCGTGTGACGAATGGAAACATTATACATCATAAAAGCCTTTCGATTAACACGTTGTCCGACAATTAAGCATCATAAATATACACACGTCAAGACTCAAAAAAGTTAACATCTAAATGAATTATCTCAATAATAATGAATGAATAAAAATAAAGAAAAAAAATGACGTGTTCCAAGTAAACTCTGGCATACCCGTTAGGTATGATGCTTGAAGATAAATAAATTAAATAAACAGAGGTGATTTAATTTCATTTTCCTAAGACGATAGTCACACGACCTGTGACGTAGACACAAATAGGCTTTGGTGAAAGGTGGGTCGAGGGACTTAATTGTCTGGACCTCAGTCTACCGCAATATTGGGAATAAGCTTGAAGTAAAAAAAAATAAGTACCTACGTATCCTCCAAGTATATAATAAACAGGATACGTTACGTTAATGTTAAAAAGAAAATACAAAACAAAGCTGCGCGTCTCTAACGATCTATAGCTCTAAAACCAATTTAGCGTTTCCTTAGCGAAGGTGATAGAGAATTTGTTATTCATGAGACGTAGTAGAGTAGCGAAGAACACGACAGACGGCAGCACCGAGCTTTTGTGCTAATGAATGCAAAGGCTTTCAACTCTGCCTATGCCAAACTGATACGGATTACTTATATACGTCAACAATATAGCGATGTAAATGATGCAGAATCACAATTGGTCTTCTCTTTACTTTAATCTTTCGGTACTGAGAAATCTCTGGATAACTTGGTATTCTAACTGATGTAAGACGCAATAGCCGAGGGGTTGGGTGGTCGGAATTGACGTCTAGAGACCCGAGTTTCATCCCGAGGTGGCAGGCTAGTAGCAAAGGGTTTTCTCAAAAAATTTTGTACGAATTACATCTTTGGCTTGGACATTAAAACGGCGACGGGCTCACCACCTGTCACGTTGTCCCGAAAATGTCTTTGGTGGGTCAAAACGACTTAATTGTCTACCCCGGTATTGGAAATAGCGTGAAGATATTTATACTGATTGTACACGTACACTATAATAAAACATGCTGTTGCTTATTACATGTATTGAGCGACTGGCTAGTGACGACGCGCGGTGGCGCCTACCTACATTATAAAAATAACAATAATATTTATTTTCTTTAACACTTGCATACATGTTATAAGTGAAAATTGGTTTCTCCTTTTGAGCAAAATTTTGCTCGTAGTAGGAGAAACTGCTCTTCCATATTAAATAAAAATTCAAGTAATTAATATAAAGGTAACAATTTAAATTATATCTATATTAAAATTTAAATTTAATTATATTAAATTCTACATTAATTATTAACTTCCATCTATCAAAGGTACTTTGACGCATTTTAAGGGAGAAATATGAAAGGGAAAGAGACAGTGGCGTAGCTACGTGGACAAGGGCCACGGTGAGTGACATCTATGTGGCCACATTCAGGAAACACATCGACATCCTACATCGCGCTATCGAAGTTCTCACGATTCCAAGCGATATATACGAGTAACATGTCAAACACTATGTCAACTCACAGGCAGTGAACCTTTCGCAGGCATAAAGTGCATTGCTTAGTTCCAAAAGTAAGCAGCTTAAGCACTTGTATTATGGAGTCAGAAACAATGAAGGTACCACAAACACTCAGACCCGAGAAAATGTAGAAAGATTATTTTCTAAATTGACCGGACCGGGAATCGAACCCGGAACCTCAGAGCAGGCGAAACTATAGGTTGACATATAACAGTAGTAATTACCACTCTCCGGACTTTAGTAGTTAGTCTCTTATCGCAGCAGTCAATGCACTTCATCAAGAGGATATTAATAACTATATACTTTGAGTAACATGACATTTAGACATGACATTTTTAAACGGACACTTCTTTTGGTGTATACAAATTATATTATGGTGTATACACATATTTCAATAAAGACTAGATGATTAAGGTTTTAAAAATCTACACCGCGTTTTCTTTTTAGAAGTTACGATAGCGGAGTGTTTGGATGATCGAAATTCGAGTCGAGAGACCCGAGTTTCATCCCGAGGTGGCAGGCTAGTAGCAAAGGGTTTTCTCAAAAAATTTTGTACGAATTACATCTTTGGCTTGGACATTAAAACGGCGACGGGCTCACCACCTGTCACGTTGTCCCGAAAATGTCTTTGGTGGGTCAAAACGACTTAATTGTCTGGACCTCAGTCTACCGCAATATTGGGAATAAGCTTGAAGTAAAAAAAAATAATTACCTACGTATCCTCCAAGTATATAATAAACAGGATACGTTACGTTAATGTTAAAAAGAAAATACAAAACAAAGCTGCGCGTCTCTAACGATCTATAGCTCTAAAACCAATTTAGCGTTTCCTTAGCGAAGGTGATAGAGAATTTGTTATTCATGAGACGTAGTAGAGTAGCGAAGAACACGACAGACGGCAGCACCGAGCTTTTGTGCTAATGAATGCAAAGGCTTTCAACTCTGCCTATGCCAAACTGATACGGATTACTTATATACGTCAACAATATAGCGATGTAAATGATGCAGAATCACAATTGGTCTTCTCTTTACTTTAATCTTTCGGTACTGAGAAATCTCTGGATAACTTGGTATTCTAACTGATGTAAGACGCAATAGCCTAAATTCTACATTAATTATTAACTTACATCTATCACAGGTACTTTGACGCATTTTAAGGGAGAAATATAAAGGGAAAGAGACAGTGGCGTAGCTACGTGGACAAGGGCCACGGTGAGTGACATCTATGTGGCCACATTCAGGAAACACATCGACATCCTACATCGCGCTATCGAAGTTCTCACGATTCCAAGCGATATATACGAGTAACATGTCAAACACTATGTCAACTCACAGGCAGTGAACCTTTCGCAGGCATAAAGTGCATTGCTTAGTTCCAAAAGTAAGCAGCTTAAGCACTTGTATTATGGAGTCAGAAACAATGAAGGTACCACAAACACTCAGACCCGAGAAAATGTAGAAAGATTATTTTCTAAATTGACCGGACCGGGAATCGAACCCGGAACCTCAGAGCAGGCGAATCTATAGGTTGACATATAACAGTAGGAATTACCATTCTCCGGACTTTAGTAGTTAGTCTCTTATCGCAGCAGTCAATGTACTTCATCAAGAGGATATTAATAACTATATACTTTGAGTAACATGACATTTAGACATGACATTTTTAAACGGACACTTCTTTTGGTGTATACAAATTATATTATGGTGTATACACATATTTCAATAAAGACTAGATGATTAAGGTTTTAAAAATCTACACCGCGTTTTCTTTTTAGAAGTTACGATAGCGGAGTGTTTGGATGATCGAAATTCGAGTCGAGAGACCCGAGTTGGATCCCCAAGTGGCTAGCTCGTACAAATGGGTTTACAAACCTATGAGTATGTACGATTCATATCGTTGGCTTGGACATATAATACGGCGACGGGCTCAACACCTGACACGTTGTACCAAATTTTTTTTTTTTTATAGAATAGGGAGGCAAACGAGCAGGTGGCTAACGTGATGGAAAGTGATTACCGCCGCCCATGAACACCCGCAATACCAGAGGCATAGCAGATGTGTTGCCGCCATTAGAGTGCCCCCCCCCCCAGAATTGGGGGAAGGAGGTGTGTGGACCTCCGGTTAACTGCACTCACCAGACGAAACGCAGAAGTTTGTTACACTTCTACTTCACGCCGGTATTCTGTGAGGTCGTGGTAATTCCCCGGTCGAGCCGGCCGATTCATGCAACAACAAAAGCTGATGCGTAGCTCTACCACTGTTAATAACACTCTACCAAAATATCTAAGGTAGGTCGAAGTGACTTAATTGTCTAGAATAGACCTCTGGCTACCCTTGTATTGGGAATGGCGTGAAGATATTCTTCCCGTCAGTGTCCAAAAAAGTGACTAATGGCGGCGATTAAAGAGGGCAAATAAATCCTTTAAATCGGCAGTAAAGATCAACTATCACTACCAACGAAAGTAGTATAAATCATTTCGAAAACCACCAGACAAAATTCAACACACTGGTGATGTATAATAGCTCTTAAAGTACTGGGTGTTTGTTGGCGTTACAATCGACAATCCACTTGTCAGTCGGTCAAAAGCCCAAAAGTTAATAACATATTACATTACTTTAGTAAAAAAAAATCTTCACGCTATTCTCAATATGGGGACACTGACTTAGACAGAGGTCCAGACATTGTAGCCCCTTCGACCCACCGAAGACATTTTTAGTGGTGCACAGGTGGTGAGCGTACCGCCGTCTTTATGTCAAAGCCAACGCTATAAATGGTACAAGGGTTATAAAAAAATTCCAATGGTATCCAACTCGGGTCTCTTCACTGGAATTCCGATCAACCAACCACTCGGCTATCGTGAATATTATTGCAGATCAAAATTAATATTTATATCTGCTCAAGAAAGTTCTCTTCTTAATATTAAGCACATGCTCTTGTATTAAATTGTATTGAACTAACATTCCATCTTATTACAAGGCAGAGTAAAAATATTTAAGAGTTTGAATCATTTTAAAAAGTCACGATAGCCGAATGGTTGGGTGGTCAGAGGCCCTAATAGACCGGGTTTCGATCCCAATTGTAGTGAGCTCGTACCAATGGGTTTCTCAAAAACTTATGTACGAATATCGTTGGCTTGGACATAAAGGCGGCGACGGGCTCACCACCTGTCACGTTGTCCCGAAAATATCTTCGGTGAAAGGTGGGTCGAAGGGACTTAATTGTCTAGACTCGACCTCTGTCTACCCCTGTATTGGGAATTGCGTGAAGATATTTTTTTTTTTATTTTTTTTTTGAATCATTTTCGTAGAACTCTTCACGGCAATATCACAAATAACATTATGTTTTCCTTAATTTCCGTTCTCTACCGACAATTCTATTATATTTCGATCTCGTACCGAAAGTACGAGACCGAAATATACACTTCGCTTTTAATATGTACATAATACACTTGAATTGTTCGTAAAAATATTTTATACGTAAAATAAATCTTAAAACTTGGCAAGTTGGCGACAGGCTTACCACCTGCCACGTTGTTCCACGGTAAGTCAAATCAAATTAAATCATTTATTTATCGATATAAGTAACATACATTATATCCATCAATAGTCATTTTTTAAACTACCACCGTCTCGTAATGAGGTTCCTCTAACAGAGAAGAAACGACGAAAGAAATTCCGTAGGTATTCTCTTTTTTTAGCTTTTTGTATAAAGGAAATACAAAATAATTTAATTACAAAATAAACAAATATTTTTTATTTAGTTAATATTTAATTAAGCTTCGGTGAAAAGTTTCGACCCGAAAGGACTTAATAGTCTAGACCGCTATCTACCCCTGAATGGGAAATAGCGTGAAGATAAAAAAACACTTTGTAAGCCATCACGGGTGTTGACTAAAAAAACCTCGGTTTTTGAACCCATAAATGGGAACGATGACCGATTCAGTAACGTAGAAAAATCTTTTAGGTACTAAAGTTTACGAGCGAAACGGTCACACGCATTTCATTGTAATATTTCTACCTCACTTTTCACAGCCACGACAACCGCCGAAGCAAGAGATGAGTTCATTCCTCTAAGTGGTATCGACTTAATGTTGGAGTATTGGGAAGGACACCAAGTTCAGTTATTACTCCTGCAAAGGGATATCCAACGGGACCTTTCTTCCCGTGGGTGTCGTAAGAGACTAAGGGAAAAGCTTAATACGGGATGCAGACTAACGAGCTAAGCTAAGTTAGTTTAGCTTAGCTCGCATAGCTGACGCAGTTTTCCATACTTGTGTGCAGACCGCAAGCTATGCGAACTAAGCTATGTGAGCTAACTAAATGCTAATGCGAGGCTAAGTTAGTTGTGTATGCCGATGCGCAACTACACTACTAAGCTAAGCCCCGCTAACCCGCACAACGCCTAATTGAACTACGCAGCACTGACTGAGTTTTGGCTTAGCTGTTGGTGTGCACTTTATGCACGTTTGTGCACGTTATTTATTTCCAGCTTAGCTTAGCCTACCTTGCTTGGCATAGCTTAGTTTAGCCTTAGCATAGCTTAGTTTTCGGTCTGCAACCGGCATTAAAATTGGTTAAGGTAAAGTGTATTTACCCGCTATAAGCTAAGTGTATCTATAAGTCAGGTGTGTGTGATCTAGGGACGACGTGTCCTCCCCCAGTGTGCTATCAATACATGTAGGATGTCGATGCGCGTAATTCTTCCCGCCGCTTCCCCGGTGATAGGGAACCCTACCTAGGAAGCACTAAAGATGCAAGGTGTCTGGTACTTCGCTTATACAGCGTTGTTAAAAAAGAGAGATTTTTAAACTGAAGAAAAGAGTAATTTGTGTACAATTAAATAAGTAACATATATATATATATATATATATATATATATATATATATATATATATATATATATATATATATGTATATATATGTATATATATATATATATATATATATATATATATATATATATATGTATATATATATATATATATATATATATATATATATATATATATATATATATATATATATATATATATATATATATATATATATATATATATATAAATATATATATATATATATATATATATATATATATATATATATATATATATATATATATATATATATGTATATATATATATATATATATATATATATATATATATATATATATATGTATATATATGTATATATATATATATATATATATATATATATATATGTATATATATATATATATACATACATATATATATATATATATATATATATATATATATATATATATATATATATATATATGTATATAAATATATATATATATATATATATATATATATATATATATATATATATATATATATATATATATATATATATATATATATATATATATATATATATATATATATATATATATATATATATATATATATATATATATATATATATATATATATATATATATATATATATATATATATATATATATAGGACATATCGTAAGCATTAAAGATATGTTTTACCAAAGAAAATTTAACCACATGGTAATCACACTTATTGTCTGTTAAATATTAGGAAATATTCCCAGAAATAGTACAGATATTCCTTCCATTGCTATCTTTAAAGATTACTATTAATTAACCACTAATAATAGAATTAGCCACAGCAAGTCGTGGCGAGGTATCAAATATAAGAACAAAAATAATTATTCAAGAGAAACATCACCATTATACTACATGATAACTATAATACTAAATGAAGAAGTATTGTGAATAAGTGACTTAGTACACATGTTATAGTATAGTAAAGGTCACAATAACAGAGTGGTAAGGTGATAGTAATTTGAGTCAAAAGATCCAAATGCAATCCTTGGGATCCTACTTATGTTTCTTTTCAAAAAACTTATATATATCATTGGCTTGCACATAAAGACTGTGAGAGGCTCACCCCTTATCACAGTGCCCCAAAAAATTTGTCAGTAGAAGGTGGGTTTAAAGAACATAAATGTCAACCTCTGTATTCCCCAGTATTGGGAATGGCGTGAAGATTTTTTTTACATAGTATAGTGGGTATCAACTTAACTGGTATTTATATCACAAATCATGGCTTCATTTAAACCTAGTCCTCATGGCTATATCAAATGCATGTGACTGCTACAAAGTATATTATCTTGTACATTGCTACTTTGTATATATGAAAATTGTATGGTATTATTTAAATGGTGTGACCTCAAAGTATGTTTGTAGTTTATAGTGGTGAATTATAAAACAAATATATTACATAGAAAAGTATGTAAATAAGCCATCATGTATGAGATGCGAATGTAAATACAACATAACAATAGACATTAGTATTACATTATTGAACATCATTATATTATTGACCAGCATAAGTGAACACTGTGAAGAGCATATCCTTATTATCATCATTTCACTTGTCCCTGGTACATCGGATGGTTCAATGTAGAAAACCACTATTTCTACTTTGTCTCGGGTCAGAGTGTTTGTGGTAACTTTGTTGTTTTCGATTTCATAACACAAGTACTTTAGCTTCTTAGTTTGGGATTAGAGCAATGTATGTGTTGATGTCTGTATTGCCTTTTTCTTTACAACACTATCAAAAGTCCATGCCATTAAAATTTTCCACAAAGAATGATCCTCAGCCACCTGCATCATGCAACATTCAGCAAGAGCAAGAGTCATGACGACTCCATATTAAGGGGGGTGTACTTACACTGATGTTTTGTCCCTATCTACATAGGTATTTTTTTTATTTTAGCCTGCCTAGAGTTAACTGCTGAACATAGCCCTCACACTAAGAGAGGTATATAAGAAAAAAAAATGGTTATTGTAAATATAATAATATGTAGATTATTATATATAAATGCAGTTATCATGTTCAAATATTTTTTCATGTGCATTTGTATACCAAATACCTGTATAGTATTTGAAATTTATGAAAATTCTATGATATTAAGACAAAAATAATTATAGCTTTGACATGTAGTTATAACCCAGCTGGATTTCAAAAATGTGGTGAGTATGTAAAACTAATCCAAGGTTTGTGGAATGTACATTTAATTTTTTTAATTGTTTTGTATTTTTTAGATACATCTTTAATACAATTGTGTTACTTAAAATAAACCCAATATGTTTATAATATTTGTCGTCGAGTCTGTTCGAAATCTTATAAGAATTCTATTAGAAAGTAATTGGATCTGTTGCAATCGATGCGAACGTCCTATGCTATTGGCCTATTTTTCTTTTCACCTCAGCTTCAAATTGACATTGGCCTTCCTACCGGGTAAGCTACAAACATAATCAATACAAGGTGTAATATAACAGTTGTATGCAATAACAAGTTATACTCACGTATATTTATGACAGGAAAAGAAACTAAAAACACAAGGAGTCTTCACTAATTAGGCCGTAATTTAGGAACTTGTAAACAAATGCAGGAAAGACAAAAATAATTATAGCTTTGACATGTAGTTATAACCCAGCTGGATTTCAAAAATGTGGTGAGTATGTAAAACTAATCCAAGGTTTGTGGAATGTACATTTAATTTTTTTAATTGTTTTGTATTATTTAAATGGTGTGACCTCAAAGTATGTTTATAGTTTATAGAGGTGAATTATAAAACAAATATATTACATAGAAAAGTATGTAAATAAGCCATCATGTATGAGATGCGAATGTAAATACAACATAACAATAGACATTAGTATTACATTATTGACCATCATTATATTATTGACCAGCATAAGTGAACACTGTGAAGAGCATATCCTTATTATCATCATTTCACTTGTCCCTGGTACATCGGATGGTTCAATGTAGAAAACCACTATTTCTACTTTGTCTCGGGTCAGAGTGTTTGTGGTAACTTTGTTGTTTTCGATTTCATAACACAAGTACTTTAGCTTCTTAGTTTGGGATTAGAGCAATGTATGTGTTGATGTCTGTATTAGCTTTTTCTTTACAACACTATCAAAAGTCCATGCCATTAAAATTTTCCACAAAGAATGATCCTCAGCCACCTGCATCATGCAACATTCAGCAAGTCATGACTCCATATTAAGGGGGGTGTACTTACACTGATGTTTTGTCCCTATCTACATAGGTATTTTTTTTTATTTCAGCCTGCCTAGAGTTAACTGCTGAACATAGCCCTCACACTAAGAGAGGTATATAAGAAAAAAAATGGTTATTGTAAATATAATAATATGTAAATAATTATATATAAATGCAGTTATCACATTCAAATATTTTTTCATGTGCATTTGTATACCAAATACCTGTATAGTATTTGAAATTTATGAAAATTCTATGATATTAAGACAAAAATAATTATAGCTTTGACATGTAGTTATAACCCAGCTGGATTTCAAAAATGTGGTGAGTATGTAAAACTAATCCAAGGTTTGTGGAATGTACATTTTAAATTTTTTTTAATTGTTTTGTATTTTTTTTAGATACATCTTTAATACAATTGTGTTACTTAAAATAAACCCAATATGTTTATAATATTTGTCGTCGAGTCTGTTCGAAATCTTATAAGAATTCTATTAGAAAGTAATTGGATCTGTTGCAATCGATGCGAACGTCCTATGCTATTGGCCTATTTTTCTTTTCACCTCAGCTTCAAATTGACATTGGCCTTCCTACCGGGTAAGCTACAAACATAATCAATACAAGGTGTAATATAACAGTTGTATGCAATAACAAGTTATACTCACGTATATTTATGACAGGAAAAGAAACTAAAAAACACAAGAGAGTCTTCACTAATTAGGCCGTAATTTAGGAACTTGTAAACAAATGCAGGAAAGACAAAATAAATTTATAAAAATTTCACCGACTAAACCGAAAGCGACCACCCATTTTATTACTTTTTCTATTTTTGTCTCTCTCTCTCTCTCTCGTCCTTATCCCAGTCTGTCACATAACATAACATAACAAATGTCAAAGTCATACCACAGAAAACAATATAACATTATTGCCATGATGATGATATCTAAGGTTTGCAAATAGAAATTGACCATGTTCTTTCAAATGTAACTGAAAACGCGATTATTTTTAAATTTTACCACAGAAACTTAAAAAATGTAGTATGATGATGGAAATAATAAAAAGGGAAGTAAAAACCGATATGATCTCAAAGAATAAAAAGAGAATTATTATTATAATTATAGAGTGCAGCGCAGACAGAAGCGAAAACTAAAAGTAACTTGTACATAAACATAGTGTCTTTTTGGAACAGTTAAAACAAAAATTAAAATTGCAACAACTACAGAAGTTTTCCCTTTAAAGAATACTTAGGTCGTTTCCAAAGAGACTGTAACACTACTTTTTTTCATTTAGCTGCCATCTGTACATAAAATGTAGAAGTCATGACAACTTTCTCACCCAGTATATTTTACACTAAAATAAACTTACGATAGCTCTCAATTCAATAAATTTTGTCTCTTAGAAGAAAAATATTCTTGACTCACAAAATGAAATTAATAGTTTTTTAAATACATACTAAGTAGACAATTTATGAGGATCGTGGAAACAAATATTTATTATTGATTTAAATAATAAAAATCAACAATATGTTAAAATTCCAAGGGCTATTTGTTATTACTGCCATCTATGAATACAGTATAGAAGTGTTTAAGACTTTCATGTACATAGCGTCACACAGTACGTGTGCTCTACTACAGTTACATTATATATCGCTAGATGGCCCTTAATTTAAAAAACAGTATTCATTGATCATCAGAGGCAGCTGAATCGGGTAAATGGCGTAAATATGAGTCTTTGAAAGGAGACTATATATTTGTTCCATTTGCCGTAGAGACAATCGGTCCGTGGGGTCCCCGCGCGATGCAGTTTCTAAAGGAATTGTATCCGCGACTTATCGTTGCCGCTGGTGACAAGAGGGCTGGTTCTTTTCTCGCTCAACGGTTAAGTCTAGCCATTCAACGTGGAAATGCAGCCAGCGTTCTTGGTACCATACCACGAGGAGCAGGGCTCTACGATTATAATAGTTTTTAGTTAATAAGTATTGTAAATATTAACATAATTTTTTCTGTAAATAAGTGTTTATAAAATTCATTGATTAATTACGTCAAATTGGTAGTCACACTTGCATAATTTGTGTAATGTTTTTTTTATTTTGTATAATATTTTTTGTTACATTGGCTTTGAATGTTTAAAATAATAGGAAGATGTATAATAGAGTTATCACGAATCGCCTTGTAAGCAGACTTAACGACTTTCAGCCTCCAAAAGCCAGATTTTATAAAGTATTTATTACCATAGACCTCATAAATATTCTTCCCTAGTATATATATAAGTGAATGAAGACTACAATATACCATTGTGCCTAGCACGTGTATGCTAAGAGAGAGAGAAATATGAGCTACATAGCGCAGCTCATATTTCTCTCTCTTAGCATCTCGTCTCCAGGTGTCAATGAAACTATAAGCTCTATCCAAGTACAGAACCTGGGTTCGAAACCAATCCAACTCCTGTAAGGTGTAAGATAGGGTGATGCGATAGTTCCCAAAGTCTTATCCGCTGCACTGGAAGATGTTTTCATACTTCTACTTTTTATTTATTGTGATAGCGCTGAGTATTGGCACAATTAATTAAAGAGTCACGATATCTGAGGTAGGGTGATCGAAATACGAGTCCAGAGACCCCAGTTCGATCACCAGCTGGTAGGTCGTACCAATGGATTTTTTCAAAAATTATGTACGATTTATAGCGTTGGCTTGGCCGTATAGACGGCGACAGGCTCTTCTCCTGTCATCATGTCCAAAAAAAATGTCTTCGTTGAAAGTTGGTTCGAAAGTACTTAATTTTATACCTCTGTCTACCTCAACATTGGGAACGGCGTGAAGATTGTGTTATCATTGCACGCCAGTCAGAGCAAATGTTGTTAACATATTTCTTTGTTAACTTATTTCACTCTGTGATGCAACACATTATTATTTTGAATACTATTATTTTGAACGGGTAAGGATACTGTATAAACATCAATGGTTGATGTTTGCATACGTCAGTCACCTTTTGCCGACGGCATCGTCCTCATGGCTATTTTTTATAGAGTAGAGAGGCAAACGAGTGAAATCTCTGGAAGACCAAGACCAACCAGTTATTGTTGTTGAACATTACGCTCGTAATTGTTAACGAATATAAATACAGGGGACACATATTTATAGTAAGTAAGGATCAAAGGATCCCAATCGGATTTGATCGAATATACCTCAAAATCTTAAGATCAGAATGTACAAAAAGTGTGTGTTGTCAGTAAAATGAACCGGACTGTTGTTGCTTGTATATTTATTATTGCCACCATATTATAGCTACTAAGACACAAAGAATTACAGAATGACGTGTTTTTATAACAACGTGTTTGGTACTGGAAACGATAATACCGTGCGTGGCGATTAGGCAAACCGGAGGACGAGCACAGGACAAGAGTCATATGTCCTGTAGTGAATATTCATTGGTCATTACGTATGTAAGCTATTTTTTATATTACTGTCATAGTAATGTATTCACATTACTATTTTCATAGGTAGTTACGCAAGGATGGGCCTGTGTGTTGGTGCCAATGAAGGGAAAAACGAAAACTCTTTTTCCATTAAAACGATTTTATTCTAATATTAAACATTTTTCGAGTTTCACCGTCCACTTAAAGAGGCCGTATCTTCACGGTTATGTTGGTGGTTTCGGGGAGTATGTAGAGCTTGGTGCCGTCGAATCGACGGCTGTAACAGAACGCTTCGTACTGGTCGTAGGCCAGCTTTGGTCCCACGAAGGAGACAGCGAGAATGGTCACCAGCAGGACAGCGCAGAACAGTGGACAGAGGACGGCGCTGAGCTTGCTGGCGCGGGCAACCCTCACTGACGCCGCTTCCGAGTCGCTGTTGCTCTGACGATCCGAGCCTTTTGTCATAACTGAAGAAGTAATTGGAGAAAGAAATAAAGGTCGACCAAAAAAGAGAATTAAAAAAAAAAATAGATATCTTCACGCAATTCCCAATACAGGGGTAGACAGAGGTCAAGTCTGGACAATTAAGTCCCTTTGACCCTCCTTCCACCGAAGACATTTTCGGGACAACGTAACAGGTGGTGAGCCCGTCGCCGTCCAAGCCAACGATGAAATTCGCACATAAGTTTTTGAAAAACTCATTGGTACTGCCACCTGGGAATCGAACTCGGGTCTCTCGACACGAAATTCCGACCACCCAACAACTCGGCTATCGTGACTTCTCTATCGAGAATTACACTAAAGACAAAAAAATGTTTAAAATTTCAACCGACACGGGCTGTATACGTCATTCGCATATCGTGTAAGTTAAAATTTTAACAATTTTTGTTTAAAATTTAATAACAAAAAATTCAGCATAAGTTATATGCTTCAAAATCAATAAAAGAAATTGCACAAAAAAGATAATACCAAAAAGTATCTTCACGATATCAGAGTGGTTGGGTGATTGGTACTGGAGTCAAGAAACCTGAGTTCAATCGTCAGGGCTTATACTAATGGGTTTTTTCAAATAGTTATGATATCAACGATTTATACAGTTGGCTTGGACGTAAAGACGGTGACGGGCTCACCACATGTCATGTATTCCCAAAAATATTTTCGATGGAAGGTGGGCCGAGTGGACTTAATTGTCTTGACCTCTGTTCACCGCTGTAATGGGAATGGCGTAAAGATATATTTTATTTCCTTTGTATCTAACTAAAGAAGATTAGAAACTGTCGGTATAGGAATACTTATTTCGATTAACAAATATTTTGATTTGATAGTTCTAAAATTAGGAACTAACTTTATATACACTCAGCAAATGTACATAAGACATTTGCTGAGTGTATATAAAGGCCCACAGCTGGGCAAAGGCCTCTCAAATAATATTGGAGAGAGATTAGAGTATAGGAAGCGTCCACAGACAAGTATCTTCACGCAATTCCCAATACAGGGGTAGACAGAGGTCTAGTCTAGACATTTAAGTCCCTTCGAGCACCTTCCACCGAAGATATTTTCGGGACAACGTAAGCGACATGCTAATGTTAAAAATTAGTATATTCAAAACATCTATAAGTATGACGTGTTGCGTGTATGATATGCGGCGTTGATGCATCTTGGGTGGATTTATTATGACTAATAAGCAAACAAATGTAGTTGGTCAATTTATGAATAAATAAATATCTTCCACATATATGCTAATACTGGGGTCGACAGATTTAGACAATTAAGTTCCTTCGACTCACCTTTCACCGAAAACTATTTGGGACAACGTGACAGGTGGGGAGCCTATCGCCGAAAAATAGATAAATTGTAGAATTGAAATTTTCGGGAAATACGTAACGGCATGTAAAATTCCACAGCTGGGAAAAGTTTTCTTCCGTAACTTGGACTTGCTTTAAACTTTTCGCTTGGCAAACAGATAAGCAATCACCGTAGACACCTGGTAACTTTAATGCACCTGCTCGTACCAAGTCTGCTCAATTTTGATATACTATTTTCGAGATGGTTATTCCGAAATTATGTACAATTATCTTCGGTGGTTCAAATATTACCGAAAATATCTTCGGTGGAAGGTGTATCGAAGGGACTTAATTATCTAGACTAGACCTCTGTCTACCCCTGTATTGTGAATCGCGTGAAGATATATGTAAAATCGTTTAATTGCTATTACGACTATGACGGCTTTACCCCTAGTCCTCTTAAAATCCACAGGAGAAAAGTAAGTGGCATATTCTGTCCTAAATAAGACCAACACTAATTGCAAATTTTTAGCTTTTCACTGTTGGCAACAGACTCCGCAGATAAATAAATACATTGATAGGGACAACATTACGTAAATTGATCTGATATTAAAAAAGTAGCTAAAGCACTTGTACCACACTTGTACAACAAACAATCAGAATTACACACACAATGTAGTGGTTTCCCACATTGACTTGTCCGGGAATTGAACCGGGGATCTCAGAGATGGCGATACCATAAAATACGATGTATGCGTCAATGTTTACGTCCGTAAAAATTGAGAGGTCAGGTCTCAATTTTTTAAAATATCTCCACGCGATTCCCAATACAGGGGTAGACAGAGGTCTAGACATGACAATTAAGTCCCTTCGACCCACCTTCCAGCGAAGATATTTTCAGGAAAAAGTGACAGGTGGCGAGCCCGTCGCCGATTTTTTATTATTATTATTCCAAAGATATGCAAACTAACGCTTGTGGTAAAGACTTCACCACTCGTATGTGATTATGGGCAAGGTAAAAGCGTTAGAGTTTCGGTGTTTGATAGTACAACTACTTTCTCACGGTTAGTGGTGGAGAAGATTTTTTTCTTCACGCATTTCTTCATACCGTACTCAGCGGTCTGGACAGTGCATTTCTTAGACTCATCTTTCACCGGAGCTTATTTTGAACAAAGTGACTAATATAGCCTGCCGCCGTATTAATATTTAAGCCAACAAAGAAGTTTCGAAAAAAAAATCATTGGTGCGAGTCTTTCTACTCGATCCCTGGTCTTCGGATTCGAATTCAGGATATTGAACCTTTCAAACTAGGCTAATAAGACTTATTATGACATCGCTAAATATATATTTTAAGAAGTGTTCTTATTTGCGGAATTTTCCGCTACGCATTTGCACTTTATGGAATGTGCTGTCGTCAGCGGTTTTTCCGGACCGATACGACTCAGAGACCTTCAAGAAAAGAGCCTATTCCTTTCTCAAAGGCCGGCAATACATTGGCTATTCCTCTGGTATTGTAGATGTTCATGGGCGGCGGAGATCACCTAACATCACATCAGCCACATGATCGTTTGATGAAAAAAACTGTCTCAACTTACTTTTTATGATTTTCTTTCTATATCAATGATACATTCATTATTAAGAAAAACGCTTCATCTCTATTCGTCGTTTGATTTACTTATTACCGTCTTTATTACCTACGTTTTCTGACACTAGTGACATTTTATTTCTTTAAGACCATAGAGGTTTCATATAAAATAATGAGATTTACATTGATACTATATGCTATCATCATGACCTTATTGATTTGCTGACCCTTTATGAAATAAAAAAAAATAATTTGGAAAAAAATTGTGTAAGATCCATTCTTAGTGAGCGTCTATATCGCGAAATTAGTACATACATACATACATAACGGCCTATTAAAGCACATATTCACCACAGGACATAGGTCTCTCCCATAGGGAGGAATCCCCATAATCACCACGCTTGGCAAGGGGATAGGTGATCGCAGTATCAGACACCACGCGACTTAGACGCTGCTACTCATCTTCGGTCTGATTATTTTAGTCTGATATTTTTAGAGATGGTTATACCGCCTCGATGGTTATATCTATGGGTCGCCATAACGATGTTCAAGGCTGTTTCCCTTAGTCGCCTCTTACAACAACCACGGGAAGAAAGGAAGTGGCAATTTTCTTACACCGTTACCACACGGCTAGCGAAATGAGCAACAATGTTAAATATCAAGTTAATCGGTGTGAATAGTTTAATGATCTCGTCATAAGTGGTATTCCGGGCAGCTAGTCTATATATATAGACAAGCTGCCCCCCGCGGCTTTTCCCGCAGTTTAAAATTTAACGTGGAACCCTAATCATGTTATGATTTATTGTACTTACGCGATTACTACACATATAAAATAAAATGATTTTTGGAAACTAGTTTATAAAAACTAATTAAAAACGCGATACAATCCGGAAATAGTTTTATTCAAAACCTTATCATGTGTCTAAAATCAAAGTAACCTATGTTACTCCTTATAACATTAGCTATCTGTCAGTGAAAGTCCTGTTAAAATCGGTGAAAGTCCTGCAAAAAATAAAACGTCTGGACGTTTCAGAGATTACGACACGCTTTTTTCACGCTACAACTTTGGTACAACGTCACAGAAGGTAGCCCTGTTCCATACACATAGATATATATAGGTATAGATAAAAATTTGTATAAACATGTAAACACCTTCGATTCATATTCATCACACAAATGTTTGTCTCTAGCTAGATCCGACTTGCAACCCATTGCTTTTGAAGGCAGGGTCACTACCAACTGAGCTGCCGGGTCGGTAGAATAATTGTTATATTATATTGTATGTGTAATAAATGTTTTTATATATTACCGTTTTATATCTTTACAATGTATATTTTTTACTTTTTTAAAAACGAAATTCGGAGTATAATAGTGATTGGTACACAATAAAATAAAACAAATATCTTCACGCAATTCCCAATACAGGGGTAGACAGAGGTCTAGTCTAGACAATTAAGTACTTTCGACCCACCTTCCACCGAATATATTTTCGGGACATCGTGACAGGTGGTGAGCCCGTCGCTGTCTTTATGTCCAAGCCAACGATATAATTCGTCCATAAGCTTTTTCGAAAAATCCATTGGTGATTGCACTCTCGACTCGAAATTCCGACCACCCAACTATTCAACTATCGTGACTTATTCGTACACAATAAATTGCTATTTCAGAATCTTTTTACACGGCAATGGTTTAAGTAAGCAACCTCGTTTTCTGAAATTCGTGGCGCATCTTTTCATGGTTTAATTTTAGGTTAATTTTGTTGTAAGAGTTGCCTATTTTAAATTTTTAGCAAATTAACGTATCTACTAGCAAAAAAATGCACGTGTTTTCTTTCTATTTAGCCTAAGGTAACGTCATAAATACCAATAACTTTTTACATAAATTATTCTTCTGTGGCAAATTTGTGCCTAGAAAACTGAAATAGTTTATCTTCACGCCATTGCCAATACAGTGGTAGATAGAGCTCTAGACAATTAAGTCTTTTCAACCCATATTCCACCAAAGACATTTTTTGGGACAACGTGACAGACGATAAGTCCGTCGCCGTCTATATGTCCAAGCCAACGACAATCGTATATAAGTTTTTTGAAGAAACTTATTGGTACAAGCCTTGGGGATCGAAGATGGGTCTCTTGACTCGAATTCTGATCACCCAACCATTCGGCTATTGTGGTATTTATATACTCTTTGCAGTGCACAACTAAGGAGTCTTTATATCTTATCGCTGCTTGTTTCATCTGTATATAACATAGTGATTATATACTCTTTGTCGTATTACTCTATGGTTAATGGTAAACAAACGTTTTTGAACATAACGTACTGATTATATTCTCTTTGTTTTTAAACGTAACCGTCCGTACTTTCAATGAAAGTTATTTACCTAATATTATTCTCATCTTTAATACTAGGTCTATTTCTTGCATTCGGTTACTTGATGACGATAGTCGATCCAGGCTTGTGCTATTTTCCACTGAACGCTGCGAAAATGTCGCAGTTTGAAGGGGACGATAGCAATACAATATTGGTAAGTTAGCCTTGGATATAATTGTACAGATATATATTTATATATTATATAGCTAATATAAGAAAATATACGAATATATATATTTAGACTATAGACTATATACTGTCGATATAGCTCACCACCTGTTACGCTGTCCCAAATATGCTTCGGTGAAGATTGGGTCAAAAGGACCTATCCATACATACATACATACAAATATTCACGCCTCTTTACCGTAGGGGTAGGCAGAGACCACTTCTTTCTACTTGCTACGATGCTTACATACTTGTTTCGCTTCGTCCACTTTCATTATTCCCTTCATACATTCTCTTCGATTCAGGGTACTCTTGACCTGGCCTTTTTTCAGGACGTCCCTGATTTGGTCTCGAAACATCCGCCTAGGTCTTCCCCTTCCTATACTTCCATTCACACTCGCTCTATCTGCACATCTCTGCATACCCTTCTCAATTTTAGTTACTGCGTCTTCTTTCAGACCACATCGTTTCCTTATTTCACCATTCCTTATCCTGTCGCTCAGTTTAACTCCTAACATACTTCTTAATTCTCTCATCTCAACTGCATATACCCTGCTTTCATGTTTCTTCTGCCATACCCAACTTTCACTTCCGTACATGAGTGTCGGAACCAAAACTCCCCTATATACACAGCCAAACGAGCCTTGTTAGACACCATCTAACTGCTCATAAAGAAGTGCAAAGCTCCATTCACCATGTTTCCTGCATTCACTCTTCTTTCGATATCACTCGCACACTTTCCATCTCTTGTAAACTTTGAACCCAAATACACAAACTCATTCACCTGTTCAATTTGTTCATCTCCAATCACGATATTGCAGTCTGTCATTGCCTCATATCTTTCAAATACCATCATTTTCGTCTTCTTTACATTCATCGTCATTCCCTTTCTAACAAAAGCCCCACTCATAGCAGTTACCACCTCCTGCAACTCCTCGGCTGATGACGCAAGTAATACTTGGCCGTCAGCATAGAGAAAACATTTGACGAGTAACTCATTCATTCTCAACCCACTTTCATTCTTTTTTAAATCTGTCAAGCAATGAACAGATTAAACAGCCACGGTGACGCTACACATCCTAGTCTAACACCTTTTTCGATATTAAACCATTCAGTGTATGCCCCGTTTATCCTAACACAAGCACTAGAATCCCTATAAAGAGATTGTAATGCCCGTATGAGGATACTGCTCACACCGTTCACGGATAATGCTGACCACAATTCATTCCTCACCACTCTATCATAGCCCTTTTCTAGATCCACGAACGTGCAATAGACCTTCTGGTTTTTAGCCATACACTTTTCGGCTCTGCACCGCATGGAAAAGACCTGATCCGTACACCCCATTCCCTTTCTAAATCCCGCTTGTGCATCCCATACTTTATCGTCTGTTTTCCCTTTCAATCAAAACTTTCGCATACAATTTACCGACAACGCTGAGAAGGCTTATGCCGCGGTAATTTACACAGTCCTGCCGTGACCCTTGTCCCTTATACAATGGCACGATTACGGAAAATAGCGTGAAAAAAATATACAGTGTCACGTTGTTGCTCACGATGAACTCTGGGACAGTCTAACCTAAAAAATAAAATAAATAAGAAATATACGTAAAAGTAACGATAGCCGAGTGGTTTTGCGACAGGATTTCGAGTCAGGAGACCCGAGTTTGACCCCACGCGGCCGGCACCTACCGATGTCTTTTTTCTAGGAACTTATGTACGATTATATCGTTGGCTTGGACTGAAAAATGTCTTCGTTTGAAAATGTGTCGAAAGGACTTAATTGTCTAGACTAGACCCCTGTCTGCCATTCCAAATACAGGGGTACTGTATTTGGAATGGCAGTCTAACCGATTTGCACGTTTTTATTTTAAATGCATGATTTGTGATGATGTTTGTGATTTGTGGCGAAAACATTTTTGACGGTGTCGCCATCTTGAGGTCCCGTGTTCAATTTCCGATCGGATCAATGTAGAAAATACTTTTTCTACATTTTTTCGGGTCCAGGTCCTTGTGGTACATTCGTTGTGTCTGATTCCATGTTACAAGTGTTTATATCTGTATGCTTTGCGATCAGAGCAATGTATGTGATGTGGTCTTTATCTATATATATAAAAAAATATCTTCACGCAATTCCCAATACAGGGGTAGACAGAGGTCTAGACAATTAAGTCCCTTTGACCCACCTTCCACCGAAGATATTTTCGGAACAACGTGACAGGTGGTGAGCCCGTCGCTGTCTTTATGTCCAATCCAACGATTTAATTCGTACATAAGTTTTTGAAAAACCCATTGGTACGAGCCTGCCACCTGGGGATCGAACTCGGGTCTCTCGACTCGAAATTCCGACCACCCAACCACTCTATGTGTATTCATAATATATTTATTATCTGGAGTGTCAAAGATAGTATAGTTTTTATCACGTATTTTTTATTAATTCCAAGGTACTACGCCTGCCAGCCCCGTTGTTAGATAAATATATATTGTTGTTATATATGTCATTATATCATGTATTAATTAATATTACGTATTAATTAATAATGAGTATTTGTGATGTAAAGCAAATATTCGTCGCGAATCGTTATTAACTGTACGGTATTTGTAATGTATCTATACAAGACACGGGGAATTTAATGAATGTAAAGAATGTAAATATATTGAAATGAATATCGATTTTCTTTTTAATTTAATTCACACTTCATTCAGAAAAAGCGTGTAGCGGGCGAATTGGCGATTGGAGTACCAGAGTTTTGCGCCTTAGTCGCGGTTGCTCTTCACCGATCTGTTGAGTTTCGGGCTGGTTATTTAGAGATGATTATCCCGCCGTTGTAGGTAGTCAGATTCATTTCAAGGCTATCTCATAGTTGTCTCTTACCAACGGGAAGATCGAGGGTGGTATATTCTAATGCCGTAATTAAGGTTTAATGTTGTCATGGATCAAAACCTAAGTTTGGCGTAAGAATGTGCCACTCCATTTCTAAGTTATCTTTTTCATTAGAGGATAATAAGGAAGAAACGTTATATTCACGCCATTCCCATAAAGTGGTAGACAGAAGTTAGACTAGATAATTAAGTACTTTCAACCCACCTTTCACCCGTCGCTATATTTATGTTTGGACGTAAAGGCGGTTACGGACCAACGATATAAATCGTAGGTTTTTTGAAGTAGTAAGTTTCTTGAAAAAAGCCATAATAATAAGTACGAGCCTCTCGAATTCGGCTCTCTTTACTCCAATTCCGATCACCCAACCACTCGGCTATCAAAACTAATGATTGGTGGTGATCAATTTGAAAAATATTTTACAATTTTACGTTAATGAAGGGCGCGTCCTGATATCTAGGCTAACACGTCTGAGTTCACTCGTCAGTGTAATTATCCTCACCACTGGGCTACCCCTCTGACTCTGAATTAACTCATTAGTGTAATTACTTATTAATATGAATCTGTTCTCACACAGCCGGCTGAAGACTATTTCGAAATGAAACCTTTCCACTACAACGCAGCATGAAACACCTAAATATTAATTTGTAAGTAATTTAAGAGCTTGTCAAATTTTACATAAAATTTGGTGGTAATAAATAAAAAAGCTAATACACGTTGTATCTAATGTTTTATTGGTTTATTTAATAGTTAAAGAAAGAAAGAAAATAAAAACAAGTTAGAACATAATAAATAATTTTAAATTTTGAAATAAAATATAAACAGCTGATATAGGTCAGTTATAATATAATATATAATAGAAATAAGTGTTGTCACAGTTATATAATCTATGCCCAAATGTCTGAAAATGTCAAAAGCCTTTGCGTTCGTTGTTACATACTCCATTTTTATAATTATCCTGTTTAGTATATTTTGCTATCTCATGAGCACCGTGAATCCTGTACCTTTTGAAACTAATTATACAAGTAGTAGAAAAATGGACGATATACAGGTAACAATTTCTCTATTTACTGCTTATCAGTAAGAGTATCATAGATCTGATATTGTTGCTTCTTGTTAGCTCCTTGAAGAAACTTTCAGTACATGTAAATGATTTCTGTAAAATAACTGTGGGTCGAACCACGAAAGATGAAGGTTCCGCTCAATATTCAAAATTTTGTTTGTTTCCCTGAGAACTATAGGAGATATCCGGTATTCCCCATGTTTTTGTTTTCCAAAATTTTAGACTCGATCCAAATCGTAGACAGAAACAATATATTGTCACTCTATATAAGATCACACATAGATATATGTCTCACATGTCTTATGATAGTATGTCTCTGTGAGAGTAGATCAGAGTTAAGTATATAGTGTGATCAGGGCTAGTTAAAACAACGAGTAATGAAAAGCTTACGAATAAGTACCTTACTTAAAATCACACGTAAATTGAAATAACGTGTAATTTATTATTTATGTGTGTTTCCCGGATAGGAGTAGTAAGTAAACTTCCAAAACCTTTTGGGTTCTGTTGTTAAATATTCAGACATTGTTGTCTGTTTACATTTTAATGTATATTTCTGTTTGTGTTTTATTCAGATCGACGTTTTATATCCGACCGATGAATTATCTGCAAAGGATAATGTGCTTTATGGTTTAGAGAAAGTTCCAGGAGATTATCAAAGGCAAGCGCCGTATACGTATGATCGTAAATGGAATGAAGATCTTCGCAAATCTGTTGCCTTGCAGATACCAGTTGTGGAGCCAACCGCCTGGGCTCAAGAGCATAACGCAAGTAAATATACGAGGGATTTTAGAACACGTAATTTCGTAAAGCGTAAATCTGTAACATTAATGTTTGACCCTTTTAAAGACTACAATAAATCCATTGAATTAGATAAAGAAATTGAAAAGGACAACGTATCTAAAAATGTTTTGTTTAAAATTTTCGACGATAATGGCCATGCCCGGATGGAGGTGATAGTTGATTCTGGTTCATCTGTTAAGAAAAAGAACCTGGAGAATAGAGAAGAACAATTTAATGAGGAAAATAAGATATATGAGATAGGACCAAATAATACACTTATTTACAACATGAACGATCAATCTTTTGAAATAGTTGACAACATACCTTTCAATAATAATTTATCTTTAAGTAACTACGAATACACTAAAGATAACGCTACAATAACACATAACAATAAAAACACTGAAAGATATACATATGATTTGTTGCGGCAAAAATTACAACATCCAAATAAAAATTCGACAAATGACTTTTTAACCAAAAGTTTAATACAAACAAAACTAATACATCATAATAATCAATGTAAACAAAAGTTTAGAAAACTTATCAAGGGTCAATAGTCTAACGGTTAAGGGCACGGACTGTGAAACTTACGTCACAGCTTCGAATTCACCATTCGACTGCAAACATCGTACACAAACATTGATATATTTAAGCAGTTTAATTTGAGTGACAGGAATAATAGATTTCGCAATACTAGCAATGATACTAAAAATGTTCCAAATCACGAATTAATTGTAGTAAATCAGAATGTACATAATATGCAATTTAAAAATGATAATGATAAAAAATGTTAACATGGTACAGTTGAATCAATGCGTTCTCAATTTTCATTTGTTTAGGATGTTCAGTTACCGATTTAAATTTATAAATATTTGAATAATTAAATATCACTCAAATCATCTTATCTCGATTCATCAATGTTAATCAAAATTAATCAATGTTAAATGTGAAATCGTGAATTATTAAACCGGAATAGATCCGGATAAATTAGAGCGGTGAACTCTTTGCTGCTAAAATTTCTCAAAAATTATGTGTATTCACTGATACATATCAAAAAGTTTAAGAATTCTCAAATAAATGCAATAAATAATTTACACAAGGGGACTCCATATTTTCACCTACCAAACTGTACTAAATGTTGCCACGAGAAGAAACTTAGTGACATTGTTGATAAAGATGAAAAGCCTTTAAAATCAGACAACGGAATCACCAAATAAAAATTGAAGAGTGGTTTGGTAAAAAATGGTTCATTAATTATATGAGATAGTTTCGAAATGTATTTACCTAGTGAAAGCAATTTCAACTTCGGTTATTACCGATACTACCGAAAGTTATAAAAAAAATTTTCCATGTTAAAAAGCCTCATAAAGGCTTTTGCAAAGTTAACGGAAATATTAATCCAAAGAGAACACTGAAACTAAATCCCATTTCAGGTTTATACCTTGGACTGCTACTCAGATATAGGAACGTACACATAATACATGATTCACACAGGGAGAGAAGGGTCGCAAACTCCCAAAAACCACACCTAGTCCGGGGGGCAGGTAACATTTTTTGGGAGAGAAGGTCAAGGTATTTTATGGGTTGCACCTTATGGGTTGCAATGATGGTCAAGCTAAAACAAAATACAAAAATATCTAATCATCAGCGGCTCAGCTCTGAACTACGGAACATAAAACGCGTTCGAGTAAAATAATTCGCCGCCTAAGGCCGAGGCAAGTGTACAAATCATTCGGCCACGCCTCGGCAATCAGCGATCGTGCCGTAATTGCTAAGTATTAACTTTGAGCGCAAATTAAAACGTGGTATTTCGGTGCCCACCTGAGGTCTCCGCTCACCGACAACGATTTGGAAACACTCTCGCCTGTCACATCTCATAAGTCCAGCGCCGCTCAGGGATTACTAAAGAATGCTCATGCCTTTCCTTTTAAAATTGTTGCACAACCAGCAGAGGGTTATTTGTGTAATGGAAATTAGATTTGCAAAATATTCACATACTTTGTAACGTATTTCCACATCTCTACCGAAGAGACGCACAAATCATTTTACAGTCTGCGATCGGATTCACATGTTTTTTATTTTTGTTATTGTGAAATAGATATTTGTCATGATTGTTAATTTTATACTTCTTTTTCTTTTTGATATTACCGAATATAAGTAAAATAGGAACGATTATTTATTTTTTGTATGGCTGACATCGAGTAGAGCCTGTTGTATCATTTTTTTATTAACTTTTATAGAATTATATTAAAATCAGAGAGTTATAGCGGTGTATTATTTTGCAGTTTAGAGTTTTTTAAAGTATTTTTAATGCTAACTAATCTTTCGACGAGTATTTAAGAATTGTTTTATGCAACATGCTCCATGATGCTACCCGGCTAGCTCAAAAACGCAGAATTCGAAACATAATGTCGCAGATTCATGCCCGATTCTCAAGAGATACAGGAAACTGCTTAAAATAAAAAAAATCATCAGTGAAACAGCATAATAGGTGTTGTTAACAGAAATCCTAGTTACTGATACATTCCTAGTATTACTCGAAAAAAAAATTATGTTCCAGCTTTGAAGCACAACTGAAGAACACTTTACTCCTCAGTAACGATCATAAAAAATGTTGTAAATGAGGGTAAATTAACACATTTTTGTATTGCTGAAAGTATGAATTGCATGAAAGCATATAATTGTTTGTTTCATAATTTTGAAATTATCAAAATACTTTACATAGTCATGGAAACATAAACAAGTGTTACCTTGTAACCGAGAGTAACTGATTGAGACTGTGTAGGATAAGTTGCGCACGATCATAACTCGTAACGTAAACGAAAGTTTACCCCAAAAATTTTATACCCCAGGCTTATACATGAAGATCCTTAAAGAGTGAACTCCATTCCAATATTTAACAATAAGCTGAATTAATGATTATTCTGGTTTCATAGGCACACAGAGAAGACTGCGATGCGTTCCATCTCGTCTGTCGTCTCTTGCGACACCCACGGAAAAAAAGGGGTGGTATGTTCTCATGCCCTTGCCACACGGCAAAAGTGACTGTAATTTAATTGATTTTAAATGTACAGACTATTAAGTGAATGGATATTTTTAGCCAGTTTGTCATTCGGATAATTGATTGTGAAATATCAATTTTCAATTTAGTGCAAAGTCAGTATTTTAATTACAAATTAAAATACTGACTTTTACAAATTATATTTTACATTTTTTAAATAGAATAATTTGAAATTTCACTGGTGACAAATCCCGCCCGAGTAGGATTTTTATAAATAAAAAAAAATATCTTCACGCAATTACAATTACAGCGGTTTAGTCTAGACAATTAAGTCCCTTCGACCCACCTTCCACCGAATATTTTCGGGACAACGTGGCAGGTGGTGAGCCCGTCGCCGTCTTTAGGTCCAAGCCAACGTTATGGTTCGTATATAAGTTGTTGAAAAACCCATTGGTTCGAGCCTGCCACCTGAGGATCGAAGTCGGGTCTCTTGACTCGAAATTCCGTCCACCCAAACACTCGACTATCGTGACTTTTTTTTATTTTTTATTTTTAAATTTCTTGTACATAAAAGCAGTAAAACAATATTTATTACACTGGTATATTTTTTGTCTTACAACTATAGCTAATTATTATTTGGCGCCACAGATAACTGATTGCTGTTCGAAACCAGTTCGAATCTAATCTAATGTTGAAATCTATATTTTTTGCACACGTTTATTCGATTTAAAAACGCCTTTAGTTTATTAAAATATACTTTGATTAAACTGCTAAAGTATGCTGATATAAGAAGGTAAATAACGTAATATCGTAAGGTTATAAATGTAGATTTTGAGTCGTAGTTTTATCCGTCAGAGTATATGCCAATCTCTTTCTACCGGTAGGTGTAAAAAAAGGGACTAAGCGAAAAGCCTTGAAAATGGTAATGGGCACTTATGGGTGGCGGAATAACCATGTCGAAAACTATTCAACCAAAAGATGAACTGACCCGTGATAGGCTGCGTCCGAGGGGTGAAGCTGCGTCTAGTGATTAGCGATCGTGAATTCGTTTGCCAAGTGTAGCGATTATGGAAAATAGTCGAGTGGTTATTTGATCGGCATTCGAATCAAAAGACCCAAATTCGATCACAAGACGGTAGGCTAGTATAAATGGGTTTTTTCATAAAATTGTGTACGATTTATATCATAAGCTTGGACGTGAAGACGGCAACTGGCTCACCACCAGTCACGTAGTCCCAAAAGATGTCTACGGTGGAAGGTGTATCGGAAGGACTCAAGTGTCTAGACTACTGTAGACAGTGTGTCTACGAGTACAGTGGTCTAGAGAGACTGTAGATACGCCATTCCCAATACTGGGTTACAACACAGTGCCGAATGGTGGATGGAATGAAAATTGCTATGGCGGAATGGTGGCAAAAATAGTCGGATTGAGATCAACGTACCATTGATTTTCTTATAGCGTATGCTTATAGTACCTATACCTATAAGCAACTAGTGTTGGTCCCAATAGATAGCTCCCAATAAGCATACGCCCTACAGATTAATTAATGACACGTGAGTGTGGAAAGACCGTGTGGTAACGGTGTAAGAATATTACCACTCCCTTTCTTCCCGTGGGTGTCGTAAGAGGCGACGAAGGGAAACAGCCTTGAATATTGTTACGGCAAACGATAGATGGCGGGATAACCATTTCTAAAAATATCAGACCAAAATAATCAGACCGAAGATGGGCAGCAGCGTCTGTTGTGCGAGTGGTCTGCTGCTGCGATAGCCAATCCGCCTGCCAAGCGTGGCGATTATGGCAAATCCTCCGTATGGGAGAGGCCTAAGGTCCTTGATTGGCCGTTATGTATGTATGTATGAGTGTGGAAGAAGAAGAATATTTAAGCTTTTCAGCTGTATCTACAAACTCCGACGGGAATATAGCGTCATTGATGCTGGTTAGTATGTATGTACATAACGAAAATCAAATAAATTAGTAAATTAAATAGATTAAATTTCAAACAAATTGGCGTAAATCCAGGTCGGCTGGCTGGGCGCAGGGTGCGGGAGGCTAATAGCGTAGCCAAGTTGTCAACGAGCGTCTGGGTGCGCGAGCGCGTTCCCACGTGCGCCAGCCAGCTTGCCTTGGACGACCTTGCCGATTAACTTTTGCCTGGTACACACCGCACGTCCAATTCGAATGGAGGCCGTAATACCGTTGTTTATGACATGATCGTTGTACAAGTAATTTTTTTATCTTGATCCTACCATAGAGTAAGAGAAATAAGGTGAATTTGAACAGAATAAGACTGTGTTTAAAAAATCTGCTACAAATCTATTGCACACTGAATACAATAATAATTAATAACATAAATAGAAGCTGTAAAATGTTTTTTTTTTGTTTATCAAAGTATTATAAAATTTTTCACGACTTTTTCTATAGGGCAGCTAGTGATAAATAATGGCCTATAAAAGTCCACAGATGGACGTAGGCCTCTCTGATAAAGACTATTTGTCATTATCGCCTCACTTGATAGACAGATAAGCAATTGCAGTACCAACTGTTTTTTACCATTTAGCTAATGCCATTCATTTCATCAATGTTTTCTGCTTAGCTGTCTCTTTCGACACTCACTGAAAGAAATACAGATGGTATATTCTAAGGCTGATTTAACCACGACTTGATCACTAGCTATTCAAATTTATTTTAAAATTGAAATAATAACATAAATCACGATAGCCGAGTGGTTGGTTGATCGGAATTCGAGTCAAGAGACTCGTGTTCGATCCCCAGGTAACAGGCTCGTACCAATCGGTTTTTTAAAAAAAAAAGTTGTACGATTTATATCGCTGGCTTTGACATAAAGACTGCGATAGACTCTCCACCTGTCACGATATTCCAAAAATATATTTGGTGGATGGACGGTCGAAAGTCTTAATAGACTAGACCTCTATCTAACCCAGTATTGGGAATGGCGTGAAGATATTGTGTCCACGGATGCGGTAAAGCATCCGAAACGTCGGGAAGTAAACAACAGGTTGTTCAAAACTAAATAACACACGTGATAAAATCCAAAAATTATTATAAAACCGCAGTCTCTTTCAGCGAACATATCAATACAGTACCGCAAGTAGCTAGCATTGGAAAATAAGTGTTGCGACCTCGTCTCATTACTTTAATTCGATTCTTTAATCTAGTTTCTTACCAAAACCGTATTCGTATGTATTATTGTGCATTCTATTAGGTTTTTTTATATAACTGTCTGATAAGATCTTGAATTGGTAACGGAGTATTTGGAGCGATTCGTGTTTAAATTAGTTTCAAATTGAATTACAAGATTTTATGTTCGTTTCAAGTTAAGGTTTTTTCAAACTCGCTGATGATGATGTATGCTAGATGATGCAGTATATGCTGTAGGCAAAATATAATGACAGCTGGAAATTTTCGAATAAATAAATATCTTTACGCATAGTCTATGACATGGTTGCCTGAGAGAATAGGTCGCTTTATATTAAATAAATATATAATAGGTAAATTACATATATAGATAGGCACAACATCGCATACATTGCTCCGATCCCAATGTAAGACGCTAAAGCACTTGTGCTAGGGGAATCGGAAACAACGAAGGCACCACAAACAATCAAAATATATTAATTTTTAATTGTGTTAATTGTCTACTTTAGTTATTAATATATAAGTCACGACAGCCCAGTGGTTGGGTCGGGTTTTCGAGTCGAGAGACCCCAGTTCAATCCCCAGGTGGCAGGCTCGTACCAGTGGGTTTTTCAGAAACTTATGTACGAATTATATCGTTGGCTTGGACATAAAGATGGCGACGGGATCACCATCTGTCCCGTTTTCCCGAAAATATCTTCGGTGGATGGTGGGTCGAAGGGACTTAATTGTCTAGACTAGACCTCAGTCTACCCCTGTATTGGGAATTGCGTGAAGATACTTTATTTAATTTTTATTGTTATAAATCATTTTAATAAGAACACTTATGTACATAAAGTTTATTGACAGGAAGTTTGTATCAATAGTTACGAGATTCCATCGTAACTCGTTACTCTACAACGAACTCTCACTAAATGTGTTCACTGCATAAGAGGCTTCTTCCTTAAGGCGTATTTCTCTCAGACCAGACACTTCAGACGCAGCCCGTTATTCGTCTGAATTTTGGTCTGGTATTTTTTGAGTTGGTTATCTCGCCAAATGTTGGTGCCATATATGACGGGATAAGCACTTTCAAGTTGCATCTTGCGACACTCACGGAAAATCAAGGGGAGGTATATTTGTTAGCCTTCTTTTCTTCTCCTTAACAGCCTAACAAGTGATCACTGCAGAGACCTTCGCCAAAGATTACCACAAAGAACGGCTCCGAGCCACCCGCATCTATCGACTACAGGGAATATTGACGGCACTTTACTAAAGCTTTTTATTGCAATTTAGCCGCATGCCGCATGCTTTTTATGAGGAGTGTTTGACAACGACATTGCAGAATACTGACGTGACGTGAAGCAGTTATGCTTCACTTTAAGTCGGTTTTGAGCTTATGAGCCATTTTCTTTTTTCGCTTTTCATCCCTTTTTTTAATTCATATCATATATGTAGGTAACACACTTATAGCTCCTACATATAACCCCTATAGGTCTAGAGTCTCTATGAGCGTAGGTAATCTGCTCAAAAAAAAGGCTGGTACAAAATTAATTTCTGTATTTTCTACCCTTGTTTGTTGATTTTGCCTTTTCTACTGAACACCCTTCAGCGAAGTAAATCAATATAGCAGCCTTCTCAATCGAAATCCTTTGAGATATCACATCAAACAATGCCCAAGCCTGTTAGTGATTTCAAATATTAATAAGGCTTTTATTATATTTCCACCCGATCTTTTTGTCTAAAAATTCAATAGAACTACTTATCTCAGAATGGTTGGCAAATCAATAAGAAGATAAGCACTCTTACTATTAAGTAGCTATTATAGTCAAGCAATTCCAAGAATGACTTTTACGTAATTAAAATTTATAAAGATCTAAGATATTTTAGATATGGCTTAATTTTATTTATTTGTACTTCTTTTCCGATTGAAATAAATACATTATTTTTCCGTTTATATGTTGTGAGAAATATAAATTTATATGTTGACAGAGTTAATTGATAATATCTTTATAAACGCGTCCGAATTCGCGGGCCAAAGCTAGTGAAAAAATAAATAGTTATATGTTTATTTTTAATTAGCTTTTACATAGAAGCTACATTATATACAGCTATACAAACATTTACATATAATACAATAGATAATATTAGACAGAGTTAATTGATAATATCTTTATAAACGCGTCCGAATTCGCGGGCCAAAGCTAGTGAAAAAATAAATAGTTATATGTTTATTTTTAATTAGCTTTTACATAGAAGCTACATTATATACAGCTATACAAACATTTACATATAATACAAGTAGTAGTAAATTATTTTTTAAAAACCCCATTGATACAATGAATTTTAAATGATTAGTCCATTAAACCGAGTCTCTTAATTTCTATAGGCGGAAGTTTTTAATTGGTCTTCGGTGCTTATAAAAGTTATTATAATGAATTTCAAGCTACCTGGAAGTTTTCCAAAAATTGTAAAATAAAACATTTAATTAAGATTTTCAAACACTCTTTTACCGTAGATTACTGTGAATATTTCATCTAGCAATATGGTGTATGTATAAAAAGTGGAAAAAAGGAGGTCTTCAAGTCGAGCTGTACATTTATACTAAAAATCATAAATACATATACATAATCAACAAATAATACGTACATAGGGATATTACATACATAGCCCTGATGCCAAAGTAAGTAGCTAAAGCACTTGTGTTATGGAATCATAAACAACGAAGATACCATAAACACCCGACAAAATGTATTAACTTTCTACTTAATTTTCTCTGGTTCCTGCATTGACCCGACCGGGAATCCGAAACTCGTCATCAACAGCTAGCGACTAGAACACGGGTATATACGCTACTAGTTGATGTAGGTAGTCAATAACTGCAAATATGAAGTAATTTTCCAATTCCATGAGAGATAATATCAGCTATGTCCTTATTACCTCGATCTAGGCCTCAAGGCGCTCCAATTTCATTTATTTCTAAAAACGTTTTCTTCAATAGAAAAGAAGTTCGGTACACATTCATAAATCGGTCGTTGAATTTTCATCAGCTCTAGGGAAAGGCGACCTAATTATATAACAATAGAAACCTGTGAAACTCGTCGCGAATAAATAAGTCAAATTACTGCTAATGAGAGTTTGGGAGAACAAAAAAATTTATGAAAAAAATTAATTGGCAGTTATTAGGTATTGTTGCCAGAAATAAAAAAGTTTAAAATGACGTCACAATGTTCTTTTTCTATTGTTTTTAAATTTTAGCACCGTTAGCCCAATTTATAGTGACCCGATAGTCCTGCCTTCAAAGCTAAGGGTTGTATGTCTCTAGTAAACATATGTGAGAAGAATGTGAATGTTTGAACTTGATAATTGGCTTGGATACTAAGACGGCGATGGGCTTATCACCTGTCACGTTTTCCTTCGTTCAATTTGGCCCTCGTGAAAAAGTGAGTCGAAAGGACTAAATGCCTACACTTTTGTTATTAAATTAAAGAGAAATTTAAAAAGTTATCAAGAAATTTAAAATATCACCCCCGATCAACCGCGTCATTGTGTATGCCGCGGCACGGCAGAGGGCACGGCTTCGAATCGCTCCCGTTTCCTTTGAATTTGTAAACTAATTTACAAGGAATACTTGCAATGTTATTTGGCATTGCTAGTATTATTATTTTTTAAAGAAAATAAAATTTTTTGTAAGCTTTAAAAATCAATAAAAATTGTGCTGCCTACGTTTTTGTTCACCCTGGCATTGGGAAAATGCGTGAAGATAAAATCCTGTTTTACCTGTGGGACATTGGACATTAAGGAGAGACCAATGTTGTAGGACATTGACAAAGGAGATTATGTCACAGTGGCTACACTTAGTAACAGGGTTCCTGTTCGTCATTGATCTGGTTATGATGGGTCTGTTATTTTCGCGGAAATCCCGCTATCTGTCGGCAGCCTTGTGAGTCGTAATGATTTACAAGACTCTTCGCAATGAAACCTCTTACGAAATACAAGGGAAGAAAAGGACGTGGTACACAGTTATATAACAAAAATATACATTCACCAAGGAAGCTATTATACTCGTATACGCGAGCGGACCTATTTCTTGCTTTATGTTTCCCGTTTCGTTCAGTTCAGAACAAAGAACAAAGAGGGCAGTTGAGTCACATGTTAACAATTTTTTTATATTATCTATTTACCGCATCCGTTTGCGGTTTTCAATAATCTAAGTATTTTAAAGTATATGTATTTTTTTGAAATTATACTTTTTTAGTCACGGTAGTGTCGACGGGAATACTACTGCGTGATGAGATGAGAAGTATTTCATGTACTTGTTTAAGTTAAACTTTTTTAGCTTCTGAAGCTTGGAGTTCCAATCTAAATAATAATAATAAAAGATACAGGGGACACACAGGGCTAACGTCTCATATATTGTTCTGATCCCAAAGTAGGTAGTAGCTTAAACAAGCATGTTATGTAATCGGAAACTACAAAGGTGCTACTAACGCCTAGAACAAAGAAATGGTAGAGAAAAATGTTTCCTACATTAAACCAACTGGGTGTCGAATCCAGAGTCTCAGAGCTGGGGACATCATGAAAACTGGCGTGTACGCCACACGTCTACAGAAGTCGTCAACAAAACAAGAGGTGGACATGGGATCACTGTTTTCGGAATAAATCTTTCATCTATTACAATTTTCTTTTTATCAGTTAATTTCAAAATTTAATTGAAAATACAACGACAGCTGAGTCGTGGGTAATAATTAAATAATAAATGAAATAATGTGTTCTTAGTTCCCAGTGACAATGCAGTAAGCCACGAATACAAAGATCACATTTAACCTCTTTTATAGCAATAAATAAATAAATACATTAATGTATTCACGCAATTCCCGGCACAGGAGTAGACAGAGGTCTAGACAATCAAGTCGTTTCGACCCATCCGAAGATATTTTAGGACAACGTGACAGGTGTTGAGCCCGGCGCCGTCTCAATGCCCAAGTCAACTAAATAATTCGTATAGAAGTTTTGAAAAAACCTATTGGTACGGGCCTGCCACCTGGGGATCGAACTCGGGTCTCTTGACTCGAAATCCCGACTTCACATTCACACCACTCGGCTATCGTGACTCTTTTATAGAGAAGTTCGATATCAAATGTCTCTTTTTTAAATGAATACGATTTCAGTCAGTTTAAATAAAAAATAATCTCTAGGGATAGGAAAATATAAAAAGTAAAGTATGTACGTAAATGCTAATTTCTGTGCAAAGGCTATGTTTGTAATTTTTTTAATTGTACCCGAAAGCGGTAGGTAGGACTTAAAGGAAATATATGAGCTTAAAATAAGAAAACTCTGTCTATACATCGTCGTATACATGCATATAATAACGTGTGTGCTTATAAGCAATAAGTAATGTAATAAGATTATGTTTCTTTTACGTTTATTTTAAGCAGACTTTTTGTAACATCTTCACGGAGAATAAAAGTATTCTATTTCTCGAATTGTAATAATATTAATATATAAATTCTGCATATTTTATTTAAATCAAATATTTTTGTTACTGAAAAAATCATATAATAATACGTGTATGTAGTATATGTAGTCGAATACATACATGTGTGTATATATCCGGTTATGGCAAATCCTTTTCACTTCTAAGACTGCAAGTCTTAGAAGTGAAAAAGTTCTTTCACTAACTGTAATTTGTTAGTTACAATAGTCGAGTGGTTGGGTGATTGGAGTTCGAGTCGAGAGACCCGAGTTCCTTTCCGACTCCCTTATATTAACTTATAATCTTATTGACTGAGGTACAAAGAACTTTTAGACACCGTTATTTTTATATGATTTTCAAGGAAAATGGGAGGCTTGAAAGCTTAGAGCCCGAAAGTGTCGATAACACTCCAGTGAGGGTTAGCAGATGTTGTAGGTACATGAGAATATATTTTTTTATTATTTCTCAGACGAACGTAAGTCAAGATAGGTGTGTTTTAAGTAGAAGTCGTTTCAGGAGAAACGTGTTCTATTCCCAGTATTGTAGTATTGTGTTACGTTTAAACAGACTAATTAAACCTGTACGGACCAAAATTACATGCGAGTAGTCACGATAGCCAAACGGTTGGGTGATCGGAATTCGAGTTAAGAGACCTGAGTTCGATCCCCAGGTGGTAGGCTCGTACGAATGTAAAATGTCTACGGAGAAAGGTGGGTCGAAAGGATAATTGTCTAGACATCATTCTAACAAAGTATTGGGAATGTCGTGAAGACCATTATATACACCGATCACACAAACAAGCTCATTCTTAAAACTTACACAACTTAAACGATTTCGTATGAAACACAGTATGATGTCATATTGACTTCAGTTTAATATTTTTTTGTAAACGCTCTTTGCATCGGATATTTGTAATGAAATTCGTATGAACGTGAGCTCGAAGTTTCACAGTATCTTGTTAGCATAATGCTTCGTATGTACTCAATCTTAGGTTTTATTGAAGTCTGCTTTAGCGTTATACTTTGTGTGACCTTCAAACGTTCGCTTCGTTCAAAATGTAAAAGGGAAAGGAGCCAATAAGTGAGCATTTAAATTTGAGGAATCATTTTTTATTTGTTTTTTTTTTTTGTTTCGAAATCTATATCGCATCTGATTTGACAAGGCGTTTGGATTTTAGTAATGCCTGTCAGTAATGTTAGCAGTTAGTTAAGTGTGTGAGAAAGCCACTGAATATATATTACAAACGCCGATCGGATGAAAAGACAACTATTGTGTATATGTAGAATAGAATAGAATAGAAACACTTTATTAGCCATCAATAAACACCGTCTAGAAAACAAAAAATAAACATATGGAGTCAAAATAAAAAGGAAACATGCACAACAAATATATAACTATATTTAGTAACTCTTATATTTGAACAGAGTAACTACGTCTAAAATAATAAACTTAGAATGACGTTTCAATAGGTTTTTATGCACAGCACATATTGTTACTAATAATAAGAATAATATAATAATGCGTTTATTTCTCCTCTCATATTACAGACAATCTGCCTTATAACTATAATTAAATTTAGAACTATACGGGTACAATATTGTAGTCTCATATATGTGAGGAGATGGTGTCTGAAGTAGGCACGGGAATGCCTGAATTACAGATCACCAGGGCCTCACCCCATGAATACAGTTTTTTTTAACTTTTACAGTACCGTTGCAATCATCTGTTGTGTGTGTGTGTGTGTGTGTGTGTGTGTGTGTGTTTGTGTGTTTATGTGTGAATGGATGCGTGTGACATTGCAGACTAAGGGATAACGTATGTTACTAGGTTTATACTATTTAAGCAAGTTTTCTGTGCAGTTATAGTCCAAAGTTTGTAGCCATTTCGTCATAACAGATTTACATTTAAATTTGGTCAGTGAATATATTGTCAGAATTCTATTTACCTTATTATAAAGATGACTACTTTGATATGGAAAAACATTTTTGGCTATACTTGTTTTAACTGTGGAACTAGTGCAAACTTTATAACTACGAAGCAGGTTGCGAAATTTATCAGGTTCAAATTTTATTATAGAATGTTTCTTTACCACAGTGCATAGTATATAGAGTTGGCGCACCGTCAACACTTCCCATTTTTTGTACAGATCGGTTGTGGGATAAAAAAAGGCAAGGATAAACTTAGCTTTAGAATTACTCGCTGAGCTCTTTCAAGTCTTAGCAGGTGAGTTTTGGCTGCACCACCCCAAGAAGTGATGCAATATGTTAGCTGTGATTGGCAGAGTGCTAAATAGATCAATTTTAGTACCTTTCTATCTGCAATAAGTCGGATATATTTAAATATTACCTTAAGCTTTCGCGTTCTAGTAGCCAGCAAATCAATGTGGTCTTGAAAGTTTACATTTTTGTCAATCATTACGCCAAGATACTTAATTGCCGACGTGTTCTGAATTTTTGGACAATAACAGGTTCTTTCAGTTAAAAAAGAGCAATAGTGGGATATTATGTTAAGGGAGGGATCCGGCTTTTCCGTTGATTTGATAGAGAAGGCAATATATTTAGTTTTGTCGACGTTTAATGTTAATGAGTTTTCATTTAACCAAATTAGGACAGAAGTCATGCCATTCTGTGCATTTTTGAAGGCTTCTTCCCATGAATCTCCACTAAACAGTAATGATGTGTCATCGGCGAAAGCAATTAATTTCCCATCTGTTAGATTGATTTGACATATGTCATTGATGTACACAAGGACTAATGAACCGGAATAGTCATAAAATCAACTTACAGAATTCTGTTATTGATTTTTAAATAAAATAAATATAAATATCTTCACGCAATTTCCAATTCAGGGGTAGATAGAGGTCTAGTCTAGACAATTAAGTCCCTTTGACCCACCCAAGATATTTTCGGGACAACGTGACCGGTGGTGAGCCCGTCGCCGTCTTTATGTCCAAGCCAACGATGTTATTCGTACATAAGTGTTTGAAAACCCCATTGGTACGAGCCTGCCACTTGGGGATCGAACTTGGCGGTCTCTTGACTCGAAATTCCGATTAACCAACCACTCGGCTATTGTGACTTGATTTATCTATCTATGTATATGTTATTTAAATTACTCCACATTTTCAATTAATACAACCCATTCAATTATACTAAATATGATAGAACTTCAAAAGCGTAGTGTTGACAGTGGTATGCAAAACATGTTCGCGATTTTGTGGCAGTTGGGTTTAGTAATGTATGGGGCACCAAGTGGACCTTAAATAGAAGACCTAAAATTGCGGAGATGGTTGGGCCGGTGATTCTGAAGTGGGGTTGGTTAGGTGGGTGTCAGATGCACGCTGATGAACTGCGGAAGGAGTGTTTGCCTCGTTGCTTTTGCTTCCATAGCCGCTCTCCTTTCTTCATAGTCCAGGTGGAGTCGCGATGGAAGAGAAGTTTTGGCATTTAGCGATTGCTTTGCTGATTATCAGCAGCGTTTTTAACAGGGGCTCTTGAGGACGCGATCAAATTGTAGTTTGTGGCGTATCGAAAGAGCAAATCTGTGCCGGGAGGGGCAATTACTGACCTTCCTGATCCTTTTGGCTTTTTGGTGGTAGGTATTTGTAGGGTCCGTTGTTCAATGCGGTCCGTGAAGGTAGACACGTCCATGTTCCAGAACCAGAGAGGATTGGAGCTGAAATCTACCCAAAAATATGCATTTTTTGTCCATATCAATAAAGAAAAACTTCACGAGGAAATCTATATGGTTACCTAATAAAGATTATCATCAATCCCCTTCGGATAATAATCCGAAGGGGATTGATGATAATCTTTAAGGTCTAATAAGGTCCCTAATCAGTATGTAAGTAATAACTTACATACTGATTAGGGACCTTATTAGGGTCGTTGCCTCTGAAGATAAGGGCTGCGGTTTCGAATACCACTAGGGAAAAACATTTGTGTGAGAATATGAATATTTATAGTCGAATCTTGGATGTTTATAAATATTTATCATGAGTAAATTTTATCGTCGAATTGGACACTAAGACGGCGAAGAGCTCATCACCTGTCACGTTGCCCAAAATAAGCTGTTATAAAATGTGGGTGGAAGGAACTGAATTGTCTGGTTCGGACAACCTCAACGTAGTGAAATGTGTGAAAGATATTTATTGACTTATTTCATAACTTTAGCTAACGCATATTTATTCATTATACACTTAATCAACATTGTATCGCATAGTAATTGGCAGAGATAAATTTAATTTTAAAACATTACGCGTGTTTGTTGCTGCGTTCGTAGATATCGTAGAGCTGTTTCGACCTTTTGACTGAAAGACCATAATCGATCATATTTACACTAAACACGCGACCGATAACTCACTCTAACTCAGCGTATTACCGTTCTTACATCGTTAGGATAAAGACGTTAATCGTATGCGATTAAAATAGTGCAATAGAGCGCGGTGCATCGACTGAAACTTGCCCCCCGAGTGACGCGTGGACGTTATCGAAGTTATATCTTGTGACATATCTTAGTTTGGTAAACACAGGTATGTTTAATTTTTTTTATCGTAAAGAGTAAACAGAAATAACCGAACAGACATGTATTGAGTGAAAGGTTTACATACATACATAAGAACTTGACCGTTTGGTAACGGTGTAAGAATATCGCCACTTCCTTTCTTCCCGTGGATGTCGTAAGAGGCTATAAAGGGAAACAGCCTGGAATATCATTATGGAAACCGATAGATGGGGGATAACCATCTCTAAAAATATCAGACCGAAATAATCGGACCGAAGATGGTCAGCAGCGTTTGAGGTGCGAGTGGTCTGGTACTGCGATCGCCAATCCGCCTGCTAAGCGTGGCGATTATGGCAAATCCAACCCATGGGAGAGGCCATTGTCCTGCAGTGGAGTTTAACAGGCCGTTTCGTATGTATGTATTTATGACCATAGAACTAGAGGCGTAGGGGTCCTGCACAAAAGGGGTGCTAACTGCCAGTTTGAGGGGATATTGTGATTGGGAAGGTAGTCTCGTCTGCCAATGATTTTAGCTTTTTGTTGAGGTTGGCTAAGCAGTTACTGAGCAAGAATAATATCACTCGCCGCCGATTTTAAGTCAAATAACCTTGTTCTCACCTTGATAATCATAAACTTCGATAAAATGATCTCATAGGACAATCCTGATTGTAAATTATTTGAGTTCAAATTTCATTGAAATCAGTGTATCCGTTTTGGCGTAATAAATAAACATCCAAACTCAAAAATCTTCTGCGTATATAAAATTATAGAAGGAAGTAGGATTAGCAGACAAAGTACATTCTTAATGTTCCTTGGCAAGAAATTAGTAGTTGCCAGTAGTGTGCTGGTTAACTTGAAATCGTAGATAACTAAAACGATTTTCGATTTTAAATGTAATTACCACGTACATTACCTGCCTAATAATCTCCTAATTGCAGAGTTAATTGTGCCACATTATTGTAATATTATTCATTGCTTTAGTCTTATCCAATCAAGATACAAATATTTAATGCTTTTAATTTGAAGGTCTTGTACTTATTTGGTTGCTATTAATATATAAAATTGTTTTACAACTGACTGCGTATTACTCTCTCTGTAGAGGTTTTCATGTCTATATTCTTTATATGATGGATTAGAACTGATTGATGACCCCCAACCTATTGCGATACACCTATATTTAACTGTTGCTCCCTATTTTCCCCGTTTATTTTAAAGTGGGGGAAAAAGTTTAAGTCTCTCTCTTCCGCCTCTGGTAGAGAAACAAGAGCCGGGTGGAGACGTGATCGCCTCTCTTAAGGAGATCTATTACCATCTAAAAAACTCCACGTTTTATGCTATTGTCTTTTACAACTTCAGCAATGAGGCTTTCGAGAGCCCTCAAAAGCATATGCAAAAGAAGGATTTTCAAGTTAGTGACGATCAGCGATATTGGAAAACGATATAGACAGGGGCCCTCCCCTGGTCACTAATTTTGATTAAAACAATACCCAGAATATATAGCCGTTAGCTATCTAACTCCCTCCCCCTGTTATATCAGATTATATCAGAGTACTCGATCGATTCAACCTATTTCTGTTTCAAAATACTTACCAACATCGTGACTCTCAAGTCACGTGTATAAGTTTTTTTTTTTTCTAAATCTCGCAACTGAGTCGTAAAGTTTTTGCCAATGTAAAAATCACGGTATACTAGAAATAATTTAATGTCGTATGATGGACTTTTCACGGCGATTCACGTCACGTGTAATTAATTATTTATATTTTTAAATGTTCTTTATCGGCCAGTGTTTTATGCAGAAAAAAAAATATAATTTTCTAAGATATTAAATAACTCTCTCAAATAACATAAGTATATTTGTATTTATTACACATACACATCGGCCTGTTTAAGTCCACTGCAGGACATTGGCCTCTCCCATATGGAGGATTTGCCATAATCGCCACGCTTGGAAAGTAGTAGGTAGTAGGCGATTGCATTAACAGACCACTCGCACCTCAGACGCTGCTGCCCATCTGCGGTCTGATAATTTTGGTCTGATATTTTTAGAAGTGGTTATCCCATCATCTATGGGTTGCCATAACGATATTTAAGGCTGTTTTCCTTAGTCGCCTCTTACGACATCCTCGGGAAGACAGGAAAAGGTAATATTCTTACGCCGTTACCACACGGAAATTGTTGTATGTTTGTATTTATTAGTTGATTCTATGTTACAATTTAATCAAGCCCACATGCATAATGCTATAGACTGATACGTCACTGCTACCCAAGGGAAGCCGGGGCGGGTCGCTACTTATAATATGACTTTTTTTATAGAGAAGGGAGGCAAACGAGCAGGTGGCTCACGTGATGGTAAGTAAGGTCGCGTATCAATATACCACAGCCTAGCCTACCCGTGGTTATCGCAAAATACGACTAAGGGTAAAACTGTATAATTAACTATGGATGGTGGGATCACACTACAAAAAAAACACTATGTACGGGATGCGTCGCGCAATTAGGTACTGGCTGAAAATCAGCGTTGCGGTTAATATCGCGACATTATGCCAAGACATTACCGTTTCATTTGGTAGTCGACATGTGCTTTTATTTAGTTTCTTTTATATTTATATATAATTTTTTTTCTATTTCAGTATTTTTAAAAAGGTGCCTTTGTGTCTGTTTTAATGAATAAAACATTCATTCATACTTGTCAGTCAGTAATAAATAATAAAATATTACTATTTTTACTGCTGTCGAAATGGCGTATACGTTTTACCTGAAATAATTCAGCACGGCGGTTACGGGCTGTAGTGTCTGCGAGCGAGATTCTTGGATCGGCGATCGCCATTACACTTGCCATGCGTGGCGAATACAGTTAACAGTCCTTTCGAGAGAGGCCTTCCAGTAAACTTTTAAAGATCGGTAAATAAAAATTTTACTATGTACTTGTCCGTCAGTATTAAAAAATAAAATATTACTTTTTTACCACGCTTTTATTAGCATGGTATGTAAATATGTATCTGTTTAACGAAATCTTAGAACGTGATTTACACTCAATTAAAGATCGGAATGAATTAAAACTTCGCACTCTGCACTGGCCGATGAGAGTACAATAATTTTATACAATATTAATAAAATTATTATTAATAAAAAAAAACTCACTTTTGTAAAATGCCGAATTAAAAAGTAAAAAATAATTTTCTTTAAGTTCAAAAACTATCGTGAATTTATCGTACAAAAGCTGGGCGAGCGGCACATACATAAGCAGGCTTTTTAGTTTTTTTTAATCAAATCATTTATTCATCGACATAAGTAACATACATTACACATATCGATAGTAATATTTTAATCTACCACCGTTTCGTAGAAAGGTCCTCTAACGGACTAAAACTGTTTAAAACTTTTAAATAAATATTCTTCACGCCGTTCCCAATACAGGGGTAGACAGAGGTCTAGTCTAGACAATTAAGCCCCTTCGACACCGAAGATATTTTAGGACAACGTGGCAGATGGTCAGCCCGTCGCCGTCTTTATGTCCAAGCCAACGAAATGACTCGTAGATAGGTTTTTAAAAAAAACCCATGGGTACGAGCCCGCCACCTGGGGATCGAACTTGTTTCCGCTCTGAATTCTGATCACCCAACCACTCTGCTATCGTGACTGTAGCTTACTATCGTGCCTATAACTTTTGACACTAATACTGTTATTTATTTTCGCACAGCTGTCCGAGTGGCCTAATATACATTGTACCCTCGACTGCCAAGCAACAATATTATTATCATATACTACACGCGGCCAGTTGTTATGATTGAATCGGTACGATACGACAAAATGTAAACATCACCAGCTAATCCATATTTCCAGGAGAGGTTATTTAGTTCAGGATCAATGTTCTCTATCAATGTATTCGTGTCGTGTTATGTTTTATCATGAAACGGTATAATAGGTCGTTGGTCCGACTCTGGACTGATTTGTAAACATCAATAGGATGCTTAGAAACGTTTGTGTTTCCGTTTCTTTTCTACAATACGCTTCGATCTACGTATTGTGTAATGTATATTCTATCTGTGTACTTACTATTCTTTAAAACGTGTAGTGATATCGATAAAAATGCGTCAGTGAAGTTAGCGTCATTACACAGTAATTAGAAGATCGTCTTTTAAATTTACATACATAAATTTATATTTGTCACCATAGCCGAGTGGTTGGGTGATCGGAATTCGAGTCAAGAGATCCGTCTTCGAATGCCCAGGTGGCAGGCCCGTACCAATGTTTTCTTTTTTTTTTCAAAACTTATCTATGATTTATATCGTTGGCTTAGACATAAAGACGGCTATAGACCACCTGTCACGTTGTCCTAAAAACATCATAGTAACGGTCATATTCACTATAGAACATAAGCTAGAGAGGATTTTCCGTAATCAAAAGGCAAGCGGGTTTGTCTTGTCCTGGTCTGTCTTGTTCTGGTGAGATATGGTTTGAGATGGTTATTCCGCCATCTGTAGCTATGACCGTCAATGACCCTTAGTCTCTTCTTATTACGTCATCCACATGGATATAGGATAGTACTAATTCGCAGGTATCATATAGCAGAGATGGATTGTTTAATGTCATACAATAAATTTATTAAATCGATTTAAATAAATTTCAGAAATTTAAGAATAAAACAATATCCATTAAATATTTAAAACTAATTAATAATTAAATACGCATATGATATCATATTGCATCAGGCGAAGATTACGAAGACAGTGACAGCCACCCAAGCCACGTTTATATTGGGTTAATACTACATGTATTATATCAATTTTACGTACATATATACATAACGGTGCAGTGTGATTAAAGTGTGCAGGACATAGGCCTCTTCCATAGGGAGGATTTTCCATAATCGCCTCGCTTGGGAAGCGTATTGGCGCAGTAGCAGACCATTCGCACCTAAGACGCCGCTGCCCGTCTGCGGTCTGATCATTTTGGTCTGATATTTTTTAGAGATGGTTATCCCGCCATAATTATATTAGAGGCTGTTTCCCTTAGTCGCCTCTTACGACACCCACGGGAAGAAAGGGAGTGGCAATATTCTTACACCGTTACCACACGGTACATATTAATTTTATACAACATTAATTTAATCCCTGTTTATAATATGTTTGTATAATAATTTTCTTAAACCTGTTCTCATGAAGTTCTGAGTATTATTGGTTGTTATCTTACTAATTTCATAAAGTTCTTATGCTAATTATGATACTCTACTACTATTAACTCGTATGAACAACACTTTGAAAAGTAAATCTACGCATTTGGTTATCGATTGTAGGCTAGTATACTCTAGTTGCAACTTGATATGCAACGATACGCAGGGCGGGGCGGGCGTGAGCTGCGCCGCCGGGTATCCGTCTCGTCGTGGCGAAATCGCCTCGCATGTTTGTATTTGGGGCGCCGTGCCGTTACTCCCAGGACCTATGTATATTAAACAGTATCGGTCTTACGAAACACCACCGATCCGAGATCAACACTCGGAGACATTCGAATGTGTTTAGAAATATCCAGTTGTGTCGTGAGCGTTTGGGAAATTTCCAGAATTGATTGCTTACATTGCCCGCACGTGTCAGTTGTTTTCTTATTAATTTAGTAATAAAAAATAAACAAATAAGTATCTTTACGTAATTCCCAATACAGGGGTAGACAGAGGTCTAGTCTAGACAATTAAGTCCCTTTGACAGACCTTTCACCGAAGATATTCGGGACAACGTGACAGGCAGTGAGCCCATCGCCCTCTTTATGTGGAAGCCAACGATATAATTCGTACATAAGTTTTTGAAAAACCCATTGGTACCAGCCTGCCACCTCAATCGCCAATCCGCTTGCCAATTATGGCATTAGTGGCAAATCCTACCTTACGGAAGAGGCCTATTACAGTACTGTAATGAACTTTATAGGCCATTATGTATGTATCTTTGCTATGTGGTGTCGGCATAAGTATTTTTCACTATCTTTCTCTCTGCGAGTGTCCACGTAAAAGACCACTAGTGGTATAACCACTAACATACTATACATAAAATACCAATCCCACTTTTATGAAATTAAACTTATTTCTAGAACAACAATATATGTAATCTAGAGCAACCAAGTTTCAAACAACACTTCTAGAGCAATACCTGAATTGATTTTATTTCAGACCGGCCATATTTGGGCAAGAGTAGAGTATATTTTTCGTGTCCTATTCCTCTTACAAATTATTTGTATGAAAACGTACGCCCAGAAGTAGACAGCTGTTATTTACTATAAAGAGTTCTTAAAATTAGACGTAAGATTTTGGAATCTGTTTATCTTAATATTTTTCCCATTTTTTTCCCATATTGGGGAGTCAGTGGTCTAGAGAGTTTAGTCCTGTCGATTTCAGATCACATACGGATAACACGACAGGTGGTAAGCCTGTCGTGTTATTGTCGTGCTTACTACTGCTACGAATTACCGTCGACTTACCAAGCCAACGATATAAATCGTACGTAAGTTTCTAAAAAGCTCACCGTACGTATGTACGTAGTATGTGCTTTACACCTGGGAATCGAATTCGGATCATCTGATTAGAATTTCATTCACCCCGCCACTCGGGCATCATGACTTACGAGTTTATTTATATTTACTCTCAATTGTAAAGAAAAATAAATTTAAAAAAAAACATAAATTTTGATCTGTATATTGGATAAATTTCGCATCAGTCTTGAGTAAATATTAACATGTCTGATATTAATATGTATTGAATTTGGTTCTGTCAACCTCATTTCTTTGAAAACGCGGTTTATATCTTTTTGTACAGAATTAAAATACAAACCATTTTAGGGTAATTTTTTTACTGAACATATATGTGAGGGTAATATTTTAATGTATACACATTAAAACTAATTATATAACACAACAAAAGTTACTTTGTGGTGTGCTTACTACCCCCTTTCTTCCCGTGGTTATGGTCAGATACAATTAAGTCAAAACTCTTTAAAAATGTCTATGGCTACTGACAGAAGCCAGTGTAACCATCACGAAAATCTAACACGTGAAAACCGAATGAGGCCGGCCTTCATCAACAGTCTTGTACGAAACGTCAGGTATAAAACGCCTCGCGATCAGCTGTATTGCAACCAAGCGTGGCGATTATGGTAAATAATTAAATATCTTCACGCAATTCCCATCAGGGATAGACAGAGGTCTAGTCTAGACAATTAAGTCCCTTCGACCCACTTTCCACCGAAAATATTTTCAGGACGTGACAGGTGATGAGCCCGTCGCCGTCAGTATGTCCAAGCCAAGGATACGAGCTAAGGATACGAGCCTGCCACTTGGGGATCGAACTCGGTTCTCCTAACTCGAAATTCCAACCACCCAACCATTCGGCTATCGTGACTCTAACTGGCGATTATAGTTAATCCTACCTAACGGCCTATAAAGGTCTGCAAGAAATAGAACTTGACCAGGGGATTGCTGATCGCAGTACAAGATATATTGCACCTAATACAAATGTACGAGACAGCCGAGTGGTTTGGTGATCGCAATTCGAGTCAAGAGACCTGGGATCGAGGTGGCAGGCTCGTACCAATAAGTTTTTCAAAACCATTGTACGATTTATATTGTTAGCGTGGACATAAAAACGGCGACAGGCTAACCAAAAATAAATAAATAAACTAAGTAAAAACTAAAATAAACAATTTATTGCTACTGCTATAATTTTAATCTGGTATTTTTGAGACGGTTATCCCGCCGTAGCAGAGTTTCCCCTGGATGCATCTTAACACGGCAAGATCAGGGTTATCAACTCTACAACAATTTTCATCGAAGTCGTTCACAGGGCAAAGTTTACTGCATTCAGCCGAAAGATTTCTATTACACCCATACCATAAATATATCTATTAAACCCATACCACAAACTTATTCATTAAACTCAAGTTTATCGGCTTGAAACATGTTATTGCGTTCGATTTAAATTTTTCAAAGATAACCATTATAAAAACGCGATTTATTTAATTTACGCGAGCTGTCAAATAATTATCAGTCATGTGCGACTGCATAATGTGCCAAGTATTTTGCTGCTCTATTCACTTTTTATTATAAATTCGAACGTATTTATGTTTCTTTTATCTGCATTTTTGTTAGATTTTTAAACAGGTTTTATTTTAAAAATAGCCTGTTGCCCTTACACTGTTGCCACTAGGGAATAGTGGCAACAGTGTAAGAATTACAAGAGGCCTTATGAATGTTTATAAGTGTTCTAATATGGTCTGTTAAATAAAATTTACTCATGTAACTTCAATTAGGTGGCAGTACTTGCTATTTATTTTTAAAATTTAATAATGCGAGGGGCTTTTTCCGCTCTTCTTTTTCACACCGCGGTAGGTATTTTACTTACTACACAACATCAATGTATGTGATGTTGTCCCTATCTATATATGTATTTATTATTTATTTATTTTACTTACCTCTGGGTTAATATGAAGAAGATCTAATAACATTCTAGAGATCTATAAAGTAACTAAATTTGCTCTTAGCCAGTTCCCAGCGAAATGCGTTCCAAACTTTTTCAGTAAATAGTATTAAGGTGTTATCGGCATATAAGATCTTGGTACCAATGGTTTCCAATTTCCACAGTTCCTTCGTGTAAATTAAGAACGCTTCCTTGTGGTACACCAAATATTGTTGCTTGTTGCTCAATGACCTTTTGCTTAAAAATGATCATCTATTTTCTGATTAAGGGTTTGAGCAACAACAAAGGTGTTATCGATTGCAAATTTAGTATAGGTACTATTTTAATACTGAGTTTTTTTTAAATGTCCAATTTAATACAATGACTTCACTCTTAGCCAACACACAGGTTAATCCTAATTTATAGCAGGAGCATCTGTTTAATTGTTCAGATAAATTCAAAAATATAATTATATTTCCTAGAGGTTACAGTATATGTATGTAGATAAACAGTACATAATGCTGAAACGTTTCTTACAGTTGTACAAAATTATTTTTAAATTGTTAATTGTAAAATTTAATCTTTTTTAAGTGTGTGCTTTTTGATCAAGATGGGGTTTTATAGTCCAGCCTAGTCTACAATGAAATTCAGCTGGGCGTAGACATTTTAGTTTGTAACTTTTGCAACTTACTTATCTTCACACACAGTCCCTGACATGTCGCCAGAGAGAACGGATCGCCAAGTGTCACGATCCCTACATAACTCTTTCGCTTCTTTAAATTTTATCATTTCCTTCACACACCTTAAGGTATCCAAATACCTCTAGACCATCCACTGTTCGAGCAATTTGCTCGCATGCTCTTCGAAAGTTAGTATCGGTTCATCATTTATTTATATTTTATTAATGGCGCAACTAATAATTTTTTTCTTCTTAATTTTTTCTTTATTTCTCTTTAATATTTTACTAGAGAGCCACGGCTTTGCATGGGTAGTAGAGAATATAAGAATTTTTTTTTAATCCGTAGTGCTGCGTCGAGCATTTGGGTTAGATTCAAATTTAACTAGATCGACGAGACTATGATCGTCAAATTAGGCTAAATTACTTGCCAAAAGCCCAGTGAATCACTCCGTCCATTAGTGAAATCCCCATGGACATCCGTTTTTACGGTTTTCAAGGACTTTATTACTGTCAAAAAATATCTTCACGCTATTCCCAATACAGGGTTAGACAGAAACAAGAAAGTCTTTTTGACCCTCCTTTCACCGAAGAAATTTTTAGGACAATTTAACAGGTGGTGAGCCCGTCGCCATCTTTATGTTCAAGCCAACGATGTAAATCGTACGTATGTTTTGGATAAGAGCCATTGGTACGAGCCTTGGGGGCCGAACTCGGGTCTCTTGATTCGGGTCTGATTTGTCCATCTTTTCCGTGTGGTTTTAGCGTCAGAATTTATCTCACTGAATATATCACACTGGGTCTTGTGTGACGCGACTAGAAGACATCGAAAAACACCATACCCGTGGTGCAGCGGTTTGCCAAGCGTGCCAAATAGATTCCTACGGAGAGGCCCATGTTTTCCAGTGTGTAAGACCACCACTCATTAAGTTTGTAAGACTATTTAATAATTATGTATAGGTGTTGAGAGAGAGAGCGAGATAGAGAGAACACAAAGAGATAGGGAACTAGAAAAAGAAACACAACATCACTGTTTATCACTTTTTATAATTTATTTTCACAACATTTTTTTATTTATTTTTCTGTAAAATTTACAATAGCTTACTCCTCACAAATATAATATAATAATCATTATGTAACCCAAACAACGGCGTTTTAACGCTCCGTGTTTACGAAACAGGCAACATTGGAAGAGAAAAATAATAACTACAGTAAATATATCTGATAAAAACTAGTTATAAGCTTATATAAACATAAGGAGTTATGCTCTAACATCTCCTTAACTAGAGAGTCGGGTTGTCGCGCGACTGCTTTTAACATATGAACAGCACGCGACACTGCGTAGTTTCAACCATAAATTACACATACAACAGCTGCACATATTGTATCGATAAGATATACGATCAGCTTGATATGTAACCGGCAACATTAAAATGCATGCACCTTAAAGACAATACAGTCTTTTTAAAATGTTTGCCGGATATATATTTGCGCGAGTTAAATGACTATTAAGAGAATGTTTTTGTCAAGTGCATTAAAAGAAATCGCGCTGTCTATGGTTACACGATTCCGACGCCATTAACTGAATTCGATAATATAATGCAGCTGTTATTTGTGGTCAGTGTTTAACAACTAGAAACAACGCTTAGGTACTAGCGCTTGAATACTTTTAATATTTAAATAATTGTTTCGTATTAAAATGTTCAAATTACACTTCCTTTATGACCACTAAGCTCTTAGATATTTTTAAGATGTCTCCGTAATCTATTACGACCAAAGATAAACATACTCTTGTGTATTTTTTTTTGTTTTAGTCGGCCACGACTTGAGCCAAGTAATGATTGTATATATGTGTTTGCAAATTTATAACACTTAAAATCTGAAAATACTCCTTTACGAAATATTCTACTAATGGATTTATAAAGTTAATTCGCGACGCAATCAGGTTTTATTTTGCGTGTACAATGAGTGCAATTTTTATTTCTTCCTAATTACCGCATTAATTGCATTCAATATCTGTAATTTTAATTAATTTCAGAAACAAGTGCACGTTTTATGTGATATCCATTAAAATTATCTGTAATCGATAATGTACGTGGCTCATAAACATTCTAACAACCCGCATTTCTCGTTCCGTGTCAGCTTTAATGAATGAAATATAAAATAGCATATTTATAATGCAATTTTCTCATAAGTTGCATGCTATTTTGTAACACTTTACATTGCGCGTTTCGCAGTGCATAGACGAAATGCATTTAAAACTAAACACTTGGGCAATATCTGACCTTCGTAATATTCATTTGCATTATCTCAAACAGCCTTTAGTTGCAATATCTCAACATGTAACCTATATTTGAGTAACGCGTTTTGATAACAGATGTTTTCGTTTTGCTTTTGCATTCAAACGCTAATAACCAGTGATAAGTTACAGATTAAAAATTAAAATATTATAAAATAAGGCTAGCTGAAAACTCATGGTAACTATAGAAAAATAAAACCCTATTCTACATTGCAATGTCTCTCTTTTAAAACAAATTAATAACATGCCTCGAAATATATACATTTTTAGACCGTATTTGGAAGCGTTTTGTTATAGAAATAACAACTGGAAATGAATGGAAGAACTTCATGGTTTGATGAGCTTTTATAACCGACACCATTTTATACAGCCTTGCAAGAGTATAAAAGTAATACAGAATATATAAATTAAAAATTCTTTTGCTTAAAGTTAATCAACGTAAATGATGATATTGGTTCACAGACTAGCGAAATAATTTTCGTAGACCAGTTTAGTTTTCTTGTTGCTTTTATTGATCTGTAGTTGGTCTATGTATAGGCTGCTAGTGTTTTGTACTTAAATACCAATCTACAAAATTTATTTCGTATCTATTTTAATGCTCATCAAAGCTAAAAATTTTCGAATTCTCCCAAAATTTATAGTTTACGCAAGGAGGTAGTTATTAACAGGTCACGCCAATAGCTGAACTACAAACGTTACAATAACAATCACAGTTACGTTAACAGAGTCCACCGAGCAAACTATAATAGGAAAATCTATTGTTCACCAAATAGGACCATAGGTCTTCAAACCTATTTAGTATAACGCATTAAATGCCTCGTTTAGTTGTATCTTGCCCGATGGACCAAGTCAGCTTAAACAAAAACAATAATAAAGATAAGAAAAAATCTGTCGAAAAGACTACAAATCACAACTTAGACGCCTGTCTCGATATATTGAGAGATATCTCTAATGATAAAACTTATGTACATAATACAAATGGAAAATATTTTAGTTTCCGTTAGCTAAATTATGTACTTTATTTATTACTAAGTACAGACGATCATATCATACAGTTATATTTTAAGTTAGCGATAATATAATTTGAAAGATTTGCTGATTTTTACCTGAGCGATTTTGTATATATAACAATTTAAGCGTCAATAGTCTAATGGTTTAGGGTGCGGATTGCGAAACATGATATCACAGGTTCGAACCCGCCATACGACTATTGGTCGTGAAGCACATATGCAACACTGCAACCCAGTTGGAGTGGTTAAAAGTAATATTAGTAATTTTATTTCGCATTGCATTATTAAATAAATGAGAAATACGAAAGGAAAAATCAACTGATAGAGGCGAGATGAATTTGACATTTATTTAATGACAAAGAGCCTAGTAAGGCATAAATGCTGAAACTCGTTGCTAGTATTCCTTAATAAAATAAAAAAAGCAAAACCTTTACAGGTCTTCTGAATTTGTTTTCAAATAAGCGACTTAAGGCAAAGGTTTTTATTAGTTAATCAAAAATAATAAACAGATTTTAGGTCAATATTGATTCACGATGTATTCGACACTTTGGCAACAAATCTTAACAACTGTCATCATTACTGTAAGTTAAAGAAAGCCAATGAGCACACGACTGAGGTCAATGACACGGTGAACAATTATATTAATTTGTTTCAAAATTATTTGCATATAATGTACTAAATTATGAACTTAATGTCAAGAAGCCTTCTCTACCCAAGTTGTATCCATTTTTAATGATTCAGTTATAAATGAGTAGGCCTTTATCAATTAATATCTCTCCCCCAAATATTCTACATCATCTTGTATCAGAGTTGATTTGAAAAAATTAGAAATAGACTTTATTAAATGCAGTATGTATTTTAAAGACATTTTTGTATTTTAAAGAAACTCGGGTAAAACGCAACGGAATATAGCTTATAAAAATTTCGATAATATTTTTAAATTCTCTATTCTTAAGTGCCGACATTCGGCCGAAACAAATCATTTAAAGATTCGAAGATAAAATGAGATCTAAAATTTTGGTTTGATAGTGAGCAAGTCAATAGTAATTCGTTTATAAAACCTCTCAAGATTTCCAAGTTATAAGATACTCTAAAAAGCTGATTGTACTTGTTTACCTTCGGATACATAGCCTACGAGAAATAACATAGTATTTATCCTTGCGATTCGTGTATACATATATATATCTTTAAATATGCGTTGGCAAATATATAAGACATGCACATTTTGGCCGGACACTGTTTACATCATCGTTCGTATATCTATACTATTATATATATTAATTAAAATACAACAATAATAATATATCATTCTATGGAATTTAACTAGATAATAATGTAATGTAAGTATATAATCATCGACAACATTAGTTTATTCTATAACAATTAAATCACATTTTTTTTTCATACCAACTACTGTTTTAAAGACGTTAAGGTATTTTAAAAGAGAAACGTCCCTAAGTACTCGCTTACTATGACTCCACTACACGTAAATGTTCTTAAAATATGCGTTATACTGTATTTATTTATTTATTAAAAACAAGTGAACTTTAATATTGTACACATCTTAGATATAGATTTTTTTTTAGATTTTAAGAATTTTATTTTAATTATTTTTATAGTAATTAATTTGTTGCTTCGTACGCCAAGCCGTATACAATACTAGAGCGCTCACGAACTGGAAGAATACATATTATAATCTTTTATTTTAGTAAATATGCATGTAGTAAAATAGACTTTCTGTATGCCCTATAAAAAGGAACGGAATTTTTTTCCCAATCACTGGAAACTGTTCTACACAAAGTCGGAGGAAGGTACCAACTATAATTCCTGCCGTATAGAAATTTCAAAGACCATTAACAGATATTTAGCGTCTCGGAGACCGTTAGACAGGGCCGGATACGATTTCTGACTTGCAACAACTGCTAAATAAAAAAACCTCATCCAAATTTGTGGCCAATAGAATTTCGTTTAACAATCTAGCCGTACATCCGACACTTTATGGAGAGACATGCCGCTACTATACTGTGACTATAGATACAAAGCTTAAAAACAATAATTAACTAGTCTTTTACGGATAGACCGTCGGCCAAATTAGTCGCTTCCGTTACGTGAACATAATTTTCGTACTGCTAACGTGTTAAATGGTCAACACGAAAGGAGTACGACTAGAAATTACCTCACGTCACAATCGAGCCGTACGTCTTACTCCTAATGAAATTGGCAAATTGAGAAGAAAACACTCGTCGGAATTGACAGGAATTGATCGGGTTCAGTGTGAGCAACATACGAATTGACGCAGAGCGATCGCGTCAGACCGGCAACCTGACGGACTTTACGGAGCGGGGGCTCCCGACGGGCCCGGCGTGTGGGGCTCCGGTGTCGCTGAGTCCGCAGGTCGGCTGGGAAGCGGGGCGCGGCGACGAGTGACGAGTGACGAGTGGGCTACGTACTATATACATTTGGCACTAGTTGCGGCGCGGGGGCGGCGCGGGTCACGCGGGGCAGAGCGGCACGCGGCAGCAGTCGCAGGCGCACAGGCAGGCGCAGGCCGCGCACGCGCACACGCACACCACGTAGCCGGGCACCATGCCGCCCATGCCGCCCATGCCGGGCATGGCCGTCATGTGGCCCATGTGGCCCATGGCGCCCATGCCGCCCATCTGCGCGGGCACCATGTAGGGCGAGCTCGCGCACAGCTCGCGGCAGGCCAGCGCCTCTATGAGCGCGAGGGTCTGCCGCCGCTCGTGGCCCATCAGGCACACGGTGGACTCGCGCACCACGCCGTGCAGCAGTGTCAGGTACCTGGTAGTAGAAGAATAGTTTTATATTATTGATTTATTATGCATGACATATACATATGTAGTCCATCAAACTCCAAGATTAAAACAACATTCGACAGAGTTACATATGAAAGACCTACAGAAAAAAAATATAAAAAGAATATCAAAGGTAAACAGAGGTAAACACTTAAATTATTCCGACCCAGCTTCCGTCAAAGACATTGTTTGGGACAATGTAATAGTTGGTAAGCCTGTCGCCGTTTTCATGTCACGACGATATAAATTGCACACGTTATGAAAAAACCCCATTGGTTCGACTCTGCCATCTGGAGATCGAACTCTCTTAACTTTAAAATATACCCCATAACAATCAAATTAAATTAAATATGCCATAAAGAATAGAATCGGGCCCTAAGATGTTAGCTTATCAGATTTAGCTTAAAGGAATTATCAAATGTTTACCTGTGCTTTAACGTCTCCTCTTCCCGCCCCATGAAGTGGTTCCGCAGGTATGCCTCTAGTTTGGCGCGCTGTTGCCCGAGCTCCGGGAAGTCGATGAAGAATCGGGAGCACATGTAGCGCTCCAGGGTCTTGATCTTGTCCGGCCGCGCCGCCCTGTATCCCTTCGCCAGCAGCGCGCAGTACTTCAGCAGCCCCCCGCCGCGAATCTCTTCAGGTTGCCGAGTGGCGATCAGTTTCTCGGACAGATGTAGCAGCGCCTCGTTAAAGTCCCCATAAACGGACTCGCCGACGACTGTTGGGTAGAAGTTCTCTCCGATGGGCAACTGAGCGCACTCGTGGAACGCCAACAACGAGTCCAAGGCGATTTGAAAGGAATCCACCGAGAACTCGAACTGTCGGCGCATCGTGTCCACGAATTTGAGCTCGACGGACTTGTGGCCGCGCGAGTTGCCGAGCGAGATCAGGGACCAGCGGTCGCCGTCGGCGTTGACGCGCACCATCTTGGAAACGTAGGCCTCTTTGAGGCCGGCTGGAGTGGCGCGACGGCGGGGCGTGGCCGGCGGGAGTAGAGTGGCGAGGTGGCCAAGTACGGCGGCCTTGACGCGGTCACAGTGACGAGCGGTTGGGAGTTCGGCGGTGAAGATAAGGTCGATGTCGGAGTAGGGTTGCGGGCGGTCTGCCAGTACGTAGCTCGCGGCGCCGCCGTTGAGACGCACGTCGCGCACGGCCACGCCCGCGCCGCCTGCGCTCTGCGCGGCCTCCAGTCGCGTGCGCACGCCCGCGACGAGCTCGCGCAGGCGCACGTGCAAGGTCGGGAAGTTGCCCCGGCCGTGGATCGCCACCACTTCGTCCATGACGTCGTTCAGCCGCCGCACTTGTTCGTAACTGAGAACGGCATGCCGTTCGCCGCCGCCGCAGCCTTCTTCAGAGGAGGTGTAGCTCGATTCGCTCTGTAACAAGAAATATATTTCACTTTTATTACACATACTTCACATTTCACTAAGAAATAAATAAAAATATCTTCACGCAATTCCCAATACAGAACACCGAAGTTATTTTGGGGACAACATGACAGGTGGTGAGCCCGTCGCCGTATCTGAATATCCCATAATCTATTAAACATCTTAATTAACTTAGAAGGACGAAAAAAATATTTACATATATTTTAAGTCAACAATCGAATATAAATTCATTATAAATTTCAAAAATGCATAGGTTACAATCGGTGGTTACATTGTTTAACCCGATCTCTTCCTGATTAACCGGTATGCTACCGTGTCCCAGCGTCTGAACAAATTGTCGAACTAGGAACTTGACGACAAATTGACGAACAAAAAAGACTAATAAAGAATAAATGTAGACCAACGTTATCGATATTATAAATCGAGCGATATATAGTGAATCATCAAGCAAATTGAAAGTCAACGCAGTAAAACCCGTCACCGGCACACAACAAGTGCCATTTGACACGGTCTCGGATATAAAAGACATTTCCATAGACCCGAAAACACCCGGAACCGATCAGAAATGAACTTCCTAGAAATAACTAAGCAAAAACAAATATGCGGAGCTGTAATGCCTCTGGTAACGTCGACTCCAAATGAAGTGCGGATCAAGGTCGATGATATTAGAAAAACAAACATACTCTGGTTTGATGTGTGCATAAACGGATTCCTAGACAATGGCTCGATCTCTGCATAATTTTGTACGCAACCACGCCTCAAACGATGTTGATACAACTTACTTATTTGACGGCCTGTTAAAGTCTATTGCAGGACATATACCTCGCCAGCATATTGAGCAAGTAGATTTTGACTTCGCGAACTTTAAGCGCTACTACTGGTCACCGGTCTTATTAATATTGGTATGGTATTCCTACCATTTTTGGGGAGCTATTCCCACATTAAATTCACCTCTACAAAGAAACTTCTGGAAGGCACTTTTATTTTTCCCGTATCTGAGTACCACAGTAATAATCCTACGGATATTTTTTTATAATAAAAATAAAATTTTAAAGTGCAATGACAGAGATAGAAACTCGGGTAGTAAAATAACTAGAAAATGCTACTCGCTAGGATACATATCTCATAGAATTATCAGGAATAAGAAGAAGTAAGGTTACTTTCGATCCTCAAGCTTATTATTAAAATTCATTTAAATTATTGATTGGGTACAAGCCTATGTATATATTATATATTAGATATATAGCTACAGTACGCATATACGTATGTAACTTATTTACTATGCTATGCTATGTACCTAAACTTCTTCTATCTAACTTTCTTGTTTTCCTTGTCAAAAATAATTACTAATACCTGGCTGTATAAAAAGATAATTATATTATCTGTATCAATATCAATAGCGTAAATCTATAGCGTCTATTAAAGCAATTAGTTTTTGAATAAGGAGGTCATTACTGCGTAAATACTGAGCCGACGGCGCAATAAAAAGTGAATGGAGGCAAATTGAGTCACAATGAAATATTATTCCGTTGTAGTACGGATACGTCGTCCACAAAGTCTCGGTCGAAGAGGACGACGTATAATAATTTTATTCTATAGTAGCTCAGTGACCGTGTCTTGGGGACATCCAACATTGAATCAATTTATTGAGAATTAAATTATATTATAGACAAACATGAAATGAGTAATAATCAACAAAGTCGTATCTTTGATATAGGCAGATAGTTAACACTGTTGCTACACATCGCTCTGAGCCCAAGAAAAGAAAAAGAATGTCAAAGGTTTCTGTTTTTATTCTTCTATATTTCAGGTTAAAACTATACTCTTTGGTTATATTGAAAAAAAAAAAAAGTCTTCATATCATGTTAAAAATTTATTGTAATATGCGACCAGTACATGTTACTTGGAGAAAAGAAATTAAAATTACAAAAAAAGGGCGTTTATTGGAATCTACGTTCTTCACTACTCACCACTAGTGACCTTGCCATCTCGTTACGTTTCGCGAGCATTTTCTACTAGCTCTTGTACTTTGTATGATTTAATACTCTTCGGTTACAAGCTGAGGTCACCGTGACGCACGGACAAACTATTTAATTACACCAATTTTATTAGCACTTTAATTAATTATCTACATTTTTTTAAGCAGTTCTGTACTTCTTAGTAAATGAAAGTTAGTTAACTAAACTGAATTAGTTAATAAAATTTCTTTTATTTTAGGATCTTTACTAAGAACATCACAATATTTTCCATGGCGATCTATTAAAAAAACATTTTCCTTTAATGCTGTATTTCAAAAGAAATTATTTCCGTTCCCGTGGGAGCTTTGGGATATAAAGAATTATATTCAAAGAGTGTTTGCACAGTATGTAAACAGTGTTGCTACTCATAGAATATATAATCGCTACATTTAAATGAGACTGAGATTTAAGAAGGCGTCGCCTCTGCAGATAGCCGAGTAGATGGGTGGTCGGAATTTCGAGTCAAGTGACCCGAGTTCTATCCCCAGGTGGCAGTACCAATGAGATTTTCAAAAACTTATGTACGAATTACATCGTCGGCTTGGACATAAAGACAGCGACGGGCTCACCACCTGTCACGTTGTCCCGAAAATATCTTCGGTGGAAGGTGGGTCAAAGGGACTTAACTGTCTAGACTAGACCTCTGTCTACCCCTGTATTGGGAATTGCGTGAATATATTTATTTATTTATGTCACCTCTGAAGCATAATTGAGTCGTAATTTACTTTATACATTATAAATTTTCCATACGATTGTCCGTATCGTAAGCTTTGTAAAATCGGATCACAGGATACCCTTAATAAACTGAAGTACTGATGCATGTGCTCTTTATGTAACACACTTCGGAAACGCAATCCATCGGAATGTCCGGACGACGGGAGATAAAACTAGCGTGCTGTTAAATAACTCGAACCAACTTAGCGTCAAATGTTACTTAATATTAGGCTAATGAAACCTTTATGATGCACCTTTATTGATCTCTAAAGCGTGTAAGCCTGTGGACTTTTTCTTATTATTCTTCTAATTAAGGAGAAATATACATATCATCCCGTCATCATCATTTAATAAATAATATCTAATATTATATGTTCTTAATTGTTTTATATTTAATTTTTGATTCTACATTTCGATTGAATGTCACATAATAAACTTAGTCTATTTTTGAACAAATTTGTTGTCCGTTTGCCCTGATCAAAGCTAACAGATCAGTTCTATTAGTTTAAGAGGAACACATAAAAGAGACAAAATGAATTAAGTCAATCAGACAAAGGGACTTTCGTAATAAATGATGGAGTGCTAGGATTTTGTCCTTTTTGTCCTACTAAGTTTGTTGTTTTAGACACGTTTCAGTTAAATGACTATAGCACCGTAATACACGTGTCTTGCTAATAAACATAATGTTTTCTTTGAAATTGACGAAAACAATATTTAATGGTGACATATAAAAATATTCCATGTAAATACATGGTACGAGCTACCTGCTACGGTCTACCGTATCTAATTTCTCACAATGTATGTGGCGTGGACTAATTTGTACAAATTTACGACGTTGGAAATTTTTTCTAACGCGGAAGTGTCACGTCCTTCATTTTTTGTGGCCACCGTCCAAAACAGCGGACGTGGTGGAAACCGAACTTTAACATTGACCAATGGTGGCTGTGGTTTCGTGTCTAAATTAGAAACGATAGTACATACAAATTGGCGATAACATACGTTATTCTTTGTCATTAATGTAAAAAAAAAAGTTAATTAAGTCACGATAGCCGTGTGGTTGGGTGATCGGAATTCGAGTCGAGAGACCGAGTTCGACCGAACGTATGCACGATTTACATCGTTGGCTTTGCCATGGAGACGGCGAGAGGCTCACGTTGTCCCCAAAAAAAAGGCCTTCGGTGAAAGGTGGATTGAAAGGACTTAATTGTCTGGACCTCTGTCTACCCTGTGGAATGGCGTGAAGAAATATTTATTTATTTGTTAATATAACATAATATTGATTTAACTAATTCTACGTCTACTATTATTATATATTCTGAGCTAATTCTAAATTTAAAAACGTAAACACTATGGCGTAAGCATAATAACCATAGACATTTTATTTATCGTTTACACAACGTTCGGAAACCTGTTGAACGTAAAAATTTAATTTCACTCGGTTCACATCAACATGTTACATCCATGACATTCATTTACATTCACGCATGACTTGAATTTATTTTAAAATTTAGTTCTATTGCGTAATCGTGAGCTGTACGGAATAACGTGCGTAACCGGCTCTAATAAAACATTCTGTAAAGCGTCTATCCTAAAAAAATATACCACATATTTTTATATATGTTTCTTAATCTTCACGCTATTTCCCAAAACTGGAGTACACAGAGATCTAGACGGAAATAACCCATTCGACCCACCTTTCACCAAAGCTCATTTGTCACAACGACAGGTGAGCTATCGCCAACTTAGTGCCCTAGCGAACGGTACAATATTTACATGAATACATATTTACGAGTGTTTAAATAAATATTCATATATACATGACATTATCTATTAACGCGTCATAATACAATTTCTATTACAGTGACAGGTTATGATTTACAGTGATAACATACTCTTTGGTTTGTTCGACCATAGAGTTACGTGTTACATTCGGCAACGCCATTAAAGATTTGTTATGTTGGGTTTTCTAGACAGCAAATGGTCGCCTTGATCCGTAGAAATCAACTGAGCAGAAGGCCACAGCAGACACGTGCATTTAGAGACAGCGTTTGTTATTGTTGCAAACTATTAGGCCGAGACTAACTTTCGAAGACCATGTGAGCAAATTGCTCGAAGAGGGGAGGGTCAAGAGTACTCGGATACCGAGAAGTGCGGTCTGGTAAATGATGAATTTGAAAGAAGCGAAAGAGGTATGCAAGGATCGTGACACTATCGATCTGGCTACTCCTTCAGGGATTATGTGATAGGATATTTATTTTTATTACAAAAAAAACTAATATAGTAAACTATTACAACAAAAAAAAATTTTTTATCGATTTAATTTGGAACAAACCTAACGGAAACAATTTTGATTGTCGATGTCGATTGTCTAAATCGATTTTTCTGTCTTCCGCCTGCGGTACGAGGAAATTACACGTGTACATAGTCATGTCGGGAATGTTTGTTATTAAAACCGTTATTACTTCGCGTTCCGCGGTTAAGGTAATTTGCTTAAAGGATCTTTTATTTTTATTTAAGAAGTTTTATCAGTAATTATTTAGCTTGAACTCTTTCTATAGACAGGTTCAAAAAGGGTTCATTTCTTCCAAATTCTAGACCTCTTTTAGTACTGAGAAAATGCGTCAAAATGACAAAAAATTAAAAACATGTGGATAATGACAAAAAATGTGATTTGTTGAATGAGAATACAAGGGACCTTGAACCAAACACTTATACAGAATGCGTTTTAACGGAAATCCACCACAGAATAAAGGGACCTTACATTCATAGATTTTTTTTTAAATTGTTAGCAGGCTGGAAAGATTCTTTAGGTTGTTCTCAAAATTTAAAAGAATAACAAATTAAAAAAAATTATCACGACCCGCTGCAACTCGCGCCACCCACATCGAGCACGCAAACTAGATTCTTGAACTGAATTCGCTTGACGTGCAAAACGAACGCAAACAGCGGAAAATGCTGTATTTTGAACTTTTACGTACATCTGTTGCGTGTGTTAGACAGTTGTATGAATCATTACTGTAGAAATACGACATAAGAGAGCGGTGCACACGATTAATATCTGGTGACCATAGAGCTGGATAAGCCAAAGCTTAACGAGCAAGCGCGACAACGCGTCCAAAGATTATACAATCACTACATCTCGGCGTTTAGCATACTCGGCGTGTAGCTGATAAAACTAGTTTATAAATAACTAATATTTTATAAATAAAGATATTTTCCCTTAATTTTTATCATTCAAAAGTTTTTAAGCAAATATTTAATTCGTTTTACCCAGCCAGAAGAAGAAAATTAGTGGTGTGAAGAATACTTAAACACTCTAGTACTTAGCCTGGTACTTAAACACTCTAGTAACTAAAAACAGAGATCCAAAATTTCTTATTAATTTCATTCATATCAAACATTTAAAATACTTACATTCGGTGATATTCCAAAATTTAAAGCAGAAGTCAAAGGTAGGATGAGTATTGAATTTTCTATATATTTTAAAAACTGTATTTGGACCCCAAATAGAAGTGTTGGTTCATCAAACTCTATAACGTGGAGGAACAAAAAGTAGTGAGAATGACATACTCTTACTTTGGGATCGGAACAATGTATGTGATGTTGTTCCTGTTTATTTATTTTAATTGCTAAATTTAACACAAGTTTAACGTAGAAGAAACCTATTGCTAGGAAACCTGCATGTTTATGAACTAAATAATATAATTCGATGATGTTTCAATGTAGAAATGAAGTCTTGATAGCAGAGTGGTTGGGTGATCGAAATTCTAGTCAAGATACGCAAGTTTAATACCAAGGGGTTTTTAAAAAAAAAATATGTATGATTTCTGTAGTTGGCTTAAACATAAACGGCGACGGGTTCACCACCTGTCACGTTGTCTCAAAAATGTCTTCGGTGGAAGGTGGGTCAAAAGGACATACTTGTCTAAATCTCTGTCTACACGTGTATTGGCAATGGCGTGAAGATGAAGATCATTTTTCATGTCCGCCCATCGGTTCTGGAGCAGCAAGCCGAAACTTCTTGAGCACCAATCTCTCAAAGAATATATATAAGATTTTTCATAGCAGTGGGAATTAATTTTCCTCTTTCACTGTTCTTTTCCTACCTTCATCAACAAACTATTCCGTGACTTTAATGGTTTTATAGAGCGTGTTGTACGTCGACGTGACGTATACAAGCAATACTCACCTGTTTCCTCATATGAACTGGATAATTGTACACGTAACTGATTCATGCAATAATTGAATAATTAAATAACGTGAGATTAAAATGGCGATTGTTGTATATAAATGTCAATACCAGTGTACATACAAGTAAAACAGGTAAAGGGCTAGCAGATTGATATCGTATTACGTTAAACGAGCTCTACACACTCTTGTGTATATAACAAACATTGGTATCTGGGAAACTTCTTCAAGGATATTTCCCAATACTGGTGTAGACAGGGGTCAAGACAATAAAATTCTCTCGACCCATGTTTCATGGAAGCTTATTTGAGATAACATGACATGTGTTTTGTCAATCGCTGTCTTAGTGGTAAGCTAAAGGTGCAAAGCTAGCTAAAGGTGCAATTTATTTATAATTCAATATAACTCATTCAATGACTCGAGCATATACATTCATATCTATCACTCAAATGTCTGCTTCATGCGGGACTCGAACCTGAAACCCATAGCTTTCGAAGGCAGGGTCACTATTAACTAGGCTTCGACCGCATAATCAAATACTACTATTCACTATAATAAATAATCAACTATAGAAGTTTGAAGTAATACAATTGTCTAAATATGGACGAGATTTATGAGTTACATACATATTCATAATGGCTTTTAGTGGTTCATTATGCTGTGGAACAATGCCATCAAGATAAAGTAGATTGTCCGAATTCGTCTCTTAATCTAGTAGTGATAGATCCCTGGAATATTCTAGATAAACTGTTGCCAACATTTGCTATACGAATAACGAAGCTTATGTAAAATCATTGTGTCTTGCTAAAAACAACTTTGTGACGTTTAAGATATAGTTAATATTTATTAAACCATTGAATGCGTTTATTGTTTTTTTTTGCACGCAACAGTCTTCGTTATCGCACTGCGATATGTAGGTCGACACGTTTTCTAGAATTGAAATTAACGCATACATCTTCGATGCAGTATTCACTTACAGTACAATATAAAAATATATATACAGTAAATATAAAATATATGCATATACTCTAAAAATAAAAAGAAGTGTTCCAGTTTGGATCGATAGACTCTTTCAAATGTTTAAATAACAATTTAATACAGAAGAATAATACGAATATTGCTTATTTAATGGGACTTTTGGTGAAATATCTGGGCACTAATATTCCACACTATGGTAAGTGGTGAAAATGAGACAGAACGTAGACAGACAGACAGGATAGATTCCTAGGCAGATAAGGGACCTACTACTGATTAAAGTTTACTATATACATCGATTTAGAGACCTATCAAATACATTATAATCCGATTAAAATGCAGTTTATTATTTCAAGTATGGTTAAATAGTTCCAATTATTAATTCAGTTGGATTACAATTATTAAGACGCAGTAAAGAAATTTGTGATTATTATTTAGTTAAAGCACTTACAATTATTTAGTTCAATGATAGTAGATAAATCCTATTCAGTCAATATCCCTAATATTCATATGATTCATATTGCGGTTGTAAACATTGTTAACAGCTTACAAATAAGAGAACCAAATAAATTTTCCCGTTGAAATTTATTTGGTTCTAATTGGCTACAGACAATAATTTTAAATATTTAACGATGGAATATTTTTTTACAAATAGAGTTTAAAAAGAAAATTTAGAAAGAAAAACTCAGAAAGGGACCGTGTCACGTCGCGATGTTGTTTTTGTGTCACGATCAAGATGGCGACCTTGAGTAATAGCGCGATACGTGCGTTTTGCCCGCAGCATATTACCATATCATTACATTTAGATGTTATCTCCTCTAACAATCAGAAATAGAAAAGAGATAAGCTATTGATATTAGATAATGTTAGCAGTGTGGTGATGGTATCGTATTCGATTCAATTATGCATACTTAATGTAACAGCCCTCAGGATAAATCTTAGTGTTGGGGTAGGACGAACTCAATTTTATATTATTAGGTAAAAAATAAATTTATAGCATTCATTTTTTATCTATGAAAAATCTTCTGTACATGTGTAGGTGACTCAACCATTCCTACAGCTGGAACAATTTTGATGATGTTTTTGTGAGGATGTTTTAAATTCCCATTGGGTTCATTCAGAAATGTTCATGCATGGGTTGGAAATGAATGTGGGCATATGGACTAGTATATTCCATGTGTCCCATACAGTAAATTAGTCCACAGTTTTTTTTTGCATAAACAACGGGAAATTTTACCATGTAGACTAAGAATTGTGTAGATATTTTGTAAATTAATACTCTACAGATGTTATATGTGCACGGGTATAGAAGTACGCCGCAAAAGATTTTCTCTAGTGATGCGGATGTAACTGTGACGCAAAGTAAATATTTCCGATGTATCGATGGCCCATCACTAATGTGCAAACACGCAAAGTCTAGACGGACAAGATAGACACGAGCCAAGAATAAATAACGAATGGACTCAAGAGCGTTATTGTTAGAAGCACCCATAACTATTAAGTGCATATTTAGAAATCGATTGTTATTAACTAAAGACCTACTTTACTTTTGATAAAATTATATATTTTAATTATTTTGTTCAAATCGAAAATAAAATGTAAATTCTCTGTTTAATTTTTGGAAATTATTGCTAACTCTTACTTAATTACGTTAAAGATAATAATGATCACCACTGCCCTCCAAAAAAAAAAAAAACGATTGCTTTTTAATTAATTTTAATTAATTACTTTCTTGTTTAATAATGGAGCAGTAGCCTTACGACTGCTGGTAGAATTGAAAAAAGTATGTATTGTGTTCATATATAGCCATGATACTGGCCGATGGATTGCAACGAAGGAATTTATTCCGAAACTTAAATCTAAATCTATTACGAAATTTATATCTTATGGTGAAACGAGCTCAGTATACATACGTGAAAAATTAAAACATTTCACTCATAGGCAGTGATGTAAAAACCGGTAAACAACTTAGGGAAGAGTTGGAATGAAAATAAAAATTTAAATGAAAATTTTAAATGATTGAATGAAAATTTAATTAAAAATGAAAATTTAATTAAAGTAAGGAAAACACAATTCAGTATAGATATCTTATAGCATGGAAAACACAATAAAGAGTGGACTCAATAACGACAATGTATCCTTACTACCTAACAAAAATATTGTATAGATTATGAATATTGTATGAGCAGCTGTTTTGTCGATCATTTTTAATTCTTTAAATACGACATCAGAATATTCGTTTGCCTGTGTATTCGTTTATAAGTAGATTCCAATGCTGATATCATCAAGATTGTTTACACATTCATGTTTATTATGTATCTTCTTTACAGTCAAAAGGCCACTGCACATAGGCCTAACCCAAAGACTGCCAGAAATAATAATATTAATAATAATAAATACATACATTGATAGGGACAACTTCACATACAGTGCTCTAATCCCAAAGTCAGCAGCATAGGCGCTTGTATTATGGAATCAGAAACAACGAAGGTACCACAAACACACAAAACCTGATAAAAAAAGTTTTTCTCTACGTTGACAAGACCGATAATCTAACCCTTGAGCACCGTGAAAACTGGTGTGTACGCTACTAGTCCATGGAGGTCGACAAATTAACAACAGTCTTGAGCCACTTGTATCCACATACTTCCCGCAATATAGTGCAAATTGACACTCCGTCTTTGGATCGGCCTAAGCTGCGTTTATCTGTACAATATGCCACTCAAGATCAATCCTTTCTTTTACATTGGTAGTTCTTCTAGTTTAGCTAACTGGCTTATTGTCACTTCAGCTGTAAATCATTACGGCTATGTCGGTTACCATGGTACCATGGTTAGCTTCCTCTTTTGATTTTCAGCGCGGGTCCACGTCACAGTTCCATAAACCATCACTGGCAATACGCACTGGTCATGTAGTAGTTAAATTTATGTAATAATTATTACAATTTATAACGATCTCGAGAAAATGTAGACGAGTGGCGTATTCACCGATTTTTTTAGAAGGGGGCAAACGAGCAGGTGGCTCACGTGATGGTACGTGATTACCGCCCCCCAAGAACACCTGTAATACCAGAGGAATAGCACATGCGTTGCCATCATTTAAGAAAGGAATAGGCTCTTTTCTTGAAGGTCCCTAAGTCGTGTTAGTGTCATAGTGCGTGGCCGAAAATGTCGCCAAAAACACACTGTGGTGGAATGCCAAGCATCAAAGTGTTATTGATGGAATGTTTGACTATGCCATAAGGTATATATATAATTTTAAAATGTCGCTTGCTCTGAGACCCAGGGTTCGATTCCAGGACGTATCAATGTAGAAAAGACAACATTTCTACTTTGTCGAAGGTCTGGGTGTTTTGGTGGTTGTTTCTGAATCCATAATAAAAGTGATTTAGCTACTTACTTTGGGATCGGAGCAATGTATGTATCCCTATCTATGTTTTTATTTATTATTAAAATAAATGCCCGTACTAAACCAGACAGTAATCTAGAGTTATCTATAATCGCATAAAAAGTGTACAAATAAATTACGTCAAATGTTTTTAGTATCAAAACACGTATCAGCACGTCAATGTAATTCATAGAAATCTTAACAATAAAGTGTTTTATTAGTTTTGGAGTGTTTGGAGAATGTATTGAAAATGTGGCTTGAAAAGGTCTTACTGAATGTGATTTGCTATATACAGAGCAAGTTTCTACATCATATTATAGTCTGTAATCACTGAGTACTGTTGATAACGAATTCCTTTAAGGGATCTAAATATCTTCACGCTATTCCCAATGATGCGGAAGACAGAGGTCTAGACAATGAAGTCCATTCGACCCACCATACCAAAGACACTTATGGCATAAGTGTCTTTAAGCCGTGCATAAGTTTTGAAAGAAAACTCATGGGTGCGAGCCTAGCACCTGGGTATCGAACTGTGGTATCTTGACTCGAATTCCGATCACCCAACCACTCAAGTATCGTGAATTTTAAAAAAGATGTTGGTAATGTTAGATTATGAATCCCAAAGAATTAAACCATGAATTTCATTTTCGTTTAACAATGAAACCGTGGACGTCATTCGCAAAACAACTTATTTACCAAACACTGTTTGAACAGAAGTGTTATCATCAGACAGGAAGGAGAGGCGTGAAGCCGGTACAAAGACGCAGTGGATTTGCGTCAACAGTCCTTTACAAGCGCTGCGACGTCACGTGTCAGTTCTGTGAGAACACTTGTTCAATTATAGTATTGAAGCTGTGGACATGCACGACTCTATTCAGCTCACTTCTTTAGCTTTTATTACCTTTAACGTATATACTTTTGAATCTGTAGAAGGAAATGTATTGAGCGTTTCCTACGTCATCGCTCTTTTGAATTTTATAAAAATAATTTTACTAACAATCGATGTGTATTGTGATATCGGTATTATAGTTAATCATATCTTTTCTACCAATGGATGTCGTAAGAGGCGAGTGAGGGCTTCTCCTTCTTCCCCAAAAATATTGATATTACTTAAGACGGGAGAACCATTTTATCTTTTTATGAAACAAAAATTGTGTTTACATGGAGACGAGAAAAAAATCGTTTAATTTTGTGTAATTTGAAAACTGCAAAACCTATAATATTATTGTCATACTTAATTAGAATAGAGGAAACATAGAACTGTTATGGGAATTCAGTTTTTTTTTATTTGGTGCACGTACACCTTTTTGTGTAGAATTTCATCAACTGTTAGTCACTTCCTTTATCCTCAAAGTTAATAAATAATCGGCGATTATAATATTAGTTGTTTTATTGAAGTCATTATTGACGTCTACATCATATAGCAATGATACCATAACAGATAAGAATTTGTTAATGGAGAATTTGTGATATGTTAATACATACAGATTTCGTTTAATTCCTTTTGTGTTTCAATGAAATCTACGCAATAAGGTGAAATATATTTTTATAAAAAATAAAATAAAAAAAAAAAACGACCATGGACTCGGATACCTAGACGTGCGTGTATGAAGAAAATTTTGAAATCGAAAAAGGAATGTGGCACTTGGCGATCTGTTCCTTGTTCAAGCAAATCCCTGACCTAGTTCTAATAAGTGAACATATAATAATAATATGCAGTAGAAGTGAAAACTTCACGATCACAAAATTTATTTTCGAAAATCTGTTTCTCAGAATATGACCTTATTCGTTTTGTCTCTTTTTTCGTAGAATTGTAATTCTAATATTTGGTAGACGTGTGAAGTTCGCCAATTGGCTGTTTCCTGCTCTAAGCTCTCAAATAGTTTAGACAAGACGCAGTGCTGAGAACGTACTGGCTTCTATTTACTTTAGTTTCGTCACGGGCGTCAGTAGTACTGCAACTTATCTTACCTAGATTTAATGATGGTAATGTCAAGATAGCCGAGTGCTTGGGTGATGGGAGTTCGAGTCAGGAGACCCGAGTTCGATCCCCAGGGGGTAGACTTGTACCAAAGGGTGTTTACAAAATTTATGTACGATATACATAGTTGGCTTGGGCATAAATACGGAGACAAACCAACCACCAGTCACATTGTCCCGAGAATATCTTCGGTGGAAGGTGGGTCGAAGGGACTTAATTGTCTAGACTAAACCTCTGTCTACCCTTGTATTGGGAATTGCGTGGAGATATTTATTTATTTTAAAGTGAAAGATTTTTTAAAGTGAAATATTTTCATTGTTCATATAGCAATAATGAAACAGCATTCCTTGCATACGTTCTTTTCAAATAGCACTTATATTAAATTGACCGCGGCAAAAGTTTCACGCTTGACAAAATATTCATCAATTGAAGTCGATCGACATTCCAAAAGCAAACAAAATGGCGTCGGACGCGTCCGAAATATTTTTAACCTTGCTTTGTTAAGTATGTTATTTTAAAATGTAACCGACATAATATAATCTGTATGAGGAAAAAACTAAACTATTTAGGTATTTCGTAATTCAGCGCAAATATCCTCAAAGCTAATGTTGTTGTTATTGCAATATACTGAAACTTCTGAATCATTATCTTCTTTTCGGGCTTTTCGATCCATTTTACAATGGACCTTATTTAAAACAATGTGACTAATAATGAGCCAGTCGCCCTCTGAGCCCAAGTAAGTTAAATGTAAACTTCAAAAAACTCATCGATACCAGTTTTACTTCTATCGACGGAACTTGAATCTCCTGATTAGAATTCAGACAATCCAACTACTGCTACCATGCGTTAGAAATAAAAGAAAACCACATTCGATAAAATATTAAATGAAATAATCCAAGCTATACAGCTTCAAGACGACAAATTTAATTCTAGTTAGGAGTTAAAGAACCTATTACAATTTGTAAAATTATGATTAATAGTAATTAGGATATTTTTTAGTTATGATAATTCATACAAAAATTTATATACCACTCTTGGACTATCTCCGTGGACGAAGGGCGTACGAACTGGTTGGCGTAAATACTCTTTCTACATTTTCTCGAGTCTAGGTGTTTATGGTACTATCATTGTTTTTGATTCCATAACTCAAGTGCTTAGTTACTTACTTTGAGTGAACTGCAATGTATGCGATGTCTAACTATGACAAAAAACAGTTTTAGTTTTCAATTGTGGCTACATTAGGAACCGTCCATAACCGCCTACGTCTGGAGTTTGAATGAGAAAGGTCAGTTTTATTTATCGAATTCGCTATTGATACATTGAAATAATCAATTATATAAACAACTAATTTCATTTGGTAATGTTAATTAATAATTTTGTAATCAACGGCATTAGGCTCGTCACTTGTCACGTTGTCCCAAATAAGCTTCCGTGGAAAGTGGGTCGAAAGGACTTCATTATCTATACTACTACTGTTTTCGTCAAATTTAAAACATCAAAGTTTCTTTTTACCGTATCGGTTTACAACATAATTTCAGTAATATATAAATATACATATGTAAAAAAATTAATATACTCATTTTGCCAAACCGCAGTCTAAACATCGTCATACTGCACCATACTAAACAAAATGTGAAGTATAAAGTGCATATTATAAGCAACCAAACACGTTATTTATTATAAGTGTTCAAGGTGTGATTTTCTTAATAATATCCATGCATAGACAGGGAAAACATCACATAACATTGCTCTGATCCCAATGTAAGTAATTACAGCACTTGTGTAATGAAATCGGAAAACGGCTCGAACCTGCGACGGTATGTTACGCAGCCCGAACCCAAAATCGCTATCTAAAAAAATTAAATCGCTAGCTAAAATTAGGCTATCGACACTTTTTTTGGCATTGAATGATAACATTGCTTCCAATATCTACACATACATAGATACATAACGGTATGCTAAAATCCACTGCAGGACATAGACCACTCCCATAGAGAAGATTTGCCGTGAGGATGATAATCGCCACGTTTGGCAAGCGGATTGGCGATTGCAGTACCAGACCACTCACACCTCAGACGCTGCTGCCCATCTTTGGTCTGATTATTTTGGTCTGATATTTTTAGAGATGTTATCCCGCCGTCTATCGGTAGTCATCACGATATTAAGGCGGTATCCCTTAGTCGCCTCTTACGACACCCACGGGAAGAAACGTAGTGGCAACATTCTTTCATTACCACACAGCACACTATCACTAATATGTAAAGCCGTAGAAAAAGCGACAGACTCACCACCTTTCACGTTGTCCCCAAAAACTCTCTTCCGTGACAAGTGGCTGGGAGACTTAATTGTCTAGACGTCTGTCTACCCTGTATTGGGAATGGCGTGAAGATAGTAATAGCTATCGCACTAATATCGTATCTACTTTCGATTTCGTGAGGCCGCTAATTAGCATGGCCTAAGTGTACGCGCGCCGCGTAACTTGGAGCGGAACTGACTCCATTAGGTCGCGCCTTGTGTACGTGCCGAAAATACGCCAGTGTAACATACAACATACGTTGTATGTTGTATCAGTTTAAAATTAATTAACAAACAAATAGATAGAGACATTATCATATACATTGCTCCTAACGTGAGTAGCTAAAGCACGCGTATTATGGAAACAGAAAATACGAACGTACCACAAATGCCCCGACTCGAAATAATGTGGAAAATTTGGTTTTACTACCGAATCTTCTACACCATGAAAACCGGTGTGAATGATATAGAAAAACAAAAAAAATCAAAATATCCTACTAACGGTGCATAGCGATGATTGGATTTAAATATTATTATTAACAAGTACAAAAGTTTTAATCTATAACATCTATTTCTTTATTAAAATTCATCTACACAAATATGTATCCATGTATATTGTTAGATATACATATCGATAGATTCACCGGTATTTCTCAAATAGGCTTCCGTGAAATTTGGGTCGAAAGGAATTGTTTAGACTTTTGGGGCTCAAATATATTTAAAATACCAAAGAAATATTTCAATTGCTTCTCATCGCATTATAAACAATCATCAAATCGTTCCAATCTACTTTTAATTTAAGGAAATGGTAACAGTCCGAAGTTGACTTCTCAGTTAATGAAAAAACGTATCACATACGTCAATAATGTCGGCATTTCATTTTTGCGCGCGAACGGAAGCGAGCCAACGGTTTTCACTTTCCTTTAAATTATTTGAACACCGTGCTAAATTCGAACTTCGAATAGACTGATTAATATTACGAACGTTGCGGTTTGCATCAGAGGCGCACCTAACGAAAACGAAGGTGGAATTTTTGATATATCGCATTGATAACCGCCATTCTTCGACGTCGGCTACATAACGTTAATTAAAACAATTCATGTTTAAATAATTAAAGTGAAATAAAAAAGAATTATATTTTATTACTTTTTTCCGGAGCTTTCTTCTAGATTTGTAGCTTTTTGTATACACAAATCATGAAATCGTGAAGTGATAAATAATACATTTCCTTGCCGAATGTAAATCAATGAGATATTTGAACTTACTTTACCTTATATCAGAATAATTAAGAAAAAAGTCACTATAATTTAAAACATGCTGCTCCCGCGGCTTTGCCCACGGTTTAAAACTTAACGCGGAACCATAATTATTTCAAATAAGTGTAGCCTACCACTTCTAGCCTATTAATTAGTTACTCCTATCTGCCAGTGAAAGTATCGTTAAAGTCGGTCCAGCCGTTTCAGAGATTAGATACAACAAATAGACAGACGGACAGGCAAAAATTTTAAAAACTGTATTTTTTTAGTTAAGTTTCCTATGTAATAGCATATGCATTTAGTGGAAAGCTTAATAAATTTTCAATTTTATTTCTTAGATGATATAGATATAATAAATAAATATATTTGTATATTTATATTAATATTTCCGTATAGGAATAAATAGTGCCCCTGTAAACTATTTTATATTTGCAATTCATTTTATAGATGTACATTGCCTTTATTGGGATTTTTTTTATATCTTCACGCAATTCTCGATAGAGGTGTAGACAGAGGTCTAGTCTAGACAGTTAAGTCCCTTTGGCCCACTTTCCACCGAAGATATTTTCGGGACAACGTGACAGGTGGCAAGCCCGCCGCCGTCTTTCTATTCAAGCCAACGATATAATTCGTACATAAGTTTTTGGAAAACTCATTGGTACGGCCCTGCCACCTGGGGATCGAACTCAGGTCTCTTAACTCGAAATTGCGACCACCCAACCACTCGGCTATCGCGACTTTTTATTGTTTAGATTATTATATTAAATTGTTATGTTGGGATGGTAAACAAATAAAAAAAAGAAAAGTACTCTTTCGCAATTAATGACAACGATCAATTACATTAATTTAATGACTGCAATCTGGCGAACGAATATAATGAGATGAGTAAGCGGATGGATAAATGGAATAATTTCAAAATCCTCTTGCTCAATGACTAATTAAATAACCACGAATCGTCCGACACAAACTCAACGAATTGCTGCTACAAATGTATAATACAAGCTAAATTTTAATTATACCAGTTATAATATGAATTTAGTCGACGGCAAACCTCGTTAAAGCAACAATCAACCATATGGAGTGACGACTTGCAGAATGTTAAGTCGATGGATGCAGGTGGCTGGGGACAGTTCTTGGTGGAAAACTTCAGGGCAATATAATTCTAACATAGGCCATATTCATATATATATATATATATATATATATATATATATATATATATATATATATATATATATATATATATATATATATATATATATATATATATATATATATATATATATATATATATATATATATATATATATATATATATATATATATATATATATATATATATATATATATATATATATATATATACATATATATATATATATATATATATATATATATATATATATATATATATATATATATATATATATAAAAGATTAAGATTTTCGACCCCATAAACTAGTTGGTAGTGACCCAATCGTAAGGAAGCTAAGGGTTGCGGTTTCGAATCTTGCTACGCGCTAAAATATGTATGATGGATATAAATGTTTGCAACAGAGTCATGGATATTTTTGAGTTATGAATATTTGACCCTACCAGTGGCTATGAGACTAAAGGACTTAATTGTATTGGGAAAATTGTAAAGAATAGTAAAAGACTAATTAAAGAATACGTCCAAATTATTAGGGACGATAGTAATTTTTTAGTATTTTCTGATTAAACTAAATTTTTAAAAACCGAACATTCTTTGTATATTTCTTTAACTAAAATTATTTAATAGTTGACAAGAAAAATATTAAAAATTTAACCACCTTCAATAAGAACACAACAAATATTCAAATAATGATTTGCTTGAAATGGGCGACAAGTATTGATAAATTTGTGTAATTTCACAATACAATTATATTTAATTGATATATCGCTACCGCCGCCAACCTAACAAAAAAAGAACATACAACCGAATTGAGAATCTCCACATTTTATTGAAGTCGTTTGAAAGCAGGTACGATTGACCTAACAAACAAAAAAAAGAACATACAACCGAATTGAGAACCTCCACATTTTATTGAAGTCGTTTAAAAACAGAACAATCCCGTGCGTGTCACTAACCCGCCAGTTAACAATGATATAATATTAACAGAACGCCGTGTCACGGCCGACGAATCGCGATCGCGATTCCACTCGATTGTTCAACGCTCACAGATGTGACCGATTATGATAAAAATAACATGTTCTCACATGCCAGGATTGTTTTAAGCGGTGTATTTTGGCGCGACTTTTTAAAATTACTCTATGTTTTCGACCAGTACCAAACTTTTCACAGATATCTTAAAAAAAAAAACTGTATTTTTGTCTTTAATTGGTAACCATTCTGAACAGGTGTAAAAATAATATCTAGTTTTTTATGGCAAAGGTTATTCATGCGGATTATTTTATTGTGAATCGTTTTGTTAGTTTTTTCATTGTCAAATTCTTGTGTCATCCTTTGTTATATCTTTATTTTTTATTACTGTAGTGCTATTCCTATGGTCGTTATGGAAGTTTACATAATTATTTGAATATAATTTTGTGTGGGTGTTGTGATAAGTTTATAATATAAAACTAAATTTATATTGGAATAGAAGGTAATCTATTGCAAATCACGTTCTATTAAATCTTAACAATATGAGTGTCAAGATTGACGATAGATTCATACTACGAAGGAATCTCCTCACATACATGCCTGCGACCCCGGCTCGGCGCAACGGTGAAGCACTCCGTCGCATACTAACAACGTCCTAGAGAATCCCGGTGTGGCAACGCTTGGCAACTTGGCACTGGCAGCGGGCGAATAAATCTCGATCGGACATCTCACGGCGGCGCGACGTAGTGCAGCACGTATGATCTTCGCTTACGCACCACGACTAAATTACAACGACGTCACGTTATGACGTCTCCATGTGACGTAACGGAAAACATCTACAATAGCTGAGCATTTTCTTTTGTTTTTTGGCTGGATTTTGGAGTCGAGAGGCCCGAGTTCGATCTCCAGGTGGCAGGCTCGTATCAATGGGTTTTTCAAAAAACTTATATACGATTTATATCGTTGCTTAGACGTAAGGATGGCGACGAGCTCACCACCTGTCACGTTGTCCCGAAAATATCTTCGGTAGAAGGTGGGATGAAAAGACTTAATTGTCTAGACTAGTTCCCAATACAGGGGTAGACCTCTGTCTACCCCAGTATTGGGAATTGCGAGAAGATATTTAATTTTTTTTTATTTTTGCCAATACTGGGGTGGACAGAGATCTAGATAATTGAGCCCTTCTAACCCAACTTTCAAAGCCTATTTGAAAGACTAACGGTAAAATGTACTTACATAGACCCCCATATTTAAGTAGATAAATATTCATATATAGACACTAGACTCGAGTACAAACATTCATATTCATCATACAAATGTTTATCCCAAGCGGGATTCGAATCCGCAACCAATAGCTTTTAAGGCGAAGTCACTACTAAATGGGCTATCGGGTCATATAATTTTTAGAATAAGGTCGATCATCGCAGACAGATTTTTTGATGAGAAATAATTTTAGTATTCTTGATCGGTATCTCTCATAGCACTATTTGAAATTCGTTACAAGGAAACTCCAGCAAAATTGTGAAAGCACAGAGCAGCAGTGTGCTGATATTTAATCTAGCCTTGAATTGCATCGAGTTAATCGCTTTTAATCTATTTATTGTCGACTATTTATTATCATGAATTAGGTGCTTTCGCTGTAATCATTCTGCGAATATACCTAAAAACTGGTAAGATTATAATAAATTTTAAATGTCTTTACGTTATTCCCAATATTAGGATAGACAGAGGTCTAACAGTTAAGTCTACCTTTCACCGATGACATTTTCATGATAACGTAGCAGGTGATGTGATGTCGTCTTCTTTATGTCCCAACGGACGAAATAAATCGCTTGGAAAACCCCCTCGTTACGAGCCTACCACCTGGGGAACGAACTCGAAGTCTCGATACGAATTCTGATCACCCAACCGCTCGGCTATCGTGACAGTGCTTACAATAAATTAACCGTTCATTTTGCCCATTCAATTCCGCCAAAAACCTTCAAACAATACGAGTCTAGGTAATATGGTTAGTTGGTCGTGAACGAATAATCCTTGGCAACTGGCATTCCAATGCAGAGGATGCACGAGGTATGTGCGAGGCGGTTTCGTAACTCCTCAATGTCGCGAATGTTTCGAGTCGAATAACTGGATTGTAGATAATATGCAGTTCGCCTCTCTTTTACGATATTATGAGGATGTATTTGGGTTTGGAGTACGTGCGCTGCAGTGAACGGAATTTAAAGTTTCTTAGACGATTTGAAAGATTTTTAATCGCAAAAGTGTTGTTAAAGTTAGAATCTGCAGTAGTATTACAGATGTAGATCGAATGACAAATAAATCACTAGTAGATATAGAAACACTTCATATATGAGTAGCTTAAAGCCGTCGTGTTCTTACTAAATAATAATAACCCTACTACAAAGTTCCGACAGAGTTAAATACAGTTATATTTTGACACATTTATTATATTAGTCATAATAACAACTTATACAATTGATTTATAAACATCAATCTGTATAATATCCTTATTCATTTACACATTGTAAAAAAATATTCATTGTACTTATTTATTTAAAGTACATTAAATTCTTTATTAATATAACTCATTTGATATATTTGACTATGTACTATTTGACGATTGTATTTAACAAATGAGTGCTTAGAGTGTTTCGTGACATTGGTCAAATGGCCGGCACCAACCTGCGATATCATGTTTTACAGTTTACTCCCTAAACCATTAGTCAATACGCAATAAGCGTCACTAGCTTTTATTATTTGATATATATCTATATGTCCCGCACTGGAGCTTTGATGGGCTCTAAATAAAAAAAAAATATATGCTAAAAATAGCATAATTTAAAGTAAATTAGAAGCTCCCAGAAATTCTATATTTCTTAGATTTCATGTTTGAACTATTCTCATCTAGTACAAAGCAACATTATTTCCACCTTTAACAGTTTAAAAAATTCAAATAAAATAAATAATATTCAGATAACATTTTACCAAACAAATCAATGGAAATGTTTATAAGCTTTATTAAAGACAATCTCAAAATGCACATAAAGAGATCATGTTAGAAATAATAAAAAAGAAACATCAAAAATGATATTTCATCTGTGACCAAAATTATGTTTCGCGGCAGGTACTTTATTATCTATTAGCGCAGTCAAGTTTCCAGTTCACCCGGACACTACGATCCTGTCACCGTAACAGACTGGTTTTACATTAAAATTAATAATTTCACTGGGCACATTATTCGGACGTTGCTAATTCGGGAGGTCGTGGCGCCATATAAATTTGGTTTTTATTTATTTTCTACGTTAATATTATTTATTCAGTACTATCTATATGACTTTCAACTTGAGTTTGAGTCTTCTTGTAAAAAGAATTGTGCAACAAATCCATTAGATAGTGCCTGGTTGAGTGCAAACAGTAAAATTGATGATGTGATGAATTTTTGTGAACGGAAAATTTGGTAATTGTAGTGTCAATTTGTCTACTTTTACTGTAATATACTATAATATAGATTAAAACATACATAGCAGGCCGCAGAGAGAGAAAGAATCAGATACACAAATATTTTTTTTTTTAAATTTAATTTGATTTTAGTTTCTTATTGAATAAACCTTCGGCTATATGATTTTTTACTAAATGACGACTGCTTTATATATTTCGGAGAAGCTAGCCTTGTTTCGCCAATTAACAAAATCAAGACATAAAGAAATCTTACAGTTCTCTTTTTTAAACCAATTAATTTTGTTAATTAGCGGAAACAATGCAAGTCATTACTTTAATTTAAAAAATGTTCGTCTTGTGTATAATATTAAAGTTTCTCGAAATTTTCGTAATATTTGATCAATATTTAAAATTAATAACAATCATTTAAACATGTGTCAACAAGAAAAAGAAAGAAAATATAAAACAAATTTAAGACCAATGGCATTATAATTCTATTTGCGTAAGAGGAATGGTATTTAATCAAAAGCTGAATGTAAATGGCTCGTTAATAATAAGTCCGGTCTTAGATTAAAGCGAGTGAATTGATGAAGAGAATTACATCAGTATAAATGCAAATGTTCTCACGTTCTGGTGCAGTATAAAAATTGTGTCACAAGCAAACTGATAAGGGCACCACTTCCGTTGGTCGAAGCAAGTTTTCACTGTTCAATAGAAAACGACCGCGATTTGCTTAGAGACAGCGATATGCATATGGAATTCTGTACGCATATCGATAAATGAAATCTAACATATAGTAGAAAAAAGTTCATTTTACTGTAAGAATAAATCAAAACAAGTAAATCAATTTGCTTGACTTTCGCGACTTAAATTGACATACAGAACAAAGTAAATAATTAGATAATGAAGATATAGTGCAACCGCAACTACTAAAGATTTGGAAAGTATAAAGAAATACAAGGGAAAAATGTCGGCATGAAAAAATTTTGAACAATTGCTTACTTTACTACAGAAGCGTTGGGCGATTCTGGTTTATCAAGAAATAAAACAGGCGACGAAACATCGTAAAAGCGCATATCTTCGTATACCCGAGATCTCGTGACGGACGGTCCACCTACGCACGCTAAATACAGCGTGAATTTCAAACCAACACGGATCCGCGTTGGAATAACGCCATTCCCTTACATCACAAGACAACAAACTTACCTTCATATCATCGAGCATGTCGCAAACCGAGATCAGGGATGCGGTGTCTGGGGTTACTTTGATTACGCCCATCCTGGAGCCGGTTTCAGCACCACTGGATTAACACACGGAGGACCGAGCGGGCCGTTTGCGTGCGATGGGTGCAGTGACGTCCCGGCGCAAAATTACAAGTTCAGAAGTAAAGACTCGTGGTTTATTTTTAGGAACAACGAGCGCGAGACTAACTCACGCCGTGACCGAGCCGCGCGGACTAAACTGAGCAAGTACAGCTCGGCGTGCCAGTGAAAGGGTCCTGACGTCACGCACGCGATAACACGGTCGTCCCCCGCGCCGACTTGTTGCTACACCGTCTGTCTCACTCGCACTCTCACGATATGCTCTTTATCTCGCTCGTAGAATAACATCTTGTAAAAAAACTTTTTTATTATAGACTAGTAAGCATGTTGATTGAAAGTTATATGATCAAATAAACATTCGTCGTGTTAATATAAGATGATGTATGGGAAATTATTATTGGTAAAAAAGTCATGTAAACACACATCTACGAAACTACGAGCGTAACGTGTAAGTCGTAGGCAGACGTAGTATTCCTGTAGAGGTCAGGATAACTTCTACAGGCGTAGGCAAATGTCGTAGAGGACAAGTATGTGAATTAAAAATATATTTTAATGGTTCCATTAAAATTTTATTTAGGACAGATCTTGATTCTTCTAATTAGGTCAACAAAATTATGAAAGAATAATTGAATTTCAAGTTTCTGCGGTTCAGAGAAATTTAAATGACATGTTAGGAAAAGGAAGGAGAAGGGATTGTTTTCTACTGTGTAATATAAATATCTAAATATGTTCACGCTATTCCCAATACAGGGGTAGACAGAGGTCTAGTCTAGACAATTAAGCTCCTTCGACCCACCTTTCACCGAAGATAATTTGGGACAAAGTTACAGGTGATAAGCCCGTCGCCGTCTTTATATCCAAGCCAACGATATGAATCGTGCATAGGTTTTGAAAAAAACCAACTGGTGCGAACCTGAGTCTCTAGACTCGAATTCTGATTAACCAATCACTCGGCTATCGTGACTTATATACCACTGTGTAATGTACATTTAATATATCAAAATGTGTATAAAATATCCATAAACGACTTTAAAGCATTTATTTCGATTTATAGCATTGGCTGATTTATAGACTTCATCATTGGCTAAAGCAGCTACTAATTTTAGTTTACCACAAGGATCACATTTCGAATCATCAATATTCAATATTTGTGTCACTGATATTAAAGTTAGGCAGGTACTTTAAGAGCTACTTTTGTAACCCATTAAAATTTTATGTTATAATTTCAAAAACTTAATGATACAATTTAATTTATGCATTCAAATTAAACTAAAAAGAGAACGATTAACTAAATTAACCTACAAATTTATTGTCCTTGAACTTTAGTGTACGTTTCACTCCGCAATATTTATTTATTCAAAATTCGAACAAAACTCCACTTGTCAGCTGTCACGTAAGCGTTAAAAAGCGACACCGCGATAGTTTTTCGGATAAATTGTAATAGTATGTGTGAGAGCAAATGGAATCTATCTTTTTATGAAAATAAATTTAATATTGATAGAAATGGTAACGTAGTAACTTTGCCGAAGCAAATAAAAATGTTATGCTTTTGCAAATTATTATTTTTTTAAATCGATTGGTTTCGTTCGTTGATATAGATTTATCGGTTCAATAGGATGAAGAGAATTAATAAAACGCTGTTCTTTTTACACATAAAGAAGAGAAGTGTATGAATCGCTTGTTCAGTAGTGAATGTTTTCTCTAATGAAGTAACAAACTATAGCATTCATTGGTTATATTGAGATGTGTAAGCTGAGGGGATCACATGTGAAAAAATGTCCACTGCAGGGCATAGGCCTCTCCCATACGGGAGGCATTGGCAATTATCATTATCGCCATGCTTGCTAAGCGGATTGGCGGTCGCAGTTTTTTTCAAGGACTTTCACCTAGTTGCCTCCTCTTACGAGACTAGACTAAACCACAGATAGAAGGGGGTGGTGTATTCTTACGACGTAACTAAACGGTAAACTTCAGTTATAAGATGTAAGTTGCAACCACTGAAAAACAAACAAAAAAACATGAATTTCTAATTCAATAAAATCTCTTCCTGCATCTATTTAATTATTAAAACTTTCGTGAGACATTATTAATGAAATAATTATAAAACGGCTAAACTCACGTTATAATAATCGGTGTAGGTACCGACTAGTTTCGGACCTCTCGGAGGTCCTTCATCAGGGTGAGTAGAATAAGTTCGCGCTCGGCCTATTCGGTTTTTAATTATTTCATCCCTACCTGTATCTGTTCAAAGTAGTTCCTACCAAATAAATGACACTTTTTGCTTAGATTTTCGATCATAAGTAGTTATGTTTATTGAGTACGTACTTATTACTCATTATAATAAGTGTTGTATTCATGTATGGTTTTCCCCATAAAATACCTTAATTAAATATGTCCACATATATGTCACTTATTTGTTTTTCCTTTTGTTATCATCACTTATTTATTTCGAAGAATATAGTGCAATGGCAACCTCTCTACAATCAGAGTAATTAACTTACTTCTAGAGTATACTTACTTACTTATCTGCACGCACAGTCCCTGACGAGGTAGCCAGAGAGAACAGATCGCCAAGTGTCACGATCCTTACATACCTCTTTCGCGTCTTTCAGATTCATCATCTTCATACATGCACGTCGAGGTACCCGAGTACTCTTGACCCTACCCTTCTTTCTTCTTTTCTTTCTTTTTGAAAGTTAGTCTCGGCCTACCTCGACTTCTAGCGTATATTACATATTTTAAATGTCACATGGAGTTTTATTTCACAAATGGAAAAGTTCGCGTAAAACCGTGTACTCAGATTGTACAGTTAAAAAACCTAGACATTTAACGTCTTTGCCGAAATATATCTAAATAAATATTCGCACATTACCTGAAACTTGTTGTACATTAAAGGAAACGAGTTTTTATCTCACGGAAGAAAATTCCATTTGATATAAGGGATGTGAGGAGGAGTGTTGTGTGCGCCGTGCGGACAGATTTTGGTCCGACCTTGGCCATCGTCGAAACCGAAAGTCATGACAGGTACGAAAACTAGGTCACAGTCGAACCGAGGTGACGCTCGAGACTACGCAGCGGTCCCGGATCTCAGTCGCATTGAAGCTTGCTTCGACGCTTTATTTACGATTAGCTTTTGCCCTACGCATTTCTTCATTCTTTATGTTTATCATAAAAAAGAATAGTCTATAAATGTCTCCATCAACTATACGTCTTTATATCGAAACTCATCAAGTCACGATAGCCGAGTGGTTGGGTCGTCGGAATTTCGGGTCAAGAGACCCGAGTTCGATGCCCAGGTGGCAGGTTCGTTCCAATGGGTTTTTCAAAAACTTATGTACGAATTATATCGTTGGCTTGGACATAGATGAGTTGTCCCAATAATATCTTCGGTGGAAGGTGGGGTCGAAAGGACTTAATTGTCTAGACTAGTCCTCTGTCTACCCCTGTTGTATTGGGAATTGCGTGAAGATATTTATATTTTTATTTATCAAAATCTTCTTAGCACTGTAAACGTGAAAGCGAAACAAGAATACTCGTACAAACAAATTCAGTCACGTATAATTTAAGTAAAAACTGGTTAGGTGATTTAAATAATAGAGATTCTTTCTCTTGTATATACAAAGATATTTCAAATCTATCATATTAAATTGCAACCTTAGTATTCTATGTTAATTTCCGAAATATTTTAATATGAATTATAATTTAAATTACCATGATATATTAATACAATAAATTATAATATGATAGAGTTTTCTTATAGAGATAGATTGGACTCTGAAAACGGTTACAAATTACTTTCAAAGATAAATTTAATGACTAGGCATAACCTAGTCCTTTACTAAATTGCAATCCTTTTGTAACATCATGTGAGTATGACACATCCAAGACCTCGTTGAAATCTTTTGGTTGCAGTCTGAGATTATCACAGATACATTAAACTGTAAAGGGATGACTGGTAGATGCCACAAGGCATTAAGTTCGCCAATTGTGTGTGGTTACTTTAAGGTAAAGTATTAGTATAATTTAAGAACTAAATAAAAAATATATTTATTGAACAGTGATGTCTGATTTCAAATGTTGTAGACGATATACTTCTTTTGGTCTTAATTTTCAGAGCAGACATATAAAATACAAGAATCAATTATTTGAAAAGAGGATTCATGAAGATCATGAAGGCATAGAGTTTACCCCTGACAAGCCTGTGTACTCGCACCTTGCATCATGATAGTGAGGTTGGGTGGTCGGAATACGAGTCAAGAAACCAGAGTTGGATCCCCAGGAGGTGGGATTTTTTTAAAACCTATGGACGATTTACATGTGAGGTTGTTCCGATGAAATGTGGGTCGAAAGGACAATATTGTCTAGAGCTCTGTCTACCCTGTATTAAGAATGGCGTAAACATATTTTTATTTATTATCAATCGTTCCATAGTTACTGGTGATGAAGGCAATTTAATCAGACGAAATGCTAAGTCTTCCTTTTGTTTCTTCAGGCGTTGGGTGTGTCGCAAGCCCGAACAATGACGGATGTAAAAATGTTCTATCTACGGCTTGGTAACGGGGCAAAGCGCACGCATTTCATTGTGAAACCAACGTAGATAGTGTACGTGATGAAGTAACGGAGCACGCGGTACAAATGGAGTAAATTAATTTGTTTAATGGAAGCAGAGTTAGAGTCACGATAGCCGAGTGGTTGGGTGGTCGAAATTTCGAGTCAAGAGATCAGAGTTCGATCCCCAGGTGGCAGGCTCGTACCAATGGGTTTTTTAAAAAAACTTATGTACGAAGTTGTCGTTGGCTTGGACATTGAGTCGACGACACCTGTCACGTTATCCCGAAAATATCTTCGGTGGTCTAAGGGACTTAATTGTCTAGACTAGACCTCTGTCTATCCCTGTATTGGGAATTGCGTGAAGATATTTATATATTTTATCTATGAAGCAGGGTTCAAGACTGTTATATACATATATTCACCCATTTCTCCAATACTGAAAGTATTGTGTCTGTCTGTATCCAGTATTGGAAAATGCAAGATTATTTTTCGTTTTTTTTTTCCAACATTGTGTCTTTCACTATGCCTGCGACGGAGAACACCTATTTTCCTCCTATCACATAGCTTTTTTAAAACGAATCGGGCTAAATAGTTTGAGAAATTAAATTATATCATTACATCAACTTGTATTTCCTGCAATTTGTAAATATGAATATTAGGACGCGTTGCCTATTAAAACAAAAGTAACTTCACGCAATTCCCTATACAGGGGTAGACAGAGGCCTAGACTAGACAATTAAGTCCTTTTTATTTAGCCGAGTTGTTGTGTGGTCGGAATTTCGAGTCGAGAGACCCGAGTTCGATACCCAGGTGGCAGTACCAACGAGTTTTTCAAAAACTTATGTCTGAATTTCATCGTAGGCTTGGATATAAAGGCGGCGACGGGCTCACCACCTGTCAGGTGGTGATTGATTGGATTGATTGATTGGTGGTGAAGTGGTAGATTTAAAAACTGTCTCAATTAATGCATAAAGGATACTCAATATTTTTATCAATAAGTGATTTGATTTGACGACATTTGGACCGATTTAATTTAACTTAGCGATCAAAAATTTATTTGACAAACAAATTCGTGAATTACGTTCCGTAGTAACACTGAGGTTGCATGGGACGAGAGGCTCAGGTGTTGCTATGTGAGAGACACACCTTAAGTCATAAAATGCATAATCAACGTATCTAAAATCGAGAGTTTTATAGTCAACTTTTTGCGACAATCGATTGCGTCGTACTAATTCGTAAATTATTCAGATTAGATGCAATTAAGCATGATAGTAACATCAAAGGCTTTTTATATTTTAATAATTTAACAACATACAACCGGTTTACATTTAAATGTTAATTCCAAATTCGAATTCGAAATGCTGAACTTAGTTTACATCATCTCTATTGTTTATAGTATTTTAATGTAATAGATGTATTGTGTATTTTTAAATTAGTAGCTATTATTTATGGTTAAAATAAAAGTTTTGTTTAACGACTTAATTATGACGAATGACGAATGGTAAAGGAGACAAAAGGATTTTGTTTTAGGATTAATAACTCAAAACATAACTTACTAAGCGATTTAATGGCTTGTGAAAGTCCACTGAAAGACGTAGTTAACATGGAAGGTTTTTTTTCATTAATTGCTTGGCGTTGCAGACCTTCTCAGCAGACGACTGACCTTCATCGGCCTGCTAAGTTTTGATATTAATGAATGAGTGAATGAATGATTTATTCTTTAACACAGACACAAAGGCAGAAAATACAAATATACAGAAATGGTAAAAAAATTAAGAAAAATAAACTAAATAAAAGCATATGTCGAGTACCAATACCCGTGTCGTGCCAAATGAAACGGTACTGTCTCAGCATAATGTCGCGATATTAACCGCAACGCTGATTTTCAGCCAGTACCTACCTAATTATCCACATCTATTATTATGTATTTATTATTGTTATGTTGTTATTAGACATATAATGTAAAAGTCACGCAAAATGCAAAAAAGTCAACAGTGGAAAGTAGGTCGAAAGGAATTAATAGTCTAGACATCTGCTACTCCTTCCTGTATTAGCAATAGCGTGAAGATATTTATTATATTTATTCACGCAACATAATTGAATTAACGTATCGCATTTTTACAGCGCCAGAACCAAGCCGGAGAATTAATTCCACCGGTCGCCGTCGCTCACGGATGTGGCATGTCCTTGGCAGGGCCAGCCCTGCGGCATTCGCTACGTTTACTGCAGACACGACGACGTAAAAGGGCCACCGGTTAACTTTATAGAGTCGTAAATAATATGTTGAACTTATGTTTGTTTACGTCCAGTCCCTTGCGCAGTATCGCTCGACTGGTTATCTATATGCTGATGGGAGAGTTCTAGATTGAATATCAAGGAATGCGTAAAATTGACAAAGAGTTTTCGATTGTTTTTGAATTCGGAACTTGATGTTATATTTTTAATTGAATACTCACGATTGTTGCCTTTTGGTGGAACTTTATCTATAAACACATTAAAATTCACTTTTACATTTGAATTTTATAATTTAATAGAAATAAATGTGGAATAACATTTATTTCTATCGAATTATAAAATTGAATAGAAATAAATTTGGAATAAGTAAAAGTGAATTTTAATGTGTTTAATTTTTTTCATGGCTCTGTCATTAAGCCCGCCAACATATCGCCGACTGATATATGAGAAATAAATAAAAAAGCGTGTAAAAATACTGGAACTTCTATGATATCGAAGTAAAGGTTAGATGGATAGCTGATTCAATTATAGATAGCTATTTTAAGACCCTTGATCTTAAAATTAGAGATGAATCTTACCGAATAATCGGCTCTTAAGTCGAATCGGAACGGACGACGCTGTTCAAGACATTATTATCAAAATAAAAAAAAAGGTTATCAATTCGACACATGTGTATGTACTAAATATAGAAAACTTTTAAGTTTTGAACGTTTACGAACGGTTACGAACTAAAGAGTTTTATCTAGTACGGTTTCTTATGCAATTTTTATTGATTTTTGAAGCGTATAAGTTATGCTGAACTTTTTGTTATTAATTTTAAGTGAAAAATGTCTTTAAAAATTTCAACTGATGCGTGTAGGACACGGTGCCTGGAGGTAAGGGCGTTGTCGCGATATGGCAAAAGTCGCGGGTCATATCCCGCTCGTGTCAATTGAAGTCTTAAAAAGACTTCTCTCTTTAATTTATTAGATCGGTTTATATTTATATTACTTTTTTCAATTTGTGTTAAATCAAATATTTATAGGAATTTACGAAACAATATTCTTCATTGGACAGAGTTTATGGCATTCGCTTAAATTTTATTTAAAATAATGCCATGGGTATAAATCTTTGGCAGTACTATATTCATTGCAATTCTAAGGAGTACACAGCTCTCAACCGTACTGAGGTTACCAGAGCTCTATAAAATATAGACCTTTCGACCCACATTTCACGGAAGCTTATTTTTGGACATCGTGACCGGGAGACCACTGGCTCAGGTCCACCAGACCTCTTAGTGGCCAAAACAATGATACAAATTGTATGTAGTGTAAAGAGTAAGACCATGTATATATGACGACCTCTGTGGACGAGTGGCGTACACACTGGTTTTTATGGTGTTTGTGATTGTCTCGGGTTTGGGTTTCTGGTACGTTCGTTATTTCTGATTCCATAACACAAGTGTTTTAGCTACTTACTTAGGGATCAGAGAAATGTATGTGATGTTATTCCTATCTATGTATGTATTTATTTATATAAACCTGATCAATCACAATGATAACATAAGGTCGCGGAATCAATTTGATCTTTTAGTTATTTATGAGCTTTTAATATGATTTCGTTTTCTTATTATGCGTATCTTTATACTTAATGCAGCGGAAAGCACGATACGACATTTTGCAAATGTTGTGACGCAGTCGTCACATCGCAAATTAAAATAATGACTGGTTTACTGTGAATTCAAATTTTATTTTAATTATAAATTTACTTTAAATTTTTAATTTAAAAATGCCATTCTAAGTTTCAAGTCAATCTTTCGACTACTTTTCGATATTTGACCAACAAGCATATGGATTATTTTTTAAAATATAGATTAGATTCTGCACGGGACTTCTTTGTCTTAAAATTTCCGCTGGACCCCATAAGTTTTCTGCATAAAAGGGGAAAAGCCTTGAAAATGGGTACGGTCTATAGGAAATAGATGAATAAATAACCATCTCGAAGAATATTAGGCAATTTAAGCAGGCGGGGTGACACTCGACCACAGAGGTAACGAAATGTAAAAGATAAAAAAACTTCACGCCATTCCGAATACAGGGGTAGAAAAACCCACCACATTTTTTGGGACACCGTGACAGGTAGTGAGCTTTTAGCCGTATTAATGTCCAAGCCTACGATATGAATCGTACATATGATTTGAAAATTTGGTACGAGCATACTATCTAGGGTTCGAACTCAGGATCTCTTGACTCGAATTCCGGTTACCACGGCTATCGTGATTCGGCAAAAAAAGTTATTTTTTAGAAATATGAAAGTAAATATTTACGGAAAGGGATCTCATTCTTTCTAAATCACGAGTATCGATACCAATCTTTCTACAATCGTTATCTACTTACGAGAAATACACGCACTATGGATACTACTAGCGAAACATATGAACAATCGAAACAATGCAAGGCCGTCGAATGTCGAATGTAAGCTGTAAGCCACACAGTGTAGTCTACATGGTGAGCAGAGACTGTACTTAACGGTGCTCTGTATCTACGACTCTATTGTTGTTGCTCGGAGCTTGCGACAGTACCGATTCATTGTTCAAATGTTTCAAATCGATTTATATTACTCAATATGTTGGAATTTATAGTCTTTGTTTTTCTTTGGAATGCGCGACGTTTATTCTTTGGGTGTTATGTTAAAATCATTCGACCTTTGCGACATTTTCTATTTATCTATCTATGACCGGAATGATGCAGTGTTTTTTTTTTATTACATCCTATGATAAATGGGCAAAGCGTCTAACTGATAGAGGTGTATAGTGGCTTAGAAATGTTTTACGTTATACCTTACTGGGGCCATTATATAATATTTAAAATTTTTGATACCATCCTCCGTGGAGAGTGGCGTACACACCGGTTTTGAAGGTGTCACCATCTCTGAGGTCGGGTTCTATTCTCGACAAAAAAAAAAAACTTGTTTGTAAATAGTTGTTTCCGATTCCATAAAACAAGTGCATTAGCTGTTTACTTTGAAATCAGAGCAATATATGTGATGTTGTCCCTATGTTTGTATGTATGTACGTATTTCGGACCAAACCAAAGCAATTTCCCATACTGATGTACGCAGGGGTCTAGATAATAAAATGCTATTCGATCAAGTTTTTCCCGAAACTTATTTGGGACCTCTTTTTGCCGAATTCCGTGGCCAAGATACGGTGTGGTTTTCATGGTGTCTCTAGCTGAGGTCCGGGTTCGATTCCCAGTCGGCTTAATGTACATTACTTTTCCTACATTGTGTCAGGTCTGGGTGTTTGTGTTACCTTCGTTGTTTCTGATTCCGTAATACAAGTGCTCAAGCTGCTTACTTTAGGATCAAAGCGTTGTGTGTGGTGTTGTCCCTATATACCGAGGTATAGTATCTATGTTTGGGACTACTCGACAGGTGCTGAGCGTACAGCCATCCTAGTTTCCAAGCTAAAATTTGAATTCGCATCAAGAGACCCGAGCTCGAGCCCTAGGTGTTAGGCTAGATTTATATCGTTGTCTTGGACATAGAGAAAGCGATAGGCTCATCATCAGTCCCAAGAATTGTATTCCGTAAAAGGTGGGTCCAGTCTGTTTATGTCTGCGGATTGGCGATCGCAGTACCAGACAACTCGCGCCTCAGACGCTGCTGTCCATATTCAGTCTGATAACTTTGGACTGATATTTTTAGACATGGTTATCTCACCAGCTATCAGTTGCCATAACGATATTTAAGGTTGTTTCCCTTAGTGTTCGCCTCTTACGACACCCACGGGAAGAAAGGGAGTGGTAATATTCTTACGCCGTTACGACAAGCCTGTTTACTGTATTGGGTATACCGTGAAGATATATAAAAATACTGTTTTTAATTCGTATTGTTAAGTTATTAGTTCCAAGATTATACATGAATTGCTTTTAACATATCATTGTTATAAGTTCATGCGACAATTATAGTGTATTGAATCCAAACAATCTTGGGCGATGAGAACAGTTTACTATGTAAACAAGAGCACAGTGACATGTTCATTCGATAAAACAATAGGTCACGCCCAGGCGCTCAATAATTGGACAATTTGAGTCTATCACCGGCGCCTGCGCGCGAATTTGTTTATAAAAAAACTCTATCGCTATGGAAACGTTAAATATGATAGTAATTAAACATTTAATTATATGCGATAATGTAAGTTTATTAAAAGGAATGAAAGAAGAAACATATTAGACATAAATATAGGTCTGTTATGTTGAACACATAACAGACCTATATTTATGTCTAATATGTTGGCATAAGTTAAAAAATATGCAGGTGTATGCCAAGGTGTAGATAATTTAGTCCTATGGACCCACATTTTTAACTTAATTTATATTACTAGGACAACGAGACTGGTGGCAAACCTATTGCCGTCTTTATCACCAAGCCAACGACATAAATCGTACAGAGGTTTTTCAGAAACTCATTGATACGAGCCTGCCGCCTGGGGATCGAACTCGGTTCCCTTGTCTCGAATTTCAATCACCCAACCACTCGGCTATCGTGACTATATCATAACAATCGTGTCAAGTAAGTTGATTTTTTAAAATCAACTCTATTTTGTGTGTAATTACGTTCAGGTCCGTTAGACGACCAAATATCAAAACGGTTTTAGATTAAAAAATGACAATCGATAAATGTAATTATATGTTAATTATGTCGATAAATAAAATAAATATATATCTTCACGCAATTCCCAATACAGGGGTAGACAGAGGTCAAGTCTAGACAATTAAATCCCTTTGACCCACCTTCCACCGAAGATATTTTCGGGACAACATGACAGGTGGTGAGCCCGTCGCCGCCTTTATGTCCAAGCCAACGATGAAATTCGTACATAAGTTTCTGAAAAACTCATTGGTACTGCCACCTGGGGATCGAACTCGGGTCTCTCGACTCGAAATTCCGACCACCCAACAACTCGGCTATCGTGACTTTTATTTCGATTATGTCGATAATTAAATTATTTGAATTTGAATATATATTATTTAGCAATAAGAGCACGTTGATGTAACCTGTATTTCTTTAATTCCAAGACTCCTAGTAGCACAAAATAAAAGCAGAATGAAAATGGACCAGTTGGCTAATGACCTTCGACTAATAATCTTCGTGTGCCTATATTGCCGTTATTATAAAGATTCATAATAATTCGTTTTGACGACCTCCGTGGACGAGTTCGATTCGCGGTCGGGTCAATTTAGAAAACACTTTCACTACAAATAAATTAAAATTCACTTTGACTTATCCCACTCTATTATTATATAAATGTATTGTACTTTTTCTACATTTTCTCGGATCTTGATGTTTGTGGTAGCTTCGTTGTTTCGGATTGTACAACATAACTCCTTTCGCAACACTTCACCGAAACTTATTTGGGAAAACCAGGCAAAGAACAGTACGATAAACTTACATTGATATTTATATAAACATCCATGAGTGGAATAGAGACGTTCATATTCATCAAGGTTCCCCCCCAGCAGGATTCGAACCCATACCTTCGAAGGCTGTGTTACTACCTATAAAATGAAATTAAATATACTTGGTTGAACAACAAAAAATATTATGAGAAAAAAACAAGCATAAGATAAGAGCAAAACCTATAAAATAAAATTAAATCTTCACGCAATTCCCAATACAGAAGTAGACAGAGGTCTAGTCTAGACAATTAAGTCCCTTTGACCCATCTTTCACCGACGATATTTTCGGGACAACGCGACAAGTGGTTAGCCCGTCGCCGTCTTTATACAATAAAATTACAATAATAAAATAGTTGTTCTACTATCCTATAGAAACATCGAGAAACTAGGCATCGATTTGTCTTTATATTTGTCCTTGGTCGTTCGTTAAGAACATTATTTATTATTATTTTTTTAAATACATATATAGATAGGGACAACATCACATAAATTGCTCCGACCCCAGTGTAAGATACTAAAGCACTTGAAGTATGGGAATCGGAAACAAAGAAGGCACCACAAACACCCAGACCCGAGAAAATGTAGAAAAAGTGGTTTTGACCCGACCGGGAATCGAACCCGGGACCTCGAGATGGCGACACCTTGAAAACCAGTGTTTACGCCACTCGTCCACGTATTAAAAAAACTGTTGTCGAGTTTTATTTCTGTCTCGAACTCGACATTTCGTTCGGGATCGTCGCGACGCTGTAAAAATTCCAATGACCTTCATGCGCCTTTTACAATGGAATCGGTTTGTTTACCATCCGACTTATCTAGCGTTGCGCGATCGCGCTCGCTTATCACTGTCGCTTATCATTCCAGATATCTACACATTTGGAAGTCATGGCCGAACGTCGCGTGAGTGCTTATTGGCAGGAGGTAGCGGACCGTCTACGTGCGGTACGATCGAGGCGTCTAATTAATACATACATATCGGCCTTTTTAAAGTCCAATGCAGGACATAGGCCTCTCCCATAGGGAGCATTTGCCATAATTAATTATATATTAATGAAAAATAAGTGTAATTAATATAAACTCTTTTATTCAGGCTACCACAGGAGGTAAGCTCGTAGCAATGAGCCAAAATTTATGCTCGACTTTTATCGTTGCCCTGGACATACCAATCGCGACAGGGTTACCAACAATCACGTTGTGCCAGAAATAAACTTCGGAAAAATGTGGGTTGAAAGGACTAAATTACCTAGAACTGTGGCGTCGCCCTGTATTGGGAAATGGGTGAAGATTATGAGTAAATCATAAAATAAAAAATAAATAAAAAATATCGTTTTGTTTTTATTGTCTTGATTCATAATTAATTTTACAAAATGTTGCATAAAATTAGTAAGTTAAGAGTGGAATCAAATAATATTTTATATTAATTGTACATTATTACATGTATTTTATTTATTAACAACATTAACATCAATTAACAAATACAATATTAAAGTATTAAAATAATAAAAATAAGAATTTTAAGTAACCTTAAGGGTGTTACGTGTCCTTAATTAAAAGTTAAACATAACATTCATATATACACGGACAACGCAAATCTTATTTTTCATGTGTATGAAGTACTGTGTAGAGTACATTTAAAAATTAATACAAAAATATTCGCCCGCTTAATCCTGCTATTGTGAACGCACCATAAACTTGCGTGGGAGTCGATAATGTTATGAGAATACTTCAGCATGACATAGGGCCGGGGTATCTGGGTTGAATTGTAACATATTGTTACGCAATTCGCATCATCTGCTTGTGCGAATAATATAATACCATATGATCGGAATTCGAATCAATAGACTCGAGTTCGATCCCCAGATTGTAGGCTCGTACTAAAAAGGTTTTTTGAAAACTTTTCTATAATTTATATCGTTGTCTCAGACATAAAGACGGCGTCAAGCTTACCTAAAAATGTCTACGTTGAAAGGCGGCTCGAAAGGACATGATTGCCTAGACCTCTGTCTATCCCAATATTGGGAATGGCGTGAAGATATTTTTAACCCAGAGTTAGTAACCGTTTAGTTTAATTTATCGGAAAGTGATTCTTCAGCTTTGCTGTGTGGTTACTGCGTAAGAATATCCCACCCCCTTTCGTTCCGTGGGTGTCGTAAGATGTCACTAAGTGAAAACCTTTGTATTTTGCATTTGGTTACTGATGGGATAGTGGGATGACATCACGAAAAATACTAGACGAAAATTACGCTGACCGATGACGGGTAGAAGCATCAGTTGTATTGTAGTGCGATCGCCAACCAGCTTGTCAAGCGTGGAAATTATAGCAAACTCTCTCATATGGGAGAGAGCGTCCTGCAGTGGATCCCGATTGGCTGTGTGTGTTGAAAACCACATTCTCTACAGATTTCAGATTTTTCTCGGGTCAGATTCTTTGTGGTACTTTCGTTATTTCCGATTCCATAACACAAGTGCTTTGCTACTTACTTTGAGATCAGAGCAATGTATGTGATGTTGTCCCTATCTATGTACGTATTTATTCATTTGTTCTTAATGTGTCCCTCACGGTTATAACAATTGCAATAAGTAATAATTTTGTCTGTCAATTTACGAACATGTTGTTTATGCTTTAGCGTTAGTCACTTTTTCATTCGCGTCAGATTAACATAAGCTACGATCAAATAAACGAACGGAAATATTAAAATTTGTATGTAAATTTCAATTGTTTTGAACACTGCGGTACACGAAGCGCGCAGTTTTTAATATCTAATCTTTAATAACTCGAAAACTATGTTATCTTTGTCGTAAACATTTATTAATTATGAGTCGTTGTGATGTGTCTTTCATAATTAGTCAATAACAATGACAGAAATAAAAAAAAATTAAGTAAGTAAATTATAGCATGCCACTAAAACCTACTGGTTAAGTGATCGGAATTCGAATCGGGAGCCCACATTTCAAGACCTAGGATGGTACCAATGAGTTTCTCGATTCTTCTGTAAGATCTGTATCATTTGCCTTGCCTTTGTTAAGATTCGTATTGTTGCCTTGGAAATTAAGGCAGTGACAGGTGGTGACATTCGCCACCATTTATTTCAGCTCAGTTTAGCTTATTTCAGGACAGCTCAGAGGATATTTTTTATATATTTTTCTTTTTAAATGGAACATGCCACGTGAATATTGAAGCTGAAATTCTAACAAAATAAAACTTCCTAATGTAATAATTTAAAAAAAAAGATTAAATAAATGCGAAATGTACTAAGGAATTGCTCAAACAACTCAATAAACAACTCGATCCACTTCATTACACTTTATCCGCTAACACTTTAAACCGTCTTGTAAATAAACCCCGGCATCGTCCACGGGGAAATATTAAAAATCGCATAACAAAAAGAAAACTTAGTAAACTTATTAAACTCTTCCAGAGTATAGGCGATGTTATTTAATGCTGTTGCTAATTATAACCATAATTTTTATCAGACAAAGAGTGAAAGGAATTATGAAGGTCCGCCGACAAGGTCCAACTTTTATGTTAATAATAATTCAAATAAAACAATACAAGCGATTGGAATTACACCCTTTAGGCCGAGTTTGAAAGTTGTTGGTGTTTCGGTCAAAAAGTTCGCAAGTTTTTTTTTATCGTTAAGAGAGCGAGAGGTTCCATTTGATACTTCCAATAAGGTCAGTAATAAATTCCTTGTTCTCAAGTTATTATAAAATAAAAATTAAAAATGTAAGACAATATCTGTTCAAGATTATGCTTTGTTTCGAAATGACGTGACTGTAATACACTGTATTATTAATAATATTAAATAGTTAGTACCCACCTTCCATCGAAGATATTTTTGGGACAACGTGACAGGTGATGAGCCCGTCGCCGTCTTTATGTCCAAGCCAACGACATAATTCGTACATAAGTTTTTGAAAAACCCATTGGTACGAGCCTGCCACTTGGGGATCGAACTCGGGTCTCTCGAGTCGAAATTCCGACCACCCTACCACTCGGCTATCGTGACTTTTTGGATGTTGCTAAATTTGTGGTTTTTTGGATTATTATTTTTATAATAAGTTCTAGGGTGTATCAGGTATATGTATGCTGAGGTCGTCTATAATTTTATTGATACTAATTTTTTTTAACACGTTTATAATTATTTGCTATGATGGCGATTCTGAAGAAATAAATAAATACTTGTTAATAAGTTTAATTTGATCCGTTTTACGAGATAATTATTATTATTATATCTTCACGCATAGATCCTGATGGATCGCGACACTTGGAGATCTGTTCTCTACAGCGTGTTTCGGCCGAGGTCGAACACTTTTATTGTTAAATTTCACGATATATATTTTCTTCACCATTCGGTTTTCACTTATTCGCTCAACGTACCTAATTTATTCATATATTAAACATCGATACAGTAATATATGTAGACATTGTTAGATATGCTAAAATACCATAATCTGCGATATGGAATGCAATTAAAAAACTACAATCAAAATAGCTGAGGAAATAAAAGTGATTCTGAGATTATAAATAAGTATCTTCATGCCATTTCCAATACAGGGGTAGACAGAGGTGTAGACAATTAAGTTCTTTCAACCCACTTTTCACCGAAGACATGTTTTTAAGGCAACGTTACAGGTGGTGAGCCTATCGTCGTCTTCATGTACAAATCAACGAACGTAAGTTTTTAATAAACTCAGTAGTACGAACCTATGTATTCCTTACCCTACCCCTACTTGAATTCCGATCACCTAACCACTCGGCTATCGTGACTTCTGTATAACTATACAATAATATAATACAAATTGTTAGTTACACTAAAAAAAATACCATAATTTGCGATACGGAGTATACTTCAAGTAAAAACTACAACCGAATAGCTGAAGAAATAAAAATTATGCCAATATTCCAAAAAATTATAAAAAGACATGTGCAAATTGTTTCCAACACGCAACATTTACGGATAGCTTCTAGACTTTTTATGTATATTTAATAACTTTGTAAACAGGTTCAGCTGTTTAAATAATAAAATTAAACAGCGACAGGAAATTATAAGCTGAAATTTTCATTGTTTGTAATGTAAATAGTACGTAATGTACATAAATGTTCGGAAACGTTAAACATCAGCATAAAGACAAATGTGATATTGCGTATTGTAGCAATATGGTATAGATTGAAGAATGGGGCCTCTCTGCTATATCGTCAGGTACATCTGTAACCCAGCTAGTTTTTGGGGCTTAGATATTAATAAAAAAGTCACGATAGTCGAGTGAAAGGGTGGTCGACATTTCGAGTCGAGAGACCCGTGTTCGATCCCCAGGTGGCAGTACCAATGGGTTTTTTCAAAACCTATGTACGTTTCATATCGTTGGCTTGGACATAAAGACGGCGACGGGCTCACCACCTGTCTCGTTGTCCCGAAATATCTTCGGTGAAAGGTGGGTCGAAGGGACTTAATTGTCTAGACTAGACCTCTGTCTACCCCTGTATTGGGAATTGCGGGAAGAATTTTTTTTTTAAGATATTAATAAAATAAAAAGAAACCCGATATAACATTGAAGTACAATAATAGATTACGAACTAGGATTAGTAGTATGTCAGGAGACAGCCTCAAAAAGCAATGACACAATATAAATCAACTATACAAAAAGGCAATTAGATATTGGTTGAACAGCTCAGAATAGAAAGATCTACATGCAGCACGGATTGTCATATTTGTTATTTTAGTTACATAATTTATTATAAGATTTCTTTTCGTTATTTTATTTTATATTGTCTTAGTGCTGTATTCGGTCCACGAATTCTTTCTTTCTTTCAATTCTATATCAGGTGAGCTAACTTATATGTTCATGTAAATGTGTGGGTGAGTGTATGTGTATGGTATTGGTCAATTAGTAGGTGTGTGTATTATCAATTAGTGGTCATATATGTCAATATATAGAAAAGGAGAGAAAATTGTATCATTAAGGTGTAGGTGGCGTTGTTAATATTTCATATCTGTAAAGACATTGGACTAGAAGTTAAAATAGTTGTATAGTAGGCAGATGGCACTAACTCCCTAAGAGGCGTAAGTAAACGAGAGATTTCAAATTTCAACTGATACGTGTATGTCGATTCCCGCGGCGTCTGTATTTTTTAAATTTCTCTTTATCTGAATAACAAGAAGACAGAATGATATTGATGTGAGAAGATGATGAAATTCGATGTAAGCCACGTAACTTTGTGACGAAATTAAATAAAAAACAAGAATGTACCAATCAAAATCGGTCCTAAAACTGTTTGCCTCATAGATTTCCGGTAACAGCGAAAGAAGTATGTAAAGATCTTGACTCTTGGTGATTGTTCTACCTGGATATCCCGGGATAATGCATAAAAAAATTAAAGTAAATAAATGAATACTTAGATAGGGACAACACAAAATACATTAACGAGTCCGAACTCAATTAAACCGCACAAGTTTAATTACAACCTATTGCAATGTGTAAACAATATTAATGAGTGATGAAAAATTATGCTAAGTAATTGCATTCAGTGCTACGCAAAGCGTTTATTACGCTAATTGGGGTATTTAGCATCGTCGATTGTGATTAGTAGGTAATGTTATTCATATACTAACTTACATGTCGCTGAAGCTGAAATAGTTTTCACATATTTTTATCCCCTCATGTCACTAAAGGATTTTTTAAATTTTTCTAACCCCCTCACACTTTATCCCCTTAGTATACAAGAAAACATTTTTTTGTCTTCACGTAATTTCCCAATAGGGTAGCAGTGTTTTAGATAATGTGGCAGGGGATGAGCTAACTAATGATATTATCAAGGCTTTTTTCTTAGTCATCTCTTACGACACTCACGACAAGAAAGGGGTTAGCATATTCTTAAACCATAGCTTATATATTTCAAAAAAACGTTGTCTTAACATTGGCCGATTGTAATTTTTTTTCTGCATTAAATAGATATTGGAGGTTTATAAAAAACATATGCAACAAAAACCACAATTTGAAACGACCATAATAATATTATTGACTTGTGGTAATCTTTTTTACCACCCTATACTCATAGACAAATGGCGGTATAACCATCTTAAAAAATACCAAATTTAGATTCATCAGACCGCTTCCGGGCGTGTATAAGGTGCATATTCTGGTACTTATATATCATATATGTACTTCGGTAGGTTGAAGCGACACTTGAAGTATACATTTTATTATAAACTATATGAGATATTGCTTATCTCAAAGATTAAAGTGATAATTTCGATTAGATAGTCTAATCGCATAAATAAAAGTAAGTTATCAAGAGAAATTTACCGATTGCAGATAATTTTCTAGAATTATTAATTTATACAATATTCGTTGTAATTATACGTAAATGTCATCATAATGACTTGTAATATATCCGCTCAGAACACAGGTCTCTTCAGTAAGAAAAGATTTTTCATAATCACTTTGCTCTGTAAGCAGATTGACGATCGCAATAGCAGAAACCTTACACCTAAGACGCTGCTGTCCATCAAGGTTCTGCTGAATTTTGTTCTGATTGTTGAATCTTTGGTATGGTTCAAGATCTGCCATCTATCTATCATCGATTTTGGCAAACTCTCTCTTAAAAGAGATGCCAGTGTGTTGCTGTACGTTTTTAAAAGCCGTTATGTGTGCATTTTTTAAAGTATTCGTTTAATGTGTGTATATAATAAATATTAACAGTTGATGACAAAATTTATCATACCTTTCGAAAATTTCTTTCCTTTGTTACGGCTTAAATAATGTTGTTTTTTCGTGTTACATTATTTGTTATTTTGAGAAATTAAACATCAAAGATGCCAAATAATACCGACTTGTTTTTGTTAAAAACAAACTGGTTTAATTTTTACATTTGATTGATTAACTGTACTATTAGTGAATATTTATATTATAAGTATAAGTCGATAGTACATTTTTAAAATTATTACAGACTAGTAACTCCTTCAATTTCGTTTCGATATTTAATAAATGTATGTATGTTTATGTTTATTACCAAAAATATAAACATTGGGATTATACACTCTTTGATAAACATGTTTTGAATTTTTTGTATGCATTTTTTAAATTTATTTCAAGAGTAATAATAGAAATTGGTGCCTTGGTTTTATTGAATTTGAAAATTGGACATTTATTGAATTATTTTGTGCCGAAATACTAAAACTATTTACTGAAAATCTCTACTGTGTACAACTACAGACGCGAAGTGTTTATTGTTCTTTGGTCCACTCTTATAACGTAGTCTTTATATACTGTTCGTTTGTGTGTGTTTGACATTAGCAGGGTATATACGTATTATCTATGATTAACATTGCAGTATGTAATTTAAGAGTTTAATGTTTATTTCTTAAATTAAAATACTAAGGATATTATATATGTATTTTTGGTGTGCCCCCATTCTTTAACTAAACACTTTAACTAAATTTTCATTCTTCCGTGCCCGAAATTTGAAAAAAGGGATGCAGTTTTTGTTTCGCGAGTTGATACTCGTATATATACAATATCTACATAAAGGAATATGTAAATTTGATCTTAAAGTAGTTTAGGATGCTTATTTTGGGGTGGTATTATTGTTTTTTTTTTTTATTTTTCTTTATCTTCATGTGATTTCTCGAATGCAACTTTCAACCACTTTTCACCTTTGCCTACGTAGGGCAACGTGAGGTGGTGTGCAAATAACCGTCTTCCACCCGGGAATCGGACACGAGTCTCCTGATCCGAATTCCGATCGTCTAACCACTCGGCCGTCGCGGCTATAAATTACTCGATTTTCCAATTATACCGAAGCAATGTTTCAGAGAGCTTGCACTCGCTAATCTAGTGCTGGTGACCTTTATCGTGAAGTTGCGAGGCCGCGGCATATAGTGCCAACCGGATTCTTTTATTCTAGGCGTCGACCTTGTAGATATGGAGCGGCGGTACAACACTTTAATTCTGAAGTAAGTTTATACTTAATTTGTTCTCATTTTCACACCTTATTATAAACAATGTTTAGTACACAGAAATAATGGATCAGTATTTTTTATCATCCATAATTAACAGGTTTGCCGCGTCGGCTGCGCTTGCGGACTACTTTACTATTATGTATAGATAGTAGTCACGATAGGCGTGTGGTTGGGTAATCTGAATTTGAGACTAGCGACCCGAGTTCAATCCACAGGTGGCAGGCGCGTACCGATGGGTTTTTTCAAAACTTATTTACGATTTATATTGTTAGCGTGGACATGAAGACAACTACAGACCGACCACCTGTTACGTTGTCCCAAAAAATATCTTCGGTGAAGGGTGGGTCGAAAGACTTAATTATCTAGAACGCTGTCTACCTCAAAATTGGGAATAAGTGACGATATTTTGCTTTTATTTTTTAACAAATCCAAATTTGAAATAATACGGTTATACTTTTACTCCCATTATACCCCTTTTTGTAGCAGTTTCCTAAAATCCTTTCGTACATGAAGTGTGTTATTTATACTTCATCTCCGTTCTAAGCATCTTCATAGGTCAAATAGGTTTTTTTTATAGAAAAGGGAGGCAAACGAGCTGGTGGCTCACGTGATGGTAAGTGATTACCGCCGCCCATGAACACCCGCAATACCAGAGGCATAGCAGATGCGTTGCCTCCCTTAGAGTGCCCCCCTCCCAATGGGGGAGGAGGGTGTGTGGGCCATCAGTTACCTGCACTCACCAGACGAAACGCAGAAGTTTGTTAGACTTCTACTTCACGCCGGTATTCTGTGAGGTCGTGGTACTTCCCCGGTCGAGCCGGCCCATTCATGCAACAACAAAAGCTGATGCGTGGCTCTACCACTGTTGAAAGGTTTACAGATTTCGTGATTATTCAGTGTATAAATGAATAAATATGAATGAATAATCTTTCTGTGCATGCACACAGATTAATTGTACAGTTCTTGATTTTTTTAATGAGGTGAAAACTACATTACTGTTCAACTGATGGCAAATCACTACCGCAGCCAATAATAACAAAAAGAAGCTTTCAGATGCGTTTTCACTCTAATGCCAATTTAACTCTAATACCAATAGAGGTCTAGACAATTAAGTCCTTCCGACCTATCTTTCACCTAAGAAATTTAATGTTGTCCCAAAAAATATTTTTTGGACAACATGACAGGTGGTGAGCCTATCGCCGAGCCTGTTGTACGAGCCTACCGACTGGAGATCTAACTCAGATCTCTTGAAGACTACACAGTCTCTCTTTAACCTTCAAATCGGAACACAACAATTGTTAAACTGCAATTTGGCGGCAGGAAATGGTGATTGTCTTACTAACTTATACTAGACCTAGGAGTCTAGACAGAGAAAGACACTTTCTACAACCGTCTACAACCGTGTACAGCCTTTTTAATAACTTTCGAATATCTTCTTATCCTTCTTTTTCTTTACAGTCTATCAAGAGTCCACTGCTGAACATATACCGCTCCCAAAATTTTCCACGTAGAATGGTCACATAGAATTTGTAAGTCTTCACTCCATCTCGTTGGGGATCGTCCTACACTGCGTTTGTCTAAACGAGGTTGCCACTCGAGAACCTTTTTTCCCCAAACTACTTAATGAAGTATAAAATGTAAAGTTATGAGTGTTCATATTAGATTAGACATATGCAAGTAAATGGAATATGTACCTACATACACTTATTCAAATGCATAATTTATCTACAATGTATTCATGAAACGGACGGACAACCTTCTAAAAGTAGTTAAATTAAGCTGCAATTTTGATTTGCATTGTAAATTACTGTTGTAATTTTGATGCTATTTTCAAAACTGACCCATATAACGATGCAATTATTAACTGTAAATAAATATCTTCACGCAATTCCTAATACAGGGGTAGACAGAGGTCGAGTTTAGACAAGTAAGTCCGTTCGACCCACCTTCCACCGAACATATTTTCGGGACAATGTGACAGGTGGTGAGCCCGTCGCCGCCTGTCCAAGCCAACGTATTTCGTACATAAGTTTTTGAAAAACCCGTTGGTACGAGCTGGCCACCAAAGCATCGAACTCGGGTCTCTCGACTCGAAATTCCGACCACCCAACAACTCGGCTATCGTGACTTTATGATTATTATTATTAACTATGGAGTAATAATTCTCTTTTAATATTGTACATCGTAGTGAAATAATATCTTAGCTGATGTTGGCTTAAGAATATGATAACCAACAAATATGTTAACAATCTTCGTGTGGGTGTTATAAAAGACAACGAAGAGAAAAAGCCTTGACATTATTATTGGCTACCGACAGATGGTGTGATAATCTTTTCGAAGAATACCACTCCAAAATTAGCAGACCGGTAATGGGCAGCAGCGTCTAAGGTGCTAGATGTCTGATATTAGGATCGTGTTACTACAGAAAAGACAATGTAAGCCTGTATGCTCCACTACCTACCGTATACTAGACATATTTTACCACATTGTAGGGCCCTTGGACTCATTAAATTTAGAGTCTCAGGGCCATTGGAAAAGAAAACATTCCCAATACAGGAATAGACAGAGGTCTAGTCTAGTCTAGACATTTAAGTCTCTTCGGCCCACCTCCCACCCAAGATATTTTCGGGGCAACGTGACAGGTGGTGAGCCCGTAGCAGTTTTTATGACCAAGCCAAAGAACTTTGGTGCGAACCTGCTTTCTGGGGATCGAACTCATGACTCGAAATCCCATCAGCCAACCACTCGGCTATCGTGACTATTTCTTCGGGAACATTTCGGGAACTCATCAAGTGATCAAGGTAATAAAGTTGGCGCTAGTCTAGTGTGAAACTAAATTTCATTAAATAAATCACGTATGACTTTCTTACTCCCTTTAGTAACCTTTTCGCAGTTAAAATAAAATAAAAACTGAATTTGATAATCAAAAAATATTATTATGTTTAATTAGTAACTTAAATTATTACAGATTATAAAAAAACGACTATGTATACGTGCATCGTGCATGTCAGGCATTTTTTAACCTTGAATGCTGCTAATCTTTTTGGCGGTTATATTTTAAAAAAAAAACGATATCACATAATTAAGTAATTATACGTTTTAAAAAAATTATAATTTTGGTCTTTTAGTTTTCTTTCTGATACGAACGATCCGAGATTATTATAGACAGGCTGGAATCGTTATCAATAAATAATATTGGAGTAATGATTTTAAAAAAATTAAAAGGCTCTGAGAAATAGTCCTCTAGAATTAGACATATTGAGACCTGAACTTTTTGATATGTTCACTCTATTTCCGATACTGGGTTAGGCCGTCTATATAACGCAGTCCTTGCGACCTACTTTCGTCTATATAACGCAGTCCTTGCGACCTACTTTCGTCTATATAACGCAGTCCTTGCGACCTACTCGTCTATATAACGCAGTCCTGCGACCTACTTTCGTCTATATAACGCAGTCCTTATGACCTACTTTCGTCTATATAACGCAGTCCTTGCGACCTACTTTCGTCTATATAACGCAGTCCTTGCGACCTACTTTCGTCTATATAACGCAGTCCTTGCGACCTACTTTCGTCTATATAACGCAGTCCTTGCGACCTACTCGTCTATATAACGCAGTCCTTGCGACCTACTTTCGTCTATATAACGCAGTCACTTGCGACCTACTTTCGTCTATATAACGCAGTCCTTGCGACCTACTTTCGTCTATATAACGCAGTCCTTGCGACCTACTTTCGTCTATATAACGCAGTCACTTGCGACCTACTTTCGTCTATATAACGCAGTCCTTGCGACCTACTTTCGTCTATATAACGCAGTCCTTGCGACCTACTTTCGTCTATATAACGCAGTCACTTGCGACCTACTCGTCTATATAACGCAGTCCTTGCGACCTACTTTCGTCTATATAACGCAGTCCTTGCGACCTACTTTCGTCTATATAACGCAGTCCTTGCGACCTACTTTCGTCTATATAACGCAGTCCTTGCGACCTACTTTCGTCTATATAACGCAGTCCTTGCGACCTACTTTCCGCCGAAGCTTATTTGAGACAACGTGATAGATGGTGAGCCTATTATGTGGCCCCAAATAAGTTTAGGTGGTTGCCTATTTACATTAAATAAATAAAATAAATATTTATATAAATAATTTTTAAATAATCACTGGGGTAGACAAAGATCTAGTTTAGACAATTAAGTCTCTTCGACCCACCTCCCACCATTGATATTTTCGGGTGGCCGGAATTCAAGTCAATCTGGGATCGAATTCGATTCCCAGAAGACAGGCTCGTACCAAGGTTTTTATGTCCATTTTTATTATAGAAAAGGGAGGCAAACGAGCAGGTGGATCACGTGATGGAAAGTGATTATCACCGCCCATGAACACCCGCAATACCAGAGGCTTAGCAGATGCATTGCCGCCCTTAGAGTGCCCCCCCCCCCCAAGAATTGGAGGAGGGGGGTGTGTGGGCCTCCGGTTACCTGCACTCACCAGACGAAACGCAGAAGTTTGTTAGACTTCTACTTCACACCGGTATTCTGTGAGGTCGTGGTACTTCCCCGGTCGAGCTGGCCCATTTATGCAACAACAAAAGCTGATGCGTGGCTCTACCACTGTTATCTCTCTGTTTACTCTACCACTGTTAACTCTAACACTCCATGTTTTGCTGAAATGTTTTCTCAGTAAATGTTTTCAGTGAAAGTTGAGTCGACAGGACTTTATTGTTTAGGCTACTATATTTTTTTATAAATAAATAAATAAATATCTTCACGCAATTCCCAATACCAGGGGTAGACAAAGGTTAAGTCTAGACAATTAAGTCCCTTTGACCCACCTTTCACCGAAGATATTTTCGGGACAACGTGACAGGTGGTGAGCCCGCCGCCGCCTTTATGTCCAAGCCAACGATGAAATTCGTACATAAGTTTTTTGAAAAACTCATTGGTACTGCCACTTGGGGATCGAACTCGGGTCTCTCGACTCGAAATTCCGACCACCCAACAACTCGGCTATCGTGATTTTTTAATTTTGTAAAACATTAGTGATTTAGACATAACGCCATAAAATATATTGCGGTATCCGACGATCATCTTTCACAGGGTTAAATAAATTACTGTTGTAGGATTTTTTCTGGGTCAAGTATCTCCCTCTGCTTATCTGAATACGTTTTGAATAGCAAATTAAATTTTCAATCCGAATCACGCGACGATATTTCACGCAACGAACAACTTTGTAAACAATGGCCTTACATTAATATTCATCCCTTTTATAATTATCTTTTAGTAAAAAAAAAATGCAATCAGCGTTCTTGCTACCATGCCACAAGGAGAGCAATGCTGTATGATATTTGATTGGTTATTTTAATAAGTAATTTAATTATGAACATAATTTATTTTATATAACTATTGGTATTGAAAATCATAATAATAGTCACAGCAGCCGACTGGTTGCGTGATCGGAATTCGATTATTGACACCCGGGTTCAACTCCCAGGGGGTAGGCTCGTACCATTGTCTTATTTCAATACATATGTACGATTTATATCTTAGCTTGGGCATAAGTAGTGTTGTAGTTGAAGATAGTGGGTCGAAGGCACTTAGTTATCTTGATATGTGTATTGGGAAATGTGTGAACATATTTATTTATTAATGATATGGAAATAAATAAATATCTTCACGCACCCTAATACAGGGGTAGACAGAGGTCTAGTCTATACAATTAAGTCCATTCGACCCACCTTCCACCGAAGATATTTTTGGGACAACGTGACAGGTGGTGAGCCGTCGCCGCCTGTCCAAGCCACCATTTCGTACATAAGTTTTTGAAAACCAAGCTAAAATGAGCTGGCCACCAAAGCAGATCAACCCGGGTCTCTCTCGACTCGGAAATCTGACCACCCAACAACTCGGCTATCGTGACTATTTCTTCAGGAACATTTCAGGAACTCATCAAGTGATCAAGGTAATAAAGTTGGCGCTAGTCTAGTGTGAAACTAAATTTCATTAAATAAATCACGTATGACTTTCTTACTCCCTTTAGTAACCTTTTCGCAGTTAAAATAAAATAAAAACTGAATTTGATAATCAAAAAATATTATTATGTTTAATTAGTAACTTAAATTATTACAGATTATAAAAAAAACGACTATGTATACGTGCATCGTGCATGTCAGGCATTTTTTAACCTTGAATGCTGCTAATCTTTTTGGCGGTTATATTTTAAAAAAAAAACGATATCACATAATTAAGTAATTATACGTTTTAAAAATTTGGTCTTTTAGTTTTCTTTCTGATACGAACGATCCGAGATTATTATAGACAGGCTGGAATCGTTATCAATAAATAATATTGGAGTAATGATTTTAAAAAAATTAAAAGGCTCTGAGAAATAGTCCTCTAGAATTAGACATATTGAGACCTGAACTTTTTGATATGTTCACTCTATTTCCGATACTGGGTTAGGCCGTCTATATAACGCAGTCCTTGCGACCTACTTTCGTCTATATAACGCAGTCCTTGCGACCTACTTTCGTCTATATAACGCAGTCCTTGCGACCTACTTTCGTCTATATAACGCAGTCCTTGCGACCTACTTTCGTCTATATAACGCAGTCCTTGCGACCTACTTTCGTCTATATAACGCAGTCCTTGCGACCTACTTTCGTCTATATAACGCAGTCCTTGCGACCTACTTTCGTCTATATAACGCAGTCACTTGCGACCTACTTTCGTCTATATAACGCAGTCCTTGCGACCTACTTTCGTCTATATAACGCAGTCCTTACGACCTACTTTCGTCTATATAACGCAGTCCTTGCGACCTACTCGTCTATATAACGCAGTCCTTGCGACCTACTTTCGTCTATATAACGCAGTCACTTGCGACCTACTTTCGTCTATATAACGCAGTCCTTGCGACCTACTTTCGTCTATATAACGCAGTCCTTGCGACCTACTTTCGTCTATAACGCAGTCCTTGCGACCTACTTTCGTCTATATAACGCAGTCCTTACGACCTACTTTCGTCTATATAACGCAGTCCTTGCGACCTACTTTCGTCTATATAACGCAGTCCTTGCGACCTACTTTCGTCTATATAACGCAGTCCTTACGACCTACTTTCGTCTATATAACGCAGTCCTTACGACCTACTTTCGTCTATATAACGCAGTCCTTGCGACCTACTTTCGTCTATATAACGCAGTCCTTGCGACCTACTTTCGTCTATATAACGCAGTCCTTACGACCTACTTTCGTCTATATAACGCAGTCCTTGCGACCTACTTTCGTCTATATAACGCAGTCCTTGCGACCTACTTTCGTCTATATAACGCAGTCCTTACGACCTACTTTCGTCTATATAACGCAGTCCTTGCGACCTACTTTCGTCTATAACGCAGTCCTTGCGACCTACTTTCGTCTATATAACGCAGTCGCGACCTACTTTCGTCTATATAACGCAGTCCTTGCGACCTACTTTCGTCTATAACGCAGTCCTTGCGACTACTTTCGTCTATAACGCAGTCCTTACGACCTACTTTCGTCTATATAACGCAGTCACTTGCGACCTACTTTCGTCTATAACGCAGTCCTTGCGACCTACTTTCATCTATATAACGCAGTCCTTGCGACTACTTTCGTCTATAACGCAGTCCTTACGACCTACTTTCGTCTATATAACGCAGTCACTTGCGACCTACTTTCATCTATATAACGCAGTCCTTGCGACTACTTTCGTCTATAACGCAGTCCTTGCGACCTACTTTCGTCTATATAACGCAGTCACTTGCGACCTACTTTCGTCTATAACGCAGTCCTTGCGACTACTTTCGTCTATAACGCAGTCCTTACGACCTACTTTCGTCTATATAACGCAGTCACTTGCGACCTACTTTCGTCTATAACGCAGTCCTTGCGACTACTTTCGTCTATATAACGCAGTCCTTACGACCTACTTTCGTCTATATAACGCAGTCACTTGCGACCTACTTTCGTCTATATAACGCAGTCCTTGCGACTACTTTCGTCTATAACGCAGTCCTTGCGACTACTTTCGTCTATAACGCAGTCCTTGCGACCTACTTTCGTCTATATAACGCAGTCCTTACGACCTACTTTCGTCTATATAACGCAGTCCTTGCGACCTACTTTCGTCTATATAACGCAGTCCTTGCGACCTACTTTCGTCTATATAACGCAGTCCTTGCGACCTACTTTCGTCTATATAACGCAGTCCTTGCGACCTACTCGTCTATATAACGCAGTCCTTGCGACCTACTTTCGTCTATATAACGCAGTCCTTGCGACCTACTTTCGTCTATAACGCAGTCCTTGCGACCTACTTTCGTCTATATAACGCAGTCCTTGCGACCTACTTTCGTCTATATAACGCAGTCCTTGCGACCTACTTTCGTCTATATAACGCAGTCCTTGCGACCTACTTTCGTCTATAACGCAGTCCTTGCGACCTACTTTCGTCTATATAACGCAGTCCTTGCGACCTACTTTCGTCTATATAACGCAGTCCTTGCGACCTACTTTCGTCTATATAACGCAGTCCTTGCGACCTACTTTCGTCTATATAACGCAGTCCTTGCGACCTACTTTCGTCTATAACGCAGTCCTTATGACCTACTTTCGTCTATATAACGCAGTCCTTATGACCTACTTTCGTCTATATAACGCAGTCCTTGCGACCTACTTTCGTCTATAACGCAGTCCTTGCGACCTACTTTCGTCTATATAACGCAGTCCTTGCGACCTACTTTCGTCTATAACGCAGTCCTTGCGACCTACTTTCGTCTATAACGCAGTCCTTATGACCTACTTTCGTCTATAACGCAGTCCTTATGACCTACTTTCGTCTATATAACGCAGTCCTTGCGACCTACTTTCGTCTATATAACGCAGTCCTTGCGACCTACTTTCGTCTATATAACGCAGTCCTTGCGACCTACTTTCGTCTATATAACGCAGTCCTTGCGACCTACTCGTCTATATAACGCAGTCCTTGCGACCTACTTTCGTCTATATAACGCAGTCCTTGCGACCTACTTTCGTCTATATAACGCAGTCCTTGCGACCTACTTTCGTCTATAACGCAGTCCTTGCGACCTACTTTCGTCTATATAACGCAGTCCTTATGACCTACTTTCGTCTATATAACGCAGTTTACTCTACCACTGTTAACTCTAACACTCCATGTTTTGCTGAAATGTTTTCTCAGTAAATGTTTTCAGTGAAAGTTGAGTCGACAGGACTTTATTGTTTAGGCTACTATATTTTTTTATAAATAAATAAATAAATATCTTCACGCAATTCCCAATACCAGGGGTAGACAAAGGTTAAGTCTAGACAATTAAGTCCGTTCGACGCACCCTCCACCGAAGATATTTTCGGGACAACGTGACAGGTGGTGAGCCCGCCGCCGCCTTTATGTCCAAGCCAACAATGAAATTCGTACATAAGTTTTTTGAAAAATTCATTGGTACTGCCACTTGGGGATCGAACTCGGGTCTCTCGACTCGAAATTCCGACCACCCAACAACTCGGCTATCGTGATTTTTTAATTTTGTAAAACATTAGTGATTTAGACATAACGCCATAAAATATATTGCGGTATCCGACGATCATCTTTCACAGGGTTAAATAAATTACTGTTGTAGGATTTTTTCTGGGTCAAGTATCTCCCTCTGCTTATCTGAATACGTTTTGAATAGCAAATTAAATTTTCAATCCGAATCACGCGACGATATTTCACGCAACGAACAACTTTGTAAACAATGGCCTTACATTAATATTCATCCCTTTTATAATTAACTTTTAGTAAAAAAAAATGCAATCAGCGATCTTGGTACCATGCCACAAGGAGAGCAGTGCTGTATGATATTTGATTGGTTATTTTAATAAGTAATTTAATTATGAACATAATTTATTTTATATAACTATTGGCATTGAAAATCATAATAATAGTCACAGCAGCCGACTGGTTGCGTGATCGGAATTCGATTATTGACACCCGGGTTCAACTCCCAGGGGGTAGGCTCGTACCATTGTCTTATTTCAATACATATGTACGATTTATTTCTTAGCTTGGGCATAAGTAGTCTTGTAGTTGAAGATAGTGGGTCGAAGGCACTTAGTTATCTTGATATGTGTCTACCCCTGTATTGGGAAATGTGTGAACATATTTATTTATTAATGATATGGAAATAAATAAATATCTTCACGCAATTCCCAATAACAGAGGTAGACGTAGAGGTCTACTCTAGACAATTAAGTCCGTTCGACGCACCCTCCACCGAAGATATTTTTGGGACAACGTGACAGGTGGTGAGCCCGTCGCCGTCTTTGTGTCAAAGCCAACGATACAATTTGTACCCATTGTAAAACCCCTCTGCCCCGCTATTTTATCATCATGCAATTTCCCATACTGGTGTAGGCATAGGTCTAGAGAAGGACTTCTTTTTGACTCATTTTTCGACCAAGCTTATTTAGGACAACGTGACAGGTGGTAAGCCTATCACCGCCTGAGTGTAGGCGCTAAGCCAATACACAGAACCTAGATACATATATATTTTCATATATGATACTGAATGGACGACCTCCTTGGACGAGTGGAGTAACCACCGGTTTTCAAGGTGTCGCCATCTCGAGGTCCCGGGTTAAATTCCCGGACGGGTCAATGCAGAAAAACCACTTTTTCTATGTTTTCTCGGGTCTGGGTGTTTATGGTACCTTCATTGTTTCTGACTCCCATACCTCAAGTGCTCTAGCATCTTAATATTGTAATATATTTAATAATAATATCTTGACGCAATTCCCTATACAGGGGTAGACAGAGGTCTAGTCTATACAATTAAGTCCATTCGACCCACCTTCCACCGAAGATATTTTCGGAACAACGTGACGGGTGGTAAGCCTATCACCGCCTGAGTGTAGGCGCTAAGCCAATACACAGAACCTAGATACATATATATTTTCATATATGATACTGAATGGACGACCTCCTTGGACGAGTGGAGTAACCACCGGTTTTCAAGGTGTCGCAAGCAATGTCCGGGGTTCGATTCACGGATGGGTCAATTTATAACTTTTCTGGGTTTGGGTATTTGTGCTACCATCGTTGTTTTGATTCCGTAACACAAATGCTTTAGTTACTTACTTTGGGATGACAGTAATGTTGTTTCTATAAAGTGTCGTGGGTGAAAGGTGGGTGGAAAGGACTTTATTGTCTAGGCCTTTGTCTATCCCAATATTTTTTATATACAAATCTATACATTGGAGTGTTACAAACTAGTTACACGAATTGACCAATACTTCCCAATATTATATAATTTCTTGTGTATCTCAAACATTTATATTGTTACCAGGGTTCCTGGAGAAATGTGGATAGACTAAAAAAACATTTATTCAGCACAAGCAGTTCATACATATGAAAGTATAAGTACATATTAAGTTTAAATAAAAAAAGGTTGCATTATGTCTAAAAGGAGTTGGCCCAGCAAGTGATGTGTAAATATGGCTCACTCAGCGCTGATTTCAGTCAAGAAACCTATTCATTGGCGTCACGAACGTAGCACAGCTGTTACGTGTAGCCTAATCCTTCGACAACAAGAAGTGGGAGGCATTCTTGTCTTCGATAAATTTTTCAAATGGTTGTAAAATATCGAAAATATCTTCGGTGGAAGGTGGGTCGAAGGGACTTAATTGTAAACTGGACCTCTGTCTACCCCTGTATTGGAATTGCGTGAAGATAATTATTTATTATTTATTAGTACGTTATAACACTGGGCATAGCGTTAACTACGTGCAATTTAACTGGCTGAAAAATCATTAAAAAACAATATATAAATTTCATATGCCACGGTCACATAGCGTACTTCACAACACTAATAATAAAAAAAGAAAACATAACGGAAACCGTGAAGGGCAAAGCAGCAGTATCGAGTTATCGAATAATTGTAAAACCGATTCGACCGCGGCCAATCGGTGATAAATGCAGCAGTCGCTCTTATCAACCGGTCAGCTGTCACCAGCCGGCGTGCCTACGTCGCTAGTGTTAACATTGTGATTGACGACCTCCGTGGAACAGTGGCGTGCACACCGGTTTTCAAAGAATCGCCAGCAATGTCCCGGGTTCGATTCACGGATGGGTCAATTTATAACTTTTTCTGGGTTTGGGTATTTGTGCTACCATCGTTGTTTTTGATTCCGTAACACAAATGCTTTAGTTACTTACTTTGGGATGACAGTAATGTTGTTTCTATAAAGTGTCGTGGGTGAAAGGTGGGTGGAAAGGACTTTATTGTCTAGGCCTTTGTCTATCTCAATATTTTTTATATACAAATCTATACATTGGAGTGTTACAAACTAGTTAGTTACACGAATTGACCAATACTTCCCAATATTATATAATTTCTTGTGTATCTCAAACATTTATATTGTTACCAGGGTTCCTGGAGAAATGTGGATAGACTAAAAAACCATTTATTCAGCACAAGCAGTTCATACATATGAAAGTATAAGTACATATTAAGTTTAAATAAAAAAAGGTTGCATTATGTCTAAAAGGAGTTGGCCCAGCAAGTGATGTGTAAATATGGCTCACTCAGCGCTGATTTCAGTCAAGAAACCTATTCATTGGCGTCACGAACGTAGCACAGCTGTTACGTGTAGCCTAATCCTTCGACAACAAGAAGTGGGAGGCATTCTTGTCTTCGATAAATTTTTTCAAATGGTTGTAAAATATCGAAAATATCTTCGGTGAAAGGTGGGTCAAAGGTACTTAATTTTCTAGACTAGACCTTCTGTCTACCCCTGTATTGGGAACTGCGTGAAAATATTTTTTTTATCTACTCAAACACTCGGTTATCGTTGTTTTTCGTTATTATTAAACACTTATTTGTAACATACAATCGAATTTCTCGCTAATGAGGCATATCATATGTTTACATGTAAAATGTTGTTGTTTCCTTTGACCCGTGAAGTGGAATTAAACAATATTGAATGTCAAAATATTGCAAGTTGATTGTGCTACATTTTACAAAGTCATATGTCGAGTTTTACACATTTCGACGATATTACTAAAAATAATTCTGTTCGGCATTGTTCAGCGATAAGGCCGTACTATTTGTATTTGTACGTGTGAAATATTATAATCTAAAAGTGCTTATACATATAATGTTAGCGTCAATAGCCTAATTAATGTTTTTTCGGTCGCAGGTTCGCGCCCGACATTCGACTATTGCAGTAAGCCACTCCAGACATAAGCATTGTAGTTTAGTTGGTGTGGTTAACATAAATACTAATAATATTATTTGGTTTTGCTAGTATTCTTAAAAAAAGAATGTATTTACACATTTTTTTACACATTAACAGACTTAAAATTTAAAATGTATAAGTAATGTTGAAACCCTACACTGAAATGAGGGGCCTTTTTTCTATGTTATTCAAATATTTCTGAAGAAGGTGAAAGGAGCCTGTCCCCAAAAGTATATTTTAACAGATTACATATCAAAGGTGCTGAACAAAGGCCTTCGCCAAACATTGTTACATAGAGTTTGTTACATTGTTATATAGATTGTTTTGCCATCTGTACCTATCGATTCCCGCCAACATCGTGCAGGTCGTCGCACCTTGAGGAGGGGTCATCCTACACAGCGTTTGCCTGTACGGTTGTTACTCGAAACTATTTTCCCCAAAGGGTTAGTTCTTCAGTGTAGCTCTGCGTGATTGAATTCGTAACGAAGTTATCCACAGCAGAACCGGGGCATACGATATGGCCGCAAGAATCAGCGCGCTGAGTTAGCAACGGGCCATAGCGGTCCATACATAGCTCTTAAACTACATGTAGCGACATCTATGTCTGTACATAAGAGGCTCGCTAGTGGCGGACAATCCGAGAAACACATCAACAATAGATACTATTAAAAATTTGTATAGACGGTCGCTATTCAATTACGCCAGAAAGGTTGAAGGTATCGGGATGCAGTTAGAGAGACAACCTGAAATACACTTTTACAATAGCACTTTCTTCTCGGAAAATTTTACAATTTTAAAATTGAGCAGGAATTCTGAGATAATGCGCGAAAGAAGTCGCGGGCATAAACTAGTAACACACTATGATAATACAATGATCCTCTTACCCAACTAGTTACAGCTGAAGGCATTTAAGACGTCTGTGCTTCAGTTACCTGCAAGTAAAACAAAATGTGTTTAATATAGCAAGCAATAAGTTAAAATATAATTTATGTCGTTATGGCGTAAGAATATACCATTGTCATTTTTCCCGTGTGTAATGTATGAGGTGACTAAGGGAAACAGTCATAAAAGTCTAAAAAATTTCGTCACTTAAATATAGATACATGCACACACTTCTAAACTTTGTGTCACAAAAATGCAAACATTAGACTTTTATAATATGAAGTTGTTATTGAATTATTACATCGCACCATCCCGCATGCAAATATCAAAGGTATATGTTACCTGGTCCAAAGAGACAAGCGCACCACCCTGCCTCCCACACATATACCACCAACAAAAAGGCGACACGTGTTTCGCCTCAAAACAAGGCATTCTCAAGTGTGTTTGCACACATTTTCGTTGGTGATATATGTTACCTGGTTTGAGTGTAGTGGTGGTGGTGATGCGTACAGTAGAATTAGTGCACGTATCTGTGGGAGGGAGGGTGGTACACTTCTTCTCTTCGGACCAGGTAACATATACCTTTGATATTTGCATGCGGGATGGTGCGATGTAATAATTCAATTCAATATAAGCTTTATGTTATAAATCATTATAACATTTTATAGATATGATAAATATGAAGACCCTATGGCCTTGTCGGTGAGGATTGCGGGTTGGAATCCCGCTATACTTTCGTATGATGAATATGAATGTTTGTATTCAGTCAAGGTATATATATATATATATATATAAAGTCAATGTATATAAAGATTTATAAATATAGGTACATTGTACCGTCGGACACCGTTGGACACTAAGACAGTGGCAAGTTCAACATCAATCACGTTGTCCAAAATAAACTCCTGTAAAAAGTGGCATGAGACAACTAAACTGTCTAGACCACTGACTACTCTAGTATTGAGAAAAGAGTGAATATTTCCTGTATACATAAATTTATCTCACATTAGTACTCAATATACGCAAAACGAATAAAACGGTCGCTTTAATTGATTTGTAACAAAAATTAAAAGAATCATGCATAATTAATGACGACACTCGGAAACCTGTTCCATTAAAAAAAACTAGTGTTCTTTAGATCACGCGACTGAAACCTTCTCAAGCTCCATACACATAATATATACATGAATATACAGATGTCACACATATCAGTTTTCTACACATATTTAAATTGATTGTCGGTTTTCGTTGATAAATTAACATTTTTGAAATATTCGAAACGTCACTCTATTTCTATCTTAGCTGATTTATATCTCCGTCTCAACTTCCGTTCGCCTTACCCGATCACACTTTTCGTAACGCTCTCGTCACACATTCCCCAGATTACTGCACGAGTCAAGCGTGCCTAAAGAAGTTTTACTTCACAAATTTGTTGCCGCTAGTGACAAGATGGCTGGTTCTTTTCTCGCTCAACGGTTAAGTCTAGCCATTCAACGTAGAAACGCAGCCAGCGTTCTTGCGTCGGATACTAACTAAATTGGTCTCCACATGGACAGAGAAAATTACTTAAAGCAATTACAACCGGTACTGAATACGACCTGGTAACTTATCCGGGAGCGATCAACGAAGGAAATGTAAGAAGGAGTTCAAATTATTATCAGGTTCACACTACGGTTTATCGAGTGAGTGAGACGTTTAAATAAATACATACGGGACTACATCACATATACTAATCCCAAAGTAAACAGCTTAAGTACTTGTTTTATGGAATCAGAAACAAAGTACGTACCCCAAATACCCAGACCCGAAGAAGCGTAGAAAAAGTATTTTCTATATTGACTTCACCGGGAATCGAACCCAGGACTCCAAAGCTGGCAGTTGCCAGTTTATTCACTGGCAGTCCACACTGACTACTGCCTACAACCGTCATCAGAGATAAACTTCAACGAGGTAGTTCAAATTGACCGTAGTTGACAGGCTTTAAGTCCCGGGTTCGTTTCTCGGATAGCTGGATGAAGAAAACCACTGTATCTACATTGTCTCCGTCTTGGTTGTTTGTGGTGCCTTCATTGTTTCCGATTCCATAACACAAGTGCGTATTTTGCTCTGGTCCCAAGTCCCAATGTAAGTAACATCGAGATCAGAGCAATATCACAAACATTGCTCTTGTATGATGATGTATGAGATTCCTTTATATGAGATATTTTATCCTTTAAATGGCATTAGATGCAAAAATTAATGTATACTCTTCTGTCACAAAAGCTGCAAAGAAGTTTGTAAATCTATTACTTCGCTTCTTCCTTACTTAGTTACCAGGTGGTAAAAGTCCACAGCTAGACTCAGATCTTTCTGTAAAGTCGGCGCTTGGAAAGCGGATTATCGATCCCAGTACCTAGACTTAAGTTACTAGATCTAAAACAAATACAACGGTGTTTGTTTTAGATCTGGTAACTTTTCGTGATAGTTATTCCGCTGAAGCTATTGCCATTTTTAATCTCAGTATTCATTGCCTAAGTGTGTACCTAAGTGTTTGTGTGTGTTTTGATCTACTAATTTTTTATGATTATTCCGCTGTATGTAAGCTACGGCTATTTTTGAGGCTTTTCTTTAAGTCATACGTCTTACGCCACACATCGGAAGGCGGAAACAAGGGGATAAAAAAGGACACAGGACAAAAAAGCTGAGGGCAAATCCTTATGCTGATACCAAACGGTGCATTGCCACTTCCGCGTGGTACTAAACCGACTTGAAAGACATTAAAAAGATACCTTTGAATCTTAACTTGGACAAAAAGACGGCGACGTGCTCACCACCCTGTCACGTTGTCCCAAAAATCGGTGGAGGGTGGGTCGAAAGGAGTTACTTGTCTAGACCTCTGTTTATCCACAGTATTGCGAATGGCGTGATATTTATTTATACTCGGTGCCTTGTGGAATCTTCAGCTGTAATTACGCGGTAGGGCGAGGACGAATGATTGATTGTTCATTAATGATTGGTTGACAATGAGCGGCGGAGGCGCCTTTATCATTAAATGATGGTCGCGGTGATTATTGTTGAATAAAACATAATGAACTGCTTTCAAGAACAAAAATATGATTAATATTTACGAGTTTCATACTTAAAAAAATTATACTGAATACTAGGGATTATATAGAATACTGGGGTAGACAGATATATTGACACCAAGGACTTATCCATCGTTCCGCCTTTCACCGCAGACATTTTTTGCAGCAACGAATACGAGCTTGTCACCAGCGGATCGAACACTGGTCGCTTTACTTGAATTCCAATCACCCAATTACTCGGCTATTGTCACAGTAGTATCATAATTAACTCGCTATAAAAGCCACTGCAGAACATAGGCATCTCCCGTAATCCAGATTTGTGTCAGTTTTATATCAAAATAAGACACCAGTAATGCCTTCTATTGTTAAATTAATTTACTAACGCTACTACTCAGTGTATAAAAGTTTAATAAAGATCAAGTCACGATAGGCAAGTGGTCGGGTAGTCGGAATTCGAGTCGAGAAACCCGAGTTCGAACCCCAGGTGGCAAAACTTATGCATAAATTATAATAATATAGTTGGCTTGGACATAAGCCGGCGACGGGGTGACCACTTGTCAAGTTGTCCCGAAAATATCTTGGAAGGGTGGAAGGTGGGTCGAAGGGACTTAATTGTCTATACTAGACCTCTGTCTACCCCTGTATTGGGAATTGCGTGAAGATATTTATTTATTTATTATCTCATTATTTTTTCATTCATTCACTGCCTTTAGAACAAATGGTATTTCATTTATTATTTGGCATAATAAACACGCTTGGCAAGCGGATTGGCGATCGCAGAATCAGACGCCTTACACGCTGTCGCCCGTCGTTCGCTTAATTTTGGGTTGGTATTTTGGTATTATACCGCCATCTGCCAATAGTTATCACATTTTTGAAGGTTTTTATTCGCCTCTACCTGGACGGAAAGTAACCTTTGTTATTAATTTGGATCCGATAGCTGAAGCTAACAATGATAGCGGTATTTAAAGGACCAGTGCAAAGTTTGCCTATTAACAGTTTTAAAGCATTTAATAAAGAAAAACTGTACAAAAATGCTTATTACAATATAAATGAATATATCAATAATAGTAACCCCTGGGAATGATTTGATCGCTCCCATGCTATTTCTGACTAAATTATTGTTAGTTATTTTCCAATTAAATTGTTTTGTATTTCTTTTATAAAAGAAAGCTAAAAAAAGAGGATACCAACGGAGTTTCTTTTGCCGTTTCTTCTCCGTCAGGGGAACCTCCTCTGAAACGGCAATACGAAACGGTAGTAAAAAATGATCGATAGATGTAATGTATGTTGCTCATATCTATAAATAAATGATTTGATTTGATTAGTCTCCCCGTTACCAAGAAATTAAATTAGTTTTATAAAACTAAATAAAAACGCGATAAAATTCGCAATATGGCAGGTTTGAAAGATGACCTTGTCTCAAAAAAGGATAAGGGCGTGCTTCGATGGTTTGGGCACGATGAGCGAATGAGTGAAGACCGAATGGTGAAGAAAATATATAGCGCGAAATTTAATATTAAAAGGTGTCGAGGTAGACCGAGATTAACTTTCGAAGACCATGTGAGCAAATTGCTCGAAGAGAGGAGGGTCAAGAGTACTCGGATACCTAGACGTGCATGTATGAAGAAGATGATGAATCTGAAAGAAGCGAAAGAAGTATGTAGGGATCGTGACACTTGGCGATCTGTTCTCTCTGGCTACCCCGTCAGGGATTGTGCGTGAAGATAAATAATAAATAAATAAATCCGTAAAAAATCGTGTTATATTTAATGTGTAATGTTCACGTAAATACATGAAATCATTATAACACAGTTTATTTGTTAACATGAAACCTAACAAATACATCACAACAAATTAACAAATAAAACAGCCAAAGTTTGGTACATTTTTAGGCGAATAATCGAAATGCCAAGCGTGGGCAGAGCGACCAACTACCGACTTCCTACGCTTCCTCTTCGAACTTTGGCATTAAAGGTCATCCGAAGTTAAGAGTCAAGGTCACGGTTACTGAATGCTGCATTTGCGTAAAGTTTAGACCTTGCAGCCGAGAGTATTGGTCTTTCTCATTGCCCTCGATCAAGTTTCACTATTGATTAATTACTACATATTTTACTATTATAGATAGATAGATAGATAGATAATAACAAACAGATACATTGATCTGATCCCAAGGTAAGCGCTAAAGCACTTGTAGTATGGAATCAGAAACAATGAAGGTACCACTAACACCCTGACTCGAGAAAATGTAGATGAAGTGTTTTCTACATTGACCCGACCGGAAAACGAACCCGATACCTCCGAGATGGCGGACACCATGAAAACCGGTGAGTACGCTACTACTCCACGGTGGTCTTCACTATTATTACTACTCGTACATCCCTAAAAAAAAGTCACGATAGCTTAGTGGTTGGGTGGTCGGAATTTGGAGTCAAGAGACCCGAGTTCGATCCCCAGGTGGCAGGCTCGTACCAATGGGTTTTTCTAAAACTTACGCACGAATTATATCGTTCGCTTGGACATAAAGACGGCGACGGGCTCACCACCTGTCACGGTGTCCCGAAAATATCTTCGGTGGAAGGTGTCTGTATTGGGAATTGCGTGAAGATGCCTATTTATTTATTTTATTTATTTGTACATCCCTAGAGATATAATGGGCCACTAGGCATGCAAGAAAGAAAGACTGTTTACTCTCACGTATGTTATTACTAAATAAGTCGGAAGCAACATTTACAAAATTTCAAATGCGTTACATATAAATTACATAACAGCCAAATCATAGAGCAATGTAAAACAAACAAGTAACAAGTAGCGATATATATATATATATATATATATATATATATATATATATATATATATATATATATATATATATATATATATATATATATATATATATATATATATATATATATATATATATATATATATATATATATATATATATATATATTTATATATATATTTATATATATATATATATATATATATATATATATATATATATATATATATATATATATATATATATATATATATATATATATATATATATATATATATATATATATATATATTGAACAAGTATTAAAAAAGATGCCTGAACGCATAAATATCCACCAAAAATATCTTCACGCTATTCTTCTTTTTAATACTTGTTCAATATATATATATATGTATATATATATATATATATATATATATATATATATATATATATATATATATATATATATATATATATATATATATATAAGTCAGAAGCAACATTTACAAAATTTCAAAGGCATAAATTACATAACAGCCAAATCATAGAGCAATGTAAAACAAACAAGTAACAAGTAGCGATATATATATATATATATATATATATATATATATATATATATATATATATATATATATATATATATATATATATATATATATATATATATATATATATATATATATATATATATATATATATATATATATATATATATATATATATATATTTATATATATATTTATATATATATATATATATATATATATATATATATATATATATATATATATATATATATATATATATATATATATATATATATATATATATATATATATATATATATATATATATATATATATATATATATATTGAACAAGTATTAAAAAAGATGCCTGAACGCATAAATATCCACCAAAAATATCTTCACGCTATTCTTCTTTTTTTTTAATACTTGTTCAATATATATATATATATATATATATATATATATATATATATATATATATATATATATATATATATATATATATATATATATATATATATATATATATATATATATATATATATATTGAACAAGTATTAAAAAAGATGCCTGAACGCATAAATATCCACCAAAAATATCTTCACGCTATTCCTACCTAATACCAGCGTAAATAGAAATAAAGAAATAATATAAATACACAGTAAAGTCTTCGCAAGCCACCGAAGACACTTTTTGTGACAACGTGACATATGGTATGTTCAAGCCAAATATATACTTTGTACATAGGTTGTAAAAAACCCATTGGCACAAGCCTACCACCCGCGGATCGAAGTTCGGTCTGTTAACTCGAATTCCGATTACCCAACCACTCGGCTATTTTTTATTATTAATTTATTACTAACAAATAATTTTCATTACTATATTACGCATGACATTTGGGCTAACTTGTTATACAATGAACTCTGAATAATTTTCCCGACGAAATTGAAGAGAACAATAACCTCGCAAAGGGGTGAAACATATAAATCCATGTTTTAACAAAGGGCGAACTTGTGCGTTTCATTTCAATTAGTTTCAATTTAACAATGTTAATCCAGCTCTGAATGTGGGGGGGAGGTTCTAAATGTGGGAAAGTGGCGCCATCTGTGATCGTCAAGGACCATTTGCGTTACGTCACTACGACAAGGTCCGCTATGACAATTGTATAAGCCCATAAATTATGATGAAAAGCTCTTGAACTGAATATTCAATTTATTTTGTGACCACGACCACGTGTCCTGTTTCGTATTTCATGAGCCTTTCATTCGGATAATTATGTCGTTCAGGTTTAACTTTTTTTCCCCTGTTCTTATTATATTATTTTTGTTTTGTTTTTCAATAATGTTTTATTTATCTGTATTTATGATTATTTTGAGGTTATTGTTGTTAGATTTTTTTGTATAACCGCCTGTGAGGTCGACATCAGGCTCCAATTAAAAATCAATCATCATACTATACAATGTTTTTGTTTTACTTGTGTTCACATATTTTTTGATTGTGATGTCGATTAAATAGCTTTTCTCTTTCTTTATTTCAAATGATATTAACACCAAATTAACAAATTTAACATTATTTTTCTTCCATTGTTTACCAACAGATGGCAGAATAACTATATCGAAAAAATCCACCTAAAAATTGGTCGGTTACCGTGTCTGTGAGCGAGTTTGTCTGATACTGCAATCTTAAAGCCAGTTGCCCAGCATATACATTATGGGAATCCTCGTAAGATGAAAGGCACAGGACGAGAATTCATACTTACGGTGGACTTTGGCCGGTTGGCCAAGATGGTTGGCGTAAGAATACTACCATTCATCCCGTAGCTGTCTTAAGAAACGAATCAGGAATAGATCCCAATATGTGCCAGACAAAAACTTTACCGACTAATGGACTGGCATAAGGTGCGAGACGCTGCGATCGCCTGCCAAACGTGGCGATTATGGCAAACCCTAAACCCCAGTACAGCCTATGTCTTGCAGTGGACGTTTAAAGGCGGAAGTTTAAAGACACATACGAGAATAGTCTAGTATTTGTATTAAGTAGTTAATATTATTTGTAAGTTTTGTTTTTAATTATTTTATATTTACAATACTTATTAACTTAAAACTATAATTATCATACAGCCCTACACTTTGTGGCATGGTAACAAGAACGCAGGCTGCATTTCCCCGTTGAAACGATAGACTTAACCGTTGAGTGAGAAATTAACTACTTTATAAGTAGTTAATATAATTTGAATAATATTTGGAAAATAAATGAAAAACAGATTTTTTTATCTTTTTTTTGTTCGTCATTTTAAATACTTGTCACAGCGTTATTTTGGCGAACTAACCATTTTCCTTTTATTTCTTTTTTTTAATGTAAGTAATATTAAAAACTTATTTCTGAAACGTTTTTATAAGTTCGCCGTGTATTAGCAAAGCTGACAAACGGAGCAGAAGGAGGTTGTTTTTGAGTTTTTTCAAGTTCAACATTCAAATGAACTTCGTACATAGCGATATAATGAAATCGCTCGGGCGTTTTAACTCAACGCGACTTCGAAACTATAACTGCGAGCAGAATTTTAAAGTCGAATAACTTGTTCTAGCTAGTTTGCTCTCGCAGAAGTTTGTTAAATAAAATATTTATTATCTTCACGGATTTTTCCCCATAGTGGGTAGGCAGAGACGATTACGTTCTTTCCACTCAACTCTCACCGAAGCCTATTTACGACTATGTAACTGGTGCGTAGTCTATTGCCGTCCTATTGTTAAAGCTAATAAGTATACAGTATAATAATAAACAGTACAATACATTAACATACTTATAAATTTTAAATAAATTAAATAAATATAAATATCTTCATGCATTTCCCAATACAGGGGTAGACAGAGATCTAGTCTTGACAATTAAGTGCCTACGACTCACCATCCCCCGAATATATATATATATATATATATATATATATATATATATATATATATATATATATATATATATATATATATATATATATATATAACATTATAAGTATAGTACGTAAGTAAATTTATAAAAAGTCACGATAGCCGAGTGGTTGGTTGACACTTATAATTTTAATAGTTAAATTTTCATAAGTATTATACTGGTTGTTGTTTGTACTGGAGTCAGCATCCATGTCTCCAGTACAGACATTCACATTCAAACATAAAAATTCCGAATGCGAGATTCGAACCAGTAACCATATGCTTTCGAAAGCCCCATGTCTTTAATTATGAACTAACCGGATCGTATTAAAATTTTTTAAGTAATTTTATAATTGGGAAAAATAGCCACCTGTTCGTTTGCCTCCTTTTTCCATAAAAAATATGTTTCGAGACAAAATCAGGGACGTCCTGAAAAAAGGCCAGATCAAGAGTAACCTAAATCGATGAAGATGTATGAAGGGAATAATGAAAGTGGACGAAGCGAAACAAGTATATAAGTATTGTAGGAAGTGGAAAGAAGTGGTCTCTGCCTAACCCTACGGGAAAGAGACGTGCTTGTATGCATGTAAAAAATATGTATGTAGCCTGTATTAAATTATCAACAAGGGTATCGAGTGGCCTTAAAATATTTGTAAGTAAAGTAATAATATATAGTTATCGCGTTAAGCTTTTGTCGATCTATTTTTAGCCAAGCTTACAAATAGCCTCAGTAGATAATACCTCATCCGGAATAGTGATAAACTCTATAAATCCATTTTCACATCTGTGCTCAAGGCAGGGGAAAAATTGTTAATCGAAATGCACAATGAAGCGTAGCTACATACCCAGCTACAAAGCTACGTTCTAACCACAATATCATTGAATGGACGTCGGCGTGGGAGTGAATGGATTCGTAGGCGGAGCGAGAGAGACGGCCGTATACAGAACGTGGGGAGTAGGATGAGCTTTGGGGGCACGGGAGTTGGGTGTACGCCAACGCTTCTCAATGGAGGGTGAATGAGTGACGCAGAAACTGTTGCTTTTGTCCGTGTTCGGGCCTAGATATTACGTCTGCTTGCAAATATTTGGCGAATGTGATAGGATTTGAAAAAAAAAAAGTGATTGTTTGTTATGAATGGTTGTATTGATTTTCATGGGGATAAACTTTAGTGGCGAATCATCTTTTTTATGCATGATCGTTATTTGAGTAAGGAGGCTCGAGTTCGATTTCCAGAAGGAAGGCTGGTACCAATGAGTTTGGTACAGGTACAGGGGTCGACAGAGGTCTAGACAATTAATTCGTTTCGACCCACTTTCCGCCGAAGATATTTTTGGGACAACGTGACAGGTGGTGAGCCCGTTGCCGTCTTAATGTCCAAGCCAACCACGATATAGTTTTTGGAAAAACCCATTGCTACCAGTCTGCCACCTGGTCATCAAACTCGGGTGGGTCTTTCGACTCGAATTCCGACCACCCAATCACTCTATTGTGACTTTTTAATAGAGTACAGTAAAAAAATCAAAAGTCAAAAGAGTATAGTAAAAGAATATATAAATAAATAGATTTCGTTAGATTTATATTCTTTGTGGGAGTGCCATAGAGGAACGTATTTAAATATTTAGAGTTTTTTTTTATAATTACAATTGCTAATAATATGAGATGAATATTTGACATTTGAATTTTTAATAAAATGTCTTAGCAGCGTTTTACACGTTTAAATTATGCGCAAATCTTTGTTCTCCGACAAAGTTTTGAACAAACATTCCAGATATTTATACAATATTTTCTTTCTTTTACGCTACGTAGTCGATGTTCTGTTTAAATTTTTTATGAGAATAAGTTGACTTTTCGATTTTGAACGATGAAAGTGACAGGTTTACCACCTGTCACTTAATCCCACATAATGTCTTCAATGAAAGGTGGGTCGAAATAACTTCAAGGCCGCTGTATTGGTACCAGTATTGGAAATGGCGCGAAGAATAAAATGAGAAACTCTGGTATTGCGGGTGTTAATAGGCGGCGGTAACCACTAACCATCACGTGAGCCACCTGCTCGTTAGCCTCCCTGTTCTGAAAAAAAAAAGAGATGCTCACGTGATGCTTAGTGTTTGCTGCCGCCCATGAACACCTGCAATACCGAAGGAATAGCAGATACGTTGATGGCCTTTGAGAAAGGTATAGGCTCTTTTCTTCAAGGTCCCTAAGTCGTATCGGTCCGAAAAAAACCGCTGACGGCAGCACATTCCATAACGTGCAAGTGCGTGGCAGAAAATTCCTCGAAAAACGCACTGTGGTGGAATGCCAAGCATCAAGATGGTTTTGATGGAATTTTCGACTATGCTTTAAGGTACGATGGTGAAATTCAGCGGCTAGGATTAATCCGAAAAATTCCACGGAACACTCTCTGTAGTACATCTTGTAAAGAATGCAAATAGGTGCAACATCTCTTGGCAAGGCCAGAGGATCTAGCCGATCAGATAGAACATGGTCGTCGACGATTCGAGCCGCTCTTCGTTGGATACGGTCAAATGGAAGGAGCTGACACTGGGGTGCCCCCGCCCAGAGATGAATAACGCTCCAATTTTATTTATATGTTTAGACATTTTCTATGTTGGTGTGCAATAAAGAGTATTCTATCTATTTATCTATCACTAAAACTAATGCATTAATAATATCGTAATATAATAATGTCCGTATGTGTAAACGAGTCTACCATCTTTACCGCTCACCGTGCCAGTGAGATGAATTCGGTACCAGTCTTCCTCCTTTCTACCCCTATTTCGAATTTGAGATAATTTCAACCAATCTGTCAACGTACTTTTTTTCGCTATCCATACTTTAAGTGACCGGTGATTGTAACCGAATATCATACAATTTTATTAACACAACGCAATAAAACTAGATCATTTAAATCCTTACAGAATAACAAATAAGTGTTTATATATTTGATGGCATATATATTATTACCATTAAGATCAACATTTCATTATACTATTATTAAGTAATATGTCGCTTATGGTAAGATATATATTACATCATATATAGGGTCAAGAGCACTAGAATTCCAAGACGTGCGTGAATGAAGAGAATGATGAATTTGAAAGAAGCGACAGGGATATGTTAGAATCGTTATACTAAGCGTTCTGTTCATACGGGCTTAGCTATTAGGGTCTAAGAGTGAAGACCTTTATTTATATATAGTATGTATATATAAAAAGCCATATTTAAAAAGTAATAACCGACTAAAGCTAATTCTGAACTCTCTCGAGCGAATAAGTATCGTATTCCCAAGGCCTATATGATATTTTGCCATGTAACGGGATATTTGTACAATTTCGGCGCATCTCCGCAGTTTGTATCTCCCGCCACCCAAGAGTGGGGGGGTTGTTCAGCGTCATAGACGCGCCTTCTGACGTCAGGGAAACGTAGGCCCATATAATTTGATTGTAAAACATAGATAAGAGATATTGGGCAGTATTAGTTTTTACGTTATGTTCATTGTTATTTGTATGAATTATTTGGATGCAGATACACTTTTACAGTTACTATTCCTCCTTCTACTTTCTTCGTTTCTATTCTCCCTTAATATTCCTACTAAGGATTACTATTTTAACGTGAAACGTCTCAAAAATCAGAACAGAAAGAGACGGCTAGTCAAATAAATGATAGTTTAAAGAAACTGAAAAAACCGCCTTTAGTAACTAACCAAATTTAATTCTAAAAAATAATTTTCTAGCAGTTAAACGATGAACTAAATGATGAGGAAAAAAATTATTTTATTGTAATAAAACCTCAAAATATATATATCGATTGCTGTAAATAATAGATGGACAAATAATGATGTGTTTTTTTATTTTCATTCATATTCCCGACACTAGTTATATCCGTTGGCTTGGACATTAAGACGGCGACGGGCTCACCACCAAAAACGTTGTCCCAAAACATCTTCGGTGGAAGATGGGTCGGAACGACTTGATTGTCTAGACCTCTGTCTACCTCTGTATTGGGAATGACGTAAAGATATTTTTTTCACTATACATTCACACCATTCCCAGTATTCGGATAGATAGAGGTCAAGACAATCCCTTCCCTTCAACCCTTCACCAAAGACGTTTTTGGAATTTTTGGTAAGAATATACCACTCCCTTTCTTCCCGTGGGTGTCGTAAGAGGTGACTAAGACAAAAGCCTTGAAAATGTAATTGGCTACTGATAGATTACGGGATAACTATTTATCCGGCAGACCAATAACGGATAGCAGAGTCTAACGTGCGTGATGTCTAGTATTGCGATCTCCGATCCGCTTGCCAAGCATGGCGATTATAAATCGACAGGAGAAGCCCATATCCTGCAGTGAACTTTCACAGGACGTCAATATATAATGATATAAAAGCCTATCCAATGTAAAATCAGATTACACAATTTTTATTTTTTTAGTTTAAAATCTCTTTCTTTATTTACGCCTGTTTTTGGCATCGGCGCCATCTACAGGATTTTTTGCAAATTACGGCTTAATAAAGAAAGACATTTAAAAAATTTCAACCGATGCGTGTTATATGGTGGCTCGGAGGTAAGCATTGCCACGGTATGGCAAAGGTAACGGGTCCGAATCCCGTCCGTGTCAGTTGAAATTTTAAACATTTTTTATTTGATTTAATAATAAAATCAAATTTATTAGAATTTTATATTTGATTTTACAAATCTGTACACTCGTCTACAACACTCCAAAAGTTAATTCGCTACGAGATGTCATCGACAAAGTCGCGCCCGCAGAAACTCATTAGAGCACTGTCTGTACTTAATTCCAGCGGCGTTTGCACCTCGCGGAGCTACGACAAAGATCCCTCGAAGCCCTGGCCTAAAGAATTCGCTTTAAATAACTTTGAAGGTTATTACGAACTTCATAAACTCTGTATGATAAATAACCATCATATTATAATATAAAAACTAAAATATAAATATCTTCACGTCATTCCCAATACAGGGATAGACAGTCCAGACACTGAAGTCCTTTCGACTCACCTTCGGAAACATTTTTAGGGACAACGTGACAGATGGTAAATCGGTAACCGTCTTAATGTCCAAGCCAGTGTTATAAATCGTACATAGGTTTTAAAAAACCCTATAGGTACGTGCCTAACAATTACAATGTGACATGTAACAATGTGACAGATGGTAAGCCTGTCGCCGTCTTAATCTCAAAGCCAACGATATAAATCGTCCGAAAGTTTTTTTGAAAAAATCCATCGGTATATGCCGACCACCTAGAGATCAATCTCGGGTCTCATGACTTCAATTACGATCACCCAACCACTCGGTTATCGTGAACTCTTTTAGTTTCCTGATACCTTTGTAAAAAGTGGTTAATGGCAATTTGTACGTATTACGTATAAACTTGATTATACATCTAGCTTACTTGATACAATCTTCTTAACTAACATAATGTAATGAAAGAGCCCCTCGTACTACTTAAGCAAAGCACGGTATTTGGTGAAAAAGTGAAACCCAGTCGGACATGACGTTAACGTTACGCTATGAAAATTTAACTCTTCGTAAACCCAACGGTTAAGAAACGTAGACTAATATAGGAATCTACGTTTTTACGTGATCTGAATGAAGATAGTAGATAGTGATGTAAGGCTATAGGTTATCGATATTAATTTTGAGTAAAGGTCACCATAGCAAAGAAGAAGTGGTTGGTTGACCAGAATTCGAGTCAAGTGACCAGAGTTCGATTAGGTGATAGACTCGTACCAATGAGTTGTTTCACAAAGTTTATATCGTTGGCTTAGACATAAGGATTTTTTTTTTATAGAATAGGAAAGCAAAGGAGCAGGTGGCTTACGTGATGGTAAGTGATTACCGCCGCCAAGGAACACCTGAAATAGCAGATTCGTTGCCGGCCTTTGAGAAAGGTATAGGCCCTTTTCTTGAAGGTCTCTAAGGGGTATCGGTCCGGAAAAACCGCTGACGGCAGCACATTCCATAAAGTGCAAGTGCGTGACTGAAAGTTCTGCGAAAAACGCACTGTGGTGGAATGTTAGGCATCAAGGTGTCGTAAAATGTTTAAGGATGGCAACAGGCTCACCACCACGTTGTGCTACAAACTGTGGTCAAAAATTCTTAGTTATGTAAATATATACACAATAAGCTTATTTTAAAGTGATAAGATTAATTGGTATGTTTTCACAATGGTGGAGCCACGCATCAGCTATTGTTGTTCCATGAATGTGCCGGCTCGACCGGAGAAGCACCACGACAAACTTCTGCGTTTCGTCTGGTGAGTGCAGGTAACCGGAGGCCCACAGTCACCTCCCCCCACGCCTCCCCCAATTTGGGGGGAGGGCACTCTAAGGCCGGCAACGCATCTGCTATGCCTCTGGTATTGCGGGTATTCATGGGCGGCGGTAATCACTTACCATCACGTGAGCCACCTGCTCGTTTTCCTCCCTTTTCTATATAAAAAAAAATATATCGACATCGATAAATATTGCCCTACCTAGCTGCAATGGTATGAGGTTCTATTTAAAGCGCTCTCCCCGCGCCACCCACAGAGCGCACCGCTGCTGAGACCATTCGGAGCCACTCGTTCCGCGGTTAAGTTGCTTCCAATCTCTTCACTCAGACTACTTAAAAATATTTGTACAGTCAGGTGCAGTGCGTTTTGCGGTAGCATTTTGTATAATTTTAGTACTCTTTTAAGTTTCTTCTTCATATTTTTTACTTTAAATGTTTCTGTTTTTGAAGAGTTCTTGGAAGTTTTGAATTTCTAGTATATTTGTGGCTATGTGACAGCTTTTAATTTTAAGAAAATATATTTCACGAGAGAATACAATTTATTTTTAATGAATTTCTGTTGAGTTTTTAAGCAAATCTATACTATCAATGTATTAAACGCCAATGTTTTTAATAATCGAAAAATAAATTTACTGCTCATATTCATACTTAATTTTCATTTATTTTAAATTGAAACTGTTCAGCTTGGAACATTCAGCAAAGTCAAACGCTTCAACGTCAAAACGTCATTATTACTTTTTCATGGGAAACGTTAAAAACTACATCGTTGTGTATAATCTAGATCTTCTCAAACAAAAACTGTCTAAAAACTTTAAAATCTATTCCATTTTTTTAAACTGTATTAATATCACATGTAATAAATATAACGTGAAGCCTACAATCAAATATAAAAAATTTTACAAATTTACGATAAATTTCAATTTCGTGAAAAAAAGGTTCTGACAACTTATTTCAAATGAAAAGTCTGAGATTTGAGACAGTATAGGCACGTCTGTGATAAACAATATCGGGGTCTGCAGCCTCCCACTGACTACAGAGTGGGTGGTGAGAGGGTGGTGGGAGGGTGGTGGGGTGGTGGTAAGCGATGGTGTGAGGTTCTATTCCTAGAGCCGCGTGGGCGGCCGTTCGTACCATTTTATCTGGATCATACCTGCATATATAGTAGGCCTACATAATTTAAGACCTTAAGTCGACCTTGAACATTGTTTTGTAAACATGTTCAGGGAGATTTAGAATACTGCAAAATGTATCATATCGTTTAATAAACTAAAATATTAAATAAATTAACATCTTCACGCATAATACCCGACGTGGTAGCCAGAGAGAACAGATTGTCAACTGTTAAACTATTTAAACAACTTGAATGAAATTTTACACTGGCTATGTAAACAAAATATCTTTATCAATCCTCAATACAGGGGTAGACAGAGGTCTAGACAACTAAGCCCTGTCGATGTACCTTCCACGGTCTTCACGGTCTACCGTCAGTAAATAGAACTTTAATTTGTTTCAACGTGAGACACATATAACTTCTGATAGGCTGTTATGTTCATGATGATGCTTGATTATTTCACTCGCTTGCAAACTACTGTGTTTATGTTAATTTTGAGCATGCACTACGATTCTGGGCACTATTTTTAAAATATGTTACAACGCTTAACGTTCTTATGACCGAAATGAATGTCACGATAGCCGAGTTGTAGGCTGGTTGGAATTTCGAGTCGACAGACCCGAGTTAGATCCCTAGGTGGCAGGCTCGAAGGCTTAGCTTGGATATTGAGACGGCGACGGGCTCACCACATGTCCCGTAGTCCCAAAATATCTTCGATGGAAGTTGAGTCGAAACGACTTAATTGTATAGACCTCTGTCTACCCGTGTATTGGGAATGGCGTTATTATGACAGCTTAGTTGGCATTCCTTCGAAGCTGTGGGTTAGGGTTTAGAAATCCACTAGTGGCGAAAATTTGTGTGATGAATATGAATGTTTGTACTCGAGTGTTTATATGTATACATAAATATTTATTTATCTATGTAAATACATATATGTTTTGTATTATAATTTACTGTCGGCTTAAACAGTAAGGCGAGGATAGGTTTACCACCTGTCAAATTGTCCTAAATAGGCAACGGTCACCGTCAAGTGGTTGGAAAAGACTTAAATGTAGACCTCTGCTAATCTAAATTTTCATATTCTAACTTCTTATGATGTAATAAGAATATGGTATGATTGAGTGTAGAAAGAATCAGATAACGATGGTCTTTAATTGAAACATTTAACGCGGGCGTTTTATAATTCGCGAGGGGTTAGAATCTTTTACAGGAAGGCAGGAGATAACACCGGAGCACCTTAATTGCTCACTTTTTTTTTTGTTATATTCTCAACAGGGTTCCGGCAATTAGCTACAAACTACAAATACTTACCATTATCGTAGTACAATTTAAGGTTTGTTTTTTTTAACTTTTATATTTTTTGGGTTAAATTAAATAAAATATATAGCCACGATAGCCGAGTGGTTGTGTTATCGGAATTCTAGTCATGAGACCCGATTTTGATCTCCAGGTGACGGGCTCGTACGAATCGGTTTCTTCAAAATGTTGTACATTTTATATCGTTGACATAAACACGGCGACAGACTGTCACACCCAAAAAATGTCTACGGTGAATGATGGCTCGAAAGGGCTTTAAGGTCTTCCACATATTTGGGAATGCCGTAAAGATATTTTTTTAAATGTACGACAACGTCCACCACGGTGTTCAGGGACCAGTAGGTTATCTTAACACTTCGAAATACATATTTCTTTAACTATCACATCGTACATAAGGTTTGAAAAAAACCGTTGGTACGAACCTACCACCTGGGCACCGAAATCTGGTTTCATGACTCGAATTCCGATTACCCAACCACTCGGCTATCGTGACCATGTAAGAATACCAGCAATGCTTAAGTACAATTACTAGTATTCCTCGTAATCACTACAACTAAGAAATGCTTGTGTCTGGATTTGTTTACTACACAGTCGTATGGCGGACTCGAACTTGCGACGTTAGATTTCGCAGTCTGCGTCCTAATCTAATGGGCTATTGACGGTTAAACTAATAACACGTTAAAACGAATTAGATCACAGTGTTCTTAGCAAATCGAATCTATTTCGATTTTATTTCATAGAAGACCGAATTACTCGCGCCCGAGAAAACATGTCAGCTAAATGAACAAAACGTCTTGGATAATAATTTGAAGGTTCGCAAAGCGGGAGATCGATTGTCGAGGAAAATAATATTTTTTGATGTATATCGAAGTAAAGTCAAATTCTAAACCTATCAAATTCTAAATTTTTATGTCTCCATTTTATAACAAAACATTACATTTTATAACGAAAGCAAAAAAAGTCAATGAAGATAAATACAATCAAATCATTTATTTATCGTCATAAGAATGAACATCCGTTTATCGATAGTAATTTTTAATCTCACACCATTCCGTAATGAGGTTCCTCTAACGAAGAAGAAACAGGCAAAAGAAACTCCGTAGGTATCCTCTTTTTGGTCAATCTTTTTTTTATATAATATAATGTATTATACAAATGTGATGTCATATTTTCCAGAAATAGCTTGGGAGCGATCACCTTATTCCTAAGCGTTACTGCCATTAATATATTCAAATACATTATAATAACCATTGGTTATTATAATGTAAATGAATATAGTATATAAAAATAGGTTATATTAGTTTTTCTTTAATACATTACTTAAACCTGTTGTCTAAGCTTATTTAGAACTACGTGACAGGTGGTGAGCCTATCGCTGCATTAGTGTCAATTATAAGTTACAATAACTTAGTACAAACATTTATCACACAATCACTCGAATTCGATTCGAACCCGCGTCCGTTTTCTTCGAAGGCAGGGTTGCCTTGGCAGGCTTGGCAGGCACTGCTAACCAGACTATGGAGTCGGATGTTGCGAAGTTTTTTGTTCTTTCCTTTGCTATAATCACAAAAAGCCCTTTTCATCGTTATACCCATCATGACGGCCCATACAAGACCACTACAGGACATAGGCCTCTGCCGTAAGAGAGAATTTCCAAACTCACCCCGCTCGGCAAGCGGATTGGCGAGCACATTACCAGACATCTTGCACCGTCACCGGTCTGCTGAAGTTTGGTCTGATAACATCGAGATGGTTGTCCCGCCATCTGACAGTACCCAGTACATTTCCAAAGATTTTCCACATTTTGCATAAAAGATTAACCAAAAGAAAAGATATTCTTTCGCCTGATACTTCTCCGTATTACTTACTTCTCTTACCGTACTTCTCAACAAAAAAGAAACGGTGGTAGATTAAAAAATTAATAACGATAAATGGATGTACATTCTTATTTCGATAAATAAATGATTTGATTTCCCTTGACGCATCTTACCATATCCACGGAAAGAAAAAAGGTGTTTTATTCTTAGTATATAAAAAATTCTTCACGCAATTCCTCATACAGGGGTAGACAGAGGTTTAATCTAGACAATTAAGTCCCTTCGACACACTTTCCACCGAAGATATTTTCGGGGCAACGTGTCAGGTGGTGTGCCCGTCGCCGTCCAAGTCAACGATATAATAGTACATAAGTTTTTGAAAAAACCAATTGGTACGAGCCTGCCGCCTGGGGATCGAACTCGGGTATCCTGACTCGAAATTCCGACCCGGCTATCGTGACTGATAAATAAATCATTTGATTTCATAAAATCATTTATTTATCATCTCATATTCAGCATCTCACGACATCCACAGAAAGAAGAAAGGGTGTTTTTAATCTTAGTATAAAAGGCAAAAGTAAAGCCTTTTTATAAGTAATAAGCTGCCGTCATTAATTTTAAAAACAAGTTGTATTAAGAGTTCGTAAGACGATTAAAACAAAATACTAAACAATGTTTCGCGGCGTAATAAACTCGCGGAAAGCTTCGATGCTATTTATAAATTACACAATCTCGGAGCTTTCAATTTCAAGTATTTTTGTTTTGTTCCTACGAAGGCGGAAGTGTATTAAACATTTTAATTTACAGAGCCTTATTTCTAAAGGCCATTGTGGCGGTTTCGTGCCTTTTCTATTTTAGAGTAATAAGTATTTAGTTAAAGTGAAACGGGGTCGAGGAAAGCTCGTGAAGGCTGTGCTTTCGCGATTTAATTATTCTTTTGACAATAAGGTCTGTTATTTTGTTTCTTTGTTTAACATAGAAATACAGTGAAAATAAGAGACGAAGTGCTGTCAGCGTATATAGACGAGCGATATGGACGAGAAGCGCACACACTGGTTTTTATGGTGTCTCCAGCTCAGAGGCGCCAGATTCGAATCCCGGGAGGGTCAATGTAGAAAACACTTTTTCCAACATTTTCTTGTGTCTGGGTGTTTATGGTATGATGTTTCTGATGCCATTATGATTCTTAAGCTCCTTACATTGCGATAAGAGCATTGTATGTGATGTTGTTCCTATCTATGTGTGTATTTATTATATTTATTATTTATACTTTCTGATTTAAAAATAAAATATGTAAAATGCTGCATACTGTCCTATAATTTATTAGAGCAATAATAAAACAACACTACCATTTAATAATAATAATAACCAGCAATTTTTTTTATTATAAATTTCTTCTATACAAATACAGGATACATCTTGCCCTAAATTTATATTTTACATAGGATCCGAGTAAGCCTCTTCTTTAAACAAAATTAGGTTATCGATCACTTTCACAAGAATCGTATATTTTTCAGCGTAGAAACGTAAGCCGATTAATCCAGACTGTTTCTTTTTTAACTTTCAAAGACCAAGCCAAATTGCTCGAAGAAGGTAGAGTCAAGAGTACTCAGATACCAAGACAAGCGATTATCGTGAAAAGGATCGTGACACTTTGTTATCTGTTTTCTCTGGCTACGCCGTCAGGGATTGTGCGTGAGGATAAGTAAGTTTATTTTTATTTGTCATACTTCATTCAAGAAAGTTCAGTAATAAACGTTCACTCATATAAATGTTTCACATCTTTAATATTAAGTTGGATTTATATTTATTATTAAGTTGGATTGCTTTCGGTTTTATATCTATCTGGCCAGATGTCTAGATAAGTTAAGTCTTTTCTACCCACCTTCCACTGAAGAAATTTTTTGGGACAACGTGACAAGTGGTGAGCTCATCGCCATCTTTATGTCAAAGCCAACGATAAAATCGTACATAAGTTTTTGTTTTTGTATAAAAAATTCATTGGCACAAGCCTGCCTCCTAGGGATCGAACTCGGGTCTTGACGCTTTTCTGATCACGCCACCACTCGGCCATCGGAGCTTTAACTAAGTTCTGTAATAAAAATTAAAATAACGAAAGTGAGTTTATAAAGCATATTAATTATTCATGACACTGCTCATAGAAGTTCTAAATATAATTTGAATATATTATCATAACTTAACAAAAAAGAGGAAACAATTTTTATATTATTGCGTTATAAATTATTTTTGGGGTAAACAAAACAAAAAACGTGCTCGCAATAATAGTTTGTTATTATTATAAAAAATGGATTATATATTATATTTCTTTTCATAATAAACGTATATAACTCTCAAAGGTCTCAGGAACCAGGTCTCTACTGTTAGGAGGATTTTTATTAATCGTGATGCTTGGCAAGCGGATTGGCGATCGCAGTAACAGACATCTCGTGCCTCTTAAGGTACCTCTTAAGGTACGAGATGTCTGTGTGCTACCCTGCTCGTCACCGGTCTGCATTATTTTGGTCTGGTATTTTTTAAGTTGGTTATCCCATCTGCTATTGTCATTTACAAGGTTCTGGTCGACGACTACCACCAGGATACAGAGGGCGGATATTGATGGATGGATTCTTACGCTCTTACCATACAGACAACTTTGAACATGGTGAGGAAAAAAGTGTCTGCTATTTGCCTTATTAGAGAGGTATATGTCCAACGATGCGATGACTTCATGTTGCGGCTTCGAATCCCGCTAGCGGCTAACATTCGTGTGATTAATATGAATGTTTGTACTCGCGTCCTGGATTTCTGTATGTATTTTAAATATTTATATTTATAAATATAATGTACCGTTAGGTTGGAAATTAAGCCAGCGATAGCTTCACTACCTGTCACGTTGTCTTTACGTCCTAGTCTATGATTTATATCGTTGGCCTGGATATAAAGACGACTCACCTAAGAACGGGCTGCCAAGTTGTCCAAACAAATGTCTCCGGTAAAAGGTGGGTCGAAAAGACATCATTTTCTAGACCTCTGTCTACTCCACGTGCGAACTTGAATTGCTCGCGCGCAGATCGCGAGCCGCGCGCGGGCGATGCATTCGGCTGATTTGGACGCACCCTATTAGGAATCTTATTACAAAACGGTGGTACATAAAATTATCCATATGGTAACGGTGTAAGAATATTGCCACTACCTTTCTACCCGTGGGTGTCGTAAGAAGTGACTAAGGGAAACAGCCTTGAACATCGTTATGGCGACCGATAGATGGCGGGATAATCATCTCTAAAAATATCAGAACAAAATAGTCAGACTGAAGATGGGCAGCAGCGTCTAAGATGAGAGATGTCTGATACTGCGATCGCCAGTCCGCTTTCCAAGCGTGGCGATTACGGCAAATCCTCACTATGGGAGAGGCCCATGTCCTGCAATGGACTTTAATAGGCCGTTATGTATGTATGTTAAATAAGGACTATCAATAAACTAGTGACAGAAATGGAATTAAGCAGCAAAAGTATTTAAAAGAAAATGAGGTTAAAGATATCGCACGTTCATTGAGAACATAAATTTATTGTTAATTTATTTTATACTAAGCCACGGCTTCTTTAGAAATTAGCTAAAAGCTTCGTTAGATCTTGGTTACTTAGTATAACGCAGATAGGTGAGCTCAAGTTGAAATAACTTTAACTTAACGGTATGCCGGATGCTCTCTTATTTAAAGAAACTAGAATATCCATATAAAACAGAGGTAACAGGAAAAAAGGAAAAGTATAAAATGAAATTAAAAAGTATATAAATGTAATGTGTAATAATGAAATATACGAGAATTATAATACTTTCGATCCTCAGTTGGTAGTCTCGTACCAATGGGCTTTTATCAAAAACTTACGAATTTTATCGTTGGCCTGGATATAAAGACGACTCACCTAAGAACGGGCTGTCAAGTTGTCCAAACAAATGTCTCCGGTAAAAGGTGGGTCGAAAAGACATCATTTTCTAGACCTCTGTCTACTCCACGTGCGAACTTGAATTGCTCGCGCGCAGATCGCGAGCTGCGCGCGGGCGATGCATTCGGCTGATTTGGACGCACCCTATTAGGAATCTTATTACAAAACGGTGGTACATAAAATTATCCATATGGTAACGGTGTAAGAATATTGCCACTACCTTTCTACCCGTGGGTGTCGTAAGAAGTGACTAAGGGAAACAGCCTTGAACATCGTTATGGCGACCGATAGATGGCGGGATAATCATCTCTAAAAATATCAGAACAAAATAGTCAGACTGAAGATGGGCAGCAGCGTCTAAGATGCGAGGTGTCTGATACTGCGACCGCCAGTCCGCTTTCCAAGCGTGGCGATTACGGCAAATCCTCACTATGGGAGAGGCCCATGTCCTGCAATGGACTTTAATAGGCCGTTATGTATGTATGTAAAATAAGGACTATCAATAAACTAGTGACAGAAATGGAATTAAGCAGCAAAAGTATTTAAAAGAAAATGAGGTTAAAGATATCGCACGTTCATTGAGAACATAAATTTATTGTTAGTTTATTTTATACTAAGCCACGGCTTCTTTAGAAATTAGCTAAAAGCTTCGTTAGATCTTTGTTACTTAGTATAACGCAGATAGGTGAGCTCAAGTTGAAATAACTTTAACTTAACGGTATACCGGATGCTCTCTTATTTAAAGAAACTAGAATATCCATATAAAACAGAGGTAACAGGAAAAAAGGAAAAGTATAAAATGAAATTAAAAAGTATATAAATGTAATGTGTAATAATGAAATATACGAGAATTATAATACTTTCGATCCTCAGTTGGTAGTCTCGTACCAATGGGCTTTTATCAAAAACTTACGAATTTTATCGTTGGCTTGGATATAAATGATTAAATTTTATATAAATTAATGTTCTGCAAGGCTGAGATACAGCTTTAACAGTGGTAGAGCTACGCATCAGCTTTAGTTGTTGCATCAATGGGCCGGCTGGACCAGAGAAGTACCACGACCTTACAGAATACAAGCGTGAAGTAGAAGTATAACAAACTTCTTCGTTTTGTCTGGTGAGAGCAGGTAACCGGAGACCCACACGGGGGTTTCCCCCAATTCGGGGGGAAGGGGGAGCACTAAAGGGCGGCAAAGCATCTGCTATGCTTCTGGTATTGCGGGTGTTCATGGGCGGCGGTAATCACTTACCATCACGTGATCCACCTGCTCGTTTGCCTTCCTTTTCTATTAAAAAAAAACAGTCTCAGAACTTTTAATATTTCTTAGCTCTTTTTACTTTTAAGAATCCAATACCGAGGGTTAATAACTTAACTCACTTGATGATGTAATCCTCAAACTTAAGAACGTCAAAATTAATTGGAGTTTTAGGGATTCCAACATCCACGACGTAACTGTATAACAATAGCCGATGGGGTTGAAGCCGCTTCATATGAACTTCGTTCGTTACGACATTCCAATTAAGTTACGTAATTTAACATCCAACCAAAAAAACAACAACATAATAGTGATAATGAAAGTCACAATTTTGGTAGTTGTAAATTGATTTCTAAATAGGCTCGGTTCATTCGCTTGCGCAAAGGTCACTCGTGCACTTCTTGTGGTTGCGAGTAAAAACGTAGCGTTATGTACTCTTTGGTTGAGAGTTGTCTTTATTTTCCTTGTTTAGTCTTTGACTATCTTTTTTTTTCTTTTATAATGAAATGATTTCAATCTAACCAGTGAATTTTTTTCATAAACAATGTATAAATTTTTTTCGGCACTTTTTAGATTTTTCATTGACCTTTATACAAATAGAAATCACAATATATGCATCATATTATTATATTGATTAGCTTGACTTACCAGACAAGAGTCCTCAAGAACCCAAAAATGACTGACTCTCTTATGAGCTACAATTTGCAATATATTTTAACCCCTATAATGATACAACTAACCCTCATGGTAGTAATATTAATACATTTTTCAGTCTAGTGGTGTCAGAAACCTGTCCCTGATAGTCTATGAAAAAATCCAAAATCATAAAAATATAATCTCGTCGAGATAAGTGATTTTGTAAATGACGTAACAAATTTAAAATGTAAAAAACAAAAAAAATATCTTCACGCAATTCCCAATATAGGGGTAGACAGAGGTCTAGTCTAGACATTTAAGTCCCTTCGACCCACCTTCCACCGAAGATATTTTCAGGACAACGTGACAGGTGGTGAGCCCGTCGCCGTCTTTATGTCCAAGCCAACGATATAATTTGTATATAGGTTTTTTTTAGAAAAACCCATTGGTACGGCCACTTGAGGATCGAACTCAGGTCTCTTGACTCGAAATAATTCCGACCACCCAACCACTCGGCTATCGTGACTTCTAAATTTAAAATATGGTATTACAATATGTATATAAGTCACGATAGCCGAGTTGTTGGGTGGTCGGAATTTCGAGTCGAGATACCCGAGTTCGATCCCCAGGTGGCAGTACCAATGAGTTTTTCAAAAACTTATGTACGAATTTCATCGTTGGCTTGGACATAAAGGCGGCGACTGGCTCACCACCTGTCACGTTGTCCCGAAAATATCTTCGGTGGAAGGTGGGTCAAAGGGACTTAATTGTCTAGACTTGACCTCTGTCTACCCCTGTATTGGGAATTGCGTGAAGATATTTATTTATTTATTTTACAATATGTATAGAACAGGTGAATGAAATTGTATACTTGGGGAGTGCTTTTAGCCGGGATGGAAAATGTGATATAGATGTGGACAGGCGTGTCGCTGCCGGAAACAAAGTCAACGGCGCCCTGACTGCGTTATTCAAAAGGCAAGGCGTGGTGAAAAGTGCACGCCTCGCAATACATAACCCAGTGCTGGTACCTAGTCTGTTATATGGCAGCGAAACCTGGGTATGAGAGAAGAAACGTAGTAGCAAGAATGAAGTGGAGATGCGATCTCTTCGGAAAATGAGCGGCGTTACCATGGCCGATCGAATACTAAACGAAGAGATTCGCAATATGACAGTTTTGAAAGATGACCTTATCACAAAAATTGATAAGGGCGTGCTTCGATGTTATGGGCACGTTAAGCGAATGAGTGGAGGCGAAGCAAAGTTAATATTAAGGTGTCGATGTAGGCCGAAACTAACTTTCGAAGACCGTGTAAGCAAATTGCTCGAAGAGAGGAGAGTCGGGAGTACTCGGATACCTAGACGTGCATGCATGAAGAAGAGTACGAATCTGAAAGAAGTGAAAGAGGTATGTAAGGATCATGACACTCTGTTCTCTCTGGCTACCCCGTTAGGGATTGTGCGTGAAGATAAGTAAGTAAGTAAAATATTATAATAAAATACTGTAATCATAAAGATAAAGCTTTTTTAGTCTTTGAAAACAAGATTCACATCACTATGGATGAACGTAAGCCGAGAAGATTTTGTAACAAAGCGCATTGAAAATTGTTAAGGCACTTAGCTTAAATGTCAGAATTGAGCGAAGGTCGGGCGGGTAACATTATTGATACACTTTTCCTTGCCTTCAACACCGTGTAGATGTTACATGCATATAAAAACACAGCATATTTGTGATCTCAAAATACGAAAACAAGATCGATTATTTTGAAATTTTGAAATTTACTACCGAAGATTTTGTTTGTAAATTAAAAACATTGTAAAAATAAAAAATGGTTTTTATTTAATAAATAATGATTCTGGATCCACGCATTTGCGTCTGTTACTGAGTTAAATTTCTACTCACAAGGAACAAACATAATTACATCTAAAGTAGAGAAATACAGAGTTCTCTTTCAGTTTATTCTTGCCAGTGGAATGTAATCCGCTTTGCAACAAATCCTACGGAGATCACTTCGTTACCGGCCCGCTATATCCGATAAAAAGAAAACATTAGGGCCACTGCTGACTCCTATTACGCAACAGTTTTTCTGTATATATTATAAATAAAATAAACAAATATATATCTTCACTCAAATCCCAATAAAGAGGTAGACAGAGGTCTAGTCTAGACAATTAAGTCCCTTCGACCCACCTTCCACCGAAGATATTTTCGGGACAACGTGACAGTTGGTGAGCCCGTCGCTGTCTTTATGTCCAAGCCAACGAAATAATTCGTAAATAAGTTTTTGAAAAACCCATTGGTACAAGCCTGTCACCTGGGGATCGAACTCGGGTCACTTGACTCGAAATTCCGATCACCCAACCACTCGGCACTTATTTTTTTATTTTAAATGTATATATTACATTGTATACCACAAGGAAAACAAAGATATAAAAGTTACAAAAGAGAAGAAAAAATTATGGGTAAAAAAAAGATAAATAATAGTTAAAAAGATCTAAAAACACGCATTTTATAGAAAACCAAACTATAAATATAAATATCTTCACGCAATTCCCAATACAGGGGTAGACAGAGGTCTAGTCTAGACAATTAAGTCCCTTCGACCCACCTTCCATCGAGGATAGTTTCGGGACAACGTGACAGGTGGTGAGCTCGTCGCCGTTTTTATGTCCAAGCCAACGATGTAATTCGTACATAAATTTTTGAAAAACTCATTGTTACGAGCTTGCCACCTGGGCATCGAACTCGGGTCTCTTGACTCTAAATTCCGAACGTAATATCTGAACGGTACGTAATGAGGCAAAACGTAAGATACATACTCCCGTTGCTCTTCGTCTCTTAATAGTGTTTCGATTAAAATTTAATGCTTTAACCAAGTTCCAGGTTTTAGATATTAGAAATACCTTCACGCCATACCCAATACAGGGGTCTTGACATTTAAGTCCTTTCGACCGACCTTAGAGAAGGTGTCGCCGTCTTCATGTCCAAGCCAACGATATACTTCGTACATAAGTTTGGCTCCTTGGATAATCATCAGCGTTAGTTAGTGAGATTCGAACCCGCAACCCTTAGCACCGGAAGCAGGACCACAACAAACGCGGTTATATGTTCGTCCGAAATTACAATTAATAAAATTAGTAACCTTTAACAATAGCAATCAAAAGGAATATCATACATACTACGTATTACGACAGCAACGGTTATCATGGCAATCTATAAAACAAATAACAGATTTTAAACACATTTATTATATTATAAAAAAAAGTTCTCTACTCCATTTAGATTGATATATTGTGTATATATCAATCTAAATGGAGTACATATACTAGTTTCTTTCTTCCCGTGGGTATCGTTATTTTCCACAAAGGAATAAAAACAAATAAATAAATGCATACATAGATAGGGACAACATCACTTACATTGCTCTGATCCCAAAGTAAGCAGCTTAAGCACTTGTAGTATGGAATCAGAAACAACGACGGTACACAAACACTCAGACTTGAGAAAATGTAGAAAAATGTTATCCACATTGACTCGACCGGTAATAGAACCCGGGACCTCAGAGCTGTCCACACCTTGAAAGCCGGTGTTTACGCCACTCGTTCACGGAGGTCGTAAAAAGCCTTGACATTGCAACTAACAAATGACAGGACAATCTTTCCAAAATATATCAGACCCGCAACCGAAGACGGGCAGCAAAGACTAAAGGATCTAAAGGGAATTGCGATCACCAATCAGCTTGCGAAGGGTGACGATTATAGTAAATCTAAGGATAAGGGAGAGGTTTGTGTTCTGCAGTAGACTTTTACAGGCTATGTTGTATGCTATATATGGTTTTGTAGGTGCAATGTATGCTAAAATGTTCATGGTTCAATTATTCGAAGACGCGGTAACCAAAATAGAAATATGTTGGACGTAAAGAAAAATCATAGTGTATCGAGATATGTTCTTGAAATAATTGAGACTTTCCGTGTAGTTACAGGATTAAAACATTCCACTACCTTTCGTCCGGTTACGTAACAGGCAACTAAAGGAAAAGCCTTGAAAAAGGCAGTAACTATCGATAAATACATAAGAAATAAAAAAATACTGTCAAATCCGCCTATGTGAGTTAATTTTTGAAGAATATTAGCAATGCGCAATCCTAGCGCTGTCAGAGAGATACTGATTTCTGTTAACTACGACAACTAAACTACAAATACTTCTGTTTCAAGTGGTATTTTACAAAGGAGCTCGAACCAGCGAAGATATGTTTGGCAGTCCGCACTCTAAACCGTTAGGATATTAACGCTTCAATTGCCCATTTATATATTATCAAGGTTCATTATTTATATAAGAACATTATGGTATCGACAATATCTTACTCTCAGCCTCTGCCGCCTACAAGGAAACAGCATTTGTTTGCAAAAGAAGCAAAGCCTCTTTTCTCTCAAACGAAATTACCGGTACGTATAAACGAATTCTCTTTGAGAGCGTTGAAATGAGACGACAAGATATGTCGCTCCTTATCACCATCCAATGGAGAGCTTTTAGCGTTAAGACGTGGTATGAAAATTGATCAGATGTACAGCTTTTTAACATGTTTGTAGATGTAGGAAGAGCGTTTGATGTATGTTTTGAGCGTAAATATGCACATACGTATTTATGTTTTTTTTGGCACGTTCTGAAAGGTGTAAAGTATCTTTTTTCAGGAGTACTCATTGATTATGTACTAAACAGTCGGCATAAAAAATTTCAGGAGTAGTATTATAGTCATAAGACCCGAGTTCAATCTCCTGGGCACATACTAAAGGTTTTTTTTAAACTTATGTACGAATTACATCGTAGGCTTGGACATAAAGACGGCGACGGGCTCGCAACCTGTCATGTGATCCCAAAAAATATCTTCGGTGTTAGGTGGGTCGAAAAGACTTAATCGTCTCGACCTCTGTCTACTGCTGAATTGGAAATGGCGTGAAGTATTATAGGCGTAGGATAAAACTGATATTAACGGTCCACTTTTATGACAATGGGTGACTAAAAAAATTTCAAACTATGTTTAAAATTGCTATATATTATTCAAACTAACTATCCTTGAGGACTAAGATGGACTGCCTTATAGCCCGTGGTTACACTGGTTCTCTTTATATTTCAACAGAAAACAGTTATTGCTGCACTGACACTTACACTTATGGATAAAAGTGTGGTGAATCCAAATGACTGCTGTAAGTAAGCCGCTAATAACATATGTTAATAACATATGTTGTCACTATTTAATTTTTTTTAAAACATGTAGGTTAGCTAGACTTTTTGTTATTAAATTAATAATAAATTCAAATAATCAATCCCCGTGTCTTGTTTCACGCAGTCCCTGACGGGGACAAAGAGAACAGATCACCAGGTGCCACGATCCTCACATACCTCTTTCGCTTCTTTCAGATTCATCATTTTCTTCATACATGCACGTCAAGGTATACGGGTACTCTTGACCCTTCCCTTTTAGATCAATTCCTGTGTCATTTTTTTACATTATTACTAGCTGAACCCGCAAACGTTGTTTTCCCATATAAAATAGGGGTTTTGGATTTTATGTATTTTTAATGTTATATCATAACAAAATAAAAAAAAATAGGAGTGGACTACCCTTAACATTTTGGGGGGGTGAAAAATAGATGTTGTCCGATTCTCAGACCTACCCAATATGCACACAAAATTTCATGAGAATCGGTTGAGCCGTTTCGGAGGAGTAAGGTACCTAACATTGTGACACGGGAATTTTATATATAAGATTTATTTAAAATGACATAATGTCATTAAGAATTGAAACATAGTATTCGTATTCAAACAAAAACGTATCAAATTTGCATCTACCTAAAAAAGAAAACAAAGGCGCAATATAAAAACAAAACAGGCTATTCCGGTTATGTAATATCAAGGCGTTAAAAAAAAAACACATCCTAAAGCCTTAATTCCGTTTGATTCCGGGCCACGCCGCGCCCGAATCAGAACTAGATCTCTAACAATACACACATCCCTACAATGGTCATCGCTCAAATGTCACAAACCCAGCCTCCGTAAGAAAACCCGGACACGGGGCCAGCGTGCAAAATTAATGTTTATGTGTAAGGTTTTAGAGTACATGTTTGATTAAAACAAGTTGGCTTTTAAGCCGTTGCTGCTACGTATGCGTGGACATATATGAATGTCAAGGGTAGTGAGTAGCCTACGCTATGGCTGTCGAGTACACTTTGTTATCATTAATTATAAGATATATTTGACATATGTCACGATAGCCGAGTGGTTGGGTGATCGGAATTCGAATTAAGAAACCCGAGTTTGTTCCACAGGTGATAGGATCGTACCAATGGTTTTGAAACAAAAGTTATGTACGGTTTATATCTTGTAGTAGGATCTGTCTAACCCTGTATTGGGAATGGTGTGATGTTTTTTAATTATACGCCATGTAAAATAAATAATAAATAAATATATTCACGCCATTCCCAATATAGGGATAGACTAAGCTCACGACACTTTTGAACCCACCTTCCACCGAAGATATTTTTTTGGGACAACGTGACAGGTGGTGAACCCGTCGCTGTTTATGTTCAAGACGTTCATAAGTTTTCAAAAAACTCATTGATACGAGCCTGCCATCTAGGCATCGAACTCGGATCTCTTGATTCGAAGTTCCGATCACCCAACCACTCGGCTATCGTGACTTCGAAACGTTACGTATACATCATGTTATTATATAAACTACCTGCTTTATTACACAGAGGAGTGCCCTTCGAAAAAGAACCAACGGAGACCAAACCGCCTCTATTTAATCACACGTCCGTAACATTAATGTGTCGGCGCAGATGATTTTCATTAAAATAATTAACGTAATCACTTCAATTACTGCATGCACCGACACAAAAAGTAAACGACATAATTATTGTACAAACATTAAAATGCCCGGAAACAAATAAACAGGAAAGGAACAACATAATTCATATGAATCACAGCGATGTTGTGAAAATATTTGCCAGTTATGTGACAGAGATTAGACTGATATTTTAATTAATTAATAGGTGGCAATATTCTTAAATTAATATCTCTTAAAAGAGAGCGCAAAGTTTTATCCGCTTATATTATGAGGAGCTCGGTATTGGCAGAAATTACAGGAATTTCTTTTGAAGTGAAAAATACATATACACGAGTTTAAAATTAGAGCACAGGCGGAAGTGGAGGCGTTCTCTCAGGTCATGAAACTGAACTGAACCTGGTAAAGCTACTTCACTTCACTACTTCACATGGTACTGCTATCACCAATGCGGTTGCCCAGCATAGCGATTATGGCAAACTCTTTGTAAGCAGAAGACCATTCAGAGGCTACAATGAATGTAAAAGTTTAATACTGATACTAAAGAATCCTAGGCAGGAATCTAACAACTTTAAATACCTTTAACAATCTCCGTAGACGATTGGCGTACACCTGTTTTCATAGTGTCCCCAGCTCAGAGGTTCTGGGTTCGATTTCGATCGGGACAATGTAGAAAATCACTTTTGTATACTTTCTATTTTCTTTGGTCTGGATGTTTGTAGTGCCGTCGTCTGATTTTATAAAACAAGTGTAAAACCTACTTACTTTGAAATCAGAACAATTTATGTGATGTTGTCTCTATCTAAGTATATATTTATTATCTATGTATGTATTTATTTATAAGAATCCTAACTTTGCTTCGGTTAGCACAGCATTGCCTACGTCCAACACATATAGACTCAGTTTTCAGTAACATTCGCTTAGAAACATAACGTATAATAATTATTACAGTTGCTGGTACTTAAAACAGGGCTAGATTAACCAGAAGGTGAATTATGTCACTTATGTTAATATCAAACTATATGTAAACGAGTTAAAGCAATTTTATAATTATAGTCCAATGCCACGTCTGTTGTTGAGTGATGATTATAAATACTATATTAAATAAATAAATAAAAAATATTTTCAAGCCATACCCAATACAAGGACAGACTGAGATCTAGTCTAGACAATTGAGTCCCTTCGTCACAACTTCCACCGAAGATATTTTGGGACATAGTGACAAGTGGTGAGCCCATCGCCGTCTTTTATGTCCAAGCCAACGATATGAATCTTACATAGATTTTGAAAATAAAAACGCAATTTTACATGGCTATTGGGTTGCTACTAAAAGTTGGGTTGTTAAGAAAACGTTGGAACCTATACCCACGGCATCTGAAGAGAATAGAAAGAGATAGACTGTAATAAACGACATACTCATTTAAATGTTCATTTTCATTGTCTAGACATCTACTGATGCCAATTTTGGAAATCTCGTGCAGATAAAAAATATATACACGTAGTGGTTTCTTTGTAATAATAGTAAGGGTGCTTGTCGATTAGGCTATTTTCTCACAAAGAATACAAGCAATGCCAAATAACATTACTAGTAATCCTGTTAACCACTCTTACTAAGCGGCAATGCCAGAGTCCGATGAATTCGACGATCTCCGTGTAGCGTAAACACTGGTTATCAAGGTATATATATATATATATATATATATATATATATATATGTATATATATATATATATATATATATATATATATATATATATATATATATATATATATATATATATATATATATATATATATATATATATATATATATATATATATATATATATATATATATATATATATATATATATATATATATATATATATCTCATACACAACATAATGTTATGTTGGCCCTATCTATATATGCATTTATTTATTACATATATAAATAAACGCGTAAACACTTTTTAGAGGTGCTTGCGCGTTTTCAAGATGTGGCCATCTCGAGGTCCCGGGTTCGATTCCTGGTCGAGTCAATGTAAAAGACAACTTTTTCAACATCTGTCACGGGTCTGGGTGTTTGTGGTGCCTTCGTTTCCGATTCCCTTGCCACAAGTGCTTGTGCTTTGCCCTACCAAAGTGGCGGGCCCGAACCGACTACGTTATGTTCCGCAGTCCGCACCTTAAACTATTAAGCCATAGATATGTACCTGTGTACGGATGTTAAATGTGCGTAAATCATTTACAACATTCAGATTTTATTGTTAAAAAAATTAATCGTGAAACTGTTGTCAAAAACTTGGTGAAAATTAATTACGCCAATAAAAATTATACTCCGTCGCATTTTGACATTTTGTTAGTCGTAAATACCGACTTTGCTCCTATTAATCACGTAGATACATATTTAATTTACAAAAAAATTACCGTGTTCCACAAACGTAGCAAAAACAATGATATAACGCTTTACGGATTAGCCAGTGGAGTTTGTTATTAATGTTTCGTTGAATATTTAAATTTGTGTACTTTTTAGTAGAGTAAATTGCTGGAAGAAGGGAGGGTCAAGAGTACTTGGATACCTCGACGTGCATGTATGAAGAAAATGATGAATCTGAATGAAGCGAAAGAGGCATGTAAGGATCGTGACACTTGGCGGACTGTTCTCTCTGGCTACCCCGTTAGGGATTGTGCGTTAATATAAATAAATAAATATATAAATAAATGTACTTTTTATAACAGTGATAAATAAATGCATGTATGGATAGGAATAAGATAATATAAACAAAAGAATCTCTACGCAATTGCCAATTAATCAACAAAAGGCCTTAACTGTCTAGTCCTCTGTATACCCCAGTATTGGGAATGGCGTAAATATATTAAAAGTTTTTAAACAGAATCAACATTTGAGGGATTTTTAATCTTACCAACTTATAGTTTATAAAAGTAAATAAATATCTTCACGCAATTCCCAATACAGGGCTAGACAGAGGTCTAGTCTAGACAATTAAGTCCCTTCGGCCCACTTTCACCGAAGATAATTTCGTGACAATATTTCTATTATTATTATTGTCAAGATAATATATATTACTCTAATCCCAAAGCAGCTAAAACAGTAGTGCTATGAAATCGGAAACAAAGATGGTACTACAAAAAGACTATAGAACATTTATTTTCCCTCTATGAGTACTACTTAGTGTACTATGGGCGTAATAATATACCTTTCTCCCCTTGGGTGCGGTAAGAAGCGACTAAGGGAAAGCCTTCACAAAAACATATCAAAAATCGTCAACCCGGTGATGGGCAGAGAATCTAGGATGCAGTGTCAGATTCTGTGGTCGCTGATTGATTGATTTTCAGGGATGTAATAACGGCAAACCCTCCCAGTCTTAGTGAAATTGGCAATCAGGAAAATACGTTAAAAGTACGAGATTAAATTTCTAACATTAGAGATATTAGTATTAAACAAAAGGTGATTTAAACTTAAATAAAAAATATTAATAAATATAATATAATACGTAATGTGTGTGTATGTAATCATCACCATAACGGCCTGTTAAGTCTACTGCAGGATACATCTCTCTTGGAGGGTTTGCTTTAATCGTCACGCTGGGCAAGCACATAGGCGATCGCAGTACAAGACACCTTGAACCTTAGACTGCTGCCATCACCAGTCTCTTGAATTTCCGTCTGGTACTTTTCGACATAATTATACCGCCACCTGTCGGTAGCCAAATGCATGACCAAGGCTTTTCCCTAAGTCCACTCTTACAACACCTACGGGAACAAAAGAGATAGAAGTCGAAAAACAATCTTACACCGAAATCACTACCACTTTTATACAAAATCAAGTTATACATTTTTAAATTAAGAACAGCGTAATATAGTAAAGTTATATCATACCATGTATAAAAAATTAATAAATAAATTATGAAATAAAGTAAAAAACAATATATTAATTATTATTATCATAAATAAAGACTATTTGTATACTCGTTTACGACGAGTGAGTTATTTATATCATACTGAGTAGCAAAAAGCCTGGGGAAGCCCGTATTCGTTTATCAATAGTATCTAAATACATCATAGTATTGTACGGTTATCGCTGTTTTTTTACGTATTTCTTATCACTTGGTAATGTGTTTTGATTTGTTTAATATATTTATGTATTTTACGTTTACATTTCAAAATAATCGTGTGGTTGGATGATCGGAATTCGAGTGAAGAGATCCGAGTTCGTTTGGACATAAAGACGGCGACAGGCTCACCACCTCCCACGTCCCAAAAAATGTCTTCGGTGTAAGATGGGAGTAAAGAACTTCATTGTCTGGACCTTTGTCTACTCCAGTATTGGGAATTGCATAAAGATTAATTTGATACGAAGTTTTTGTTTAATAAATTTCATTAAAAATGTTATGGGCATACATTGGGATATTTTTGTTAGAGTATACACAAAGCTTCACGACAAACAATTTACACAGTCCCACAGGAGCCCAGTAATTAAAAATCGGTCATATAATAAGCACGTCGATTTAATACGTACATAAATCGATAGGACAACACATACTTTGCTCTTACATACTTTCATACAACACATACTTTTATCACATACATTGCTTTAATCCCAAAGTAAGTAGCTAAAGCACGCATGTTATGGAATCAGAAACAACGAAGGTAGGATCAAAAACAAGGACCAAACATCCAGACCCGAGAAAATTTACAAAGAGTGGTTTTCTACATTAAACCGTTCGGGAATCGTCTCCAGAACGACAGAGCCGGGGACACCATGATAACCGGCGTGTACGCCCCTTAGCCACGGACCCTCATTTTGATGGGAAAGCCAGTCTCAGAATGACTTTGAAGTGAATGAATGACTAATAAAACTTTTTCGAAATATGACCGAATTTCATTATTCACATCTAAAACTCGCTTATAAATGTCATGTTTTAAACTTTGCTATAATTTTGTCTCTAAGGTAGAATACATACATATTTGACATTTCGAAAAGAGATCCAATTTAGACATAATCATTTAATAAAGTCATAACAATTTAAATGATGTGGAGGAAATCATGAAGTACGAGAATGCAGTATCAATACGGAAATTTGAATGAACCTGATTTAAAGGTTGTATATTTTATAGTTCTGACCTATGCTAATATTAAAGACATTATACTAAATTTAGTAATAGAAATAACATCACTGGCGATATCTATATACCGTGGTCATAAATACTGACTATTTAAATAAACATTAAAAGTTTTTTCAATTCAGCGCCGACGTTCGTAAAGTTTATAAAGCATGTCGTATGTTATGTACATATGTTTTTTGTGGGATATTCAAATGCAGGAGTGTGATAAAGAGCTCGCTTTGTTTGCTGTTGAGTAGATTTGATGGCATTTTTATGAGGAAGCATTAGAATTTTGTTTTATTTTAAGAGATTTTTACTATCTAAACTGCATAGCAATTATTTCTCAAAAGCATAGAATTTATGATTTCTTGCATTTACGCGATCACTGCTCATTTAAAATAACACTATTATTTATCGATTCTGTAGCGTTTTTGTTTAGTTTTTTAAACTTGTTGCCACGGGGAGATAGAGGTTGAACGTCCCGCTGTCATTGTTAGCTTCAACTATCGTCAACATATATTTATCAGTTTAGATCAGATTTACACAGAACACGCTCGCTGTGTCTTGAGGTCTTGCAGTGGTTGGTCTTCAACTCCGTCTAACAGGAAAGCTTTGAACATTTCCAAGGTAACCTTTGACGTTTTCATCCATATCATTACAATATTTCATATCATTAAAATAAAATTTAAACCGATATGAAGGGGACTAGACGAAAGCGATAAAAGAGCCCACTCCTTTCTCAAAGGCCGGCAACGCATCTGCTATTCCTCTGGTATTGGTGTTCATGGGCAGCGGTGATCATTCACCATCACGTGACCCACCTGCTTTTTTGCTCTTTATTTTATAAAAAAACAAAGGATAGTTTCCTTGCGTTTCGGGTGCAATTCTGATAATGCGACCGCCAAACCAAAAATCTTCATCACAGGAAAGGCTCTTTCAGTGGGTTCTTGCAGGCCGTTGTCAGTATATCGTTGGGTCGGACATAAAGATGGCGACAGACACCTGTCACGTTGTCTAAAAAATAAGCTCCGGTAAAACGTGAGACGAATGGTTTAAATTTTCTAGACCTCTGGATACTCCAATGTTGAGAGATGCGAGAAGAAAAAAATTTATTTTTCAATCCACGTCTAAACCTCAAAGCTCTCCATTCGATGGTGATAAGGAGCGACATATCGTGTCGTCTCATTTCAATGCTCTCAAAGAGAATCATTTATACGTACCGGTAATTTCCTTTCAGAGAAAAGAGGCTTTGTTTCTTTTCCAAACAAAAGCTGTTTCCTAGAATAAATGATTAAATAAGCTTAATAACGCTTATTTAATCATTTATATAAGTCTTTTCGACCTACGTTTAAACGAAATTTATATAGGACACCGTGACAGTGCCTGTATCCAGGCCAACGATACCAATCGTAGAGTTATGTAAGTCATAAGTACAAGCCTTGACTGACTGATCCTGGGGATCGAACTCGTATATTGAATCATATTCCGATCACCGAACCACTCGGCTATCGTCATCACTTATACAGTTTTTAACGTGTGTAGTATGGAAGGTGGGTATTTCGGTGTGCATGTAGTGTAGTGTGTATAAATGATAAAGTGTACGCTTACAGTTCTAAAGACGCTGATCAAGTGGTCGAAAAAGTACAACGGCTTCATCATTCTGCATCAGTGATGGTTTGGTGGGGCGAGTCTTATCTACTTCAGCCCAGACTTCAACCCTTTAGACTTCCGACTAACCGACTAAAAACCATCCACGGGATGCTGTTGGCCCGGAGGCCTTTACAGCGTCATCTGAGGAGACCTGCGAGAACGAAGGCCCGCAGGTAAAAAGACCTTTAGACTTCAAATTATGGTCAGTTTTATATTGCCTGCTCCAAACGACACCGCGAAATTCAGTCTCTTAAAAAATCTTTGAAGCAAGCTGTATTCCTGATTCGAATTCTGATCACCCAACCAATAGGCCTATAATAGCCCAATATTAAATAATGTTAGCAAGAATTATTTTTACGTTTTGTTAACGATTTAATGAAATTTTCAGACCTATAAAAACTTGGCTTGTACCTGGCAGATACAATTCTTGCAATGATTTGGTATATTAAATCGAACAGTCGGTACGGTTTCGCGGAAATAGCTCCTCACGTAATTTTATCTAGAATTAACTCTATTAAGAAAATTCGTCATATTACGGCTTCATGTAATTTGGAATTCGAAGTTCTTTCTATGAAGTTTAGAGCTATAAAAACATTTTTTAAATAAAAAAAGAAATGTTGAGTAATCGTAATAAATTTTCTTATAGCCTTAAGACGATGATGACCTCGTGGACGAGTTGCGTACACTCCGGTATTCATGGTGTCGCTAACTCTGAGGTCCTGGGTTCGATTTCCAATCGAGTCAATGTAAAAAAAACTTTTCTACTTTTTCTCGGGTGTAGGTGTTTGTGGTACCTTCGCTGTGTCTGATTCCTTAACAAAGTGGCTTCGCTGCTTGTGTTAAGGACAAACGAAACAGAAGAAACAGAGCAATGTATGTGATGTTGTATGTATGTATTTATTTCATAATAGTGCATACCTTCCCGCATTTTCAACTAGCACCAGTTTCTTTAAATCACAGAAAATGTTTAATTTTAAATAATTGACAAAGTTTGGATAAATGCTTTAGGTGTGTCTTAATAACTTAATAAATCTATGTGCAATGTACGAGTAAAACATGTTCCGAAGTAGGTCTAAATTGTAACACACAAAGTCATGAATGTGCCTCTGTATAACAGCTTTATATCAAAATATAGTGCTTAGACACGTTTGGAATTGCCTGTATATAATTCTCCCTTAAACACTCCATCACTGTTCAGATTATGTCTTCATCATACGGATCTAATACGGGCTTGTTATCACGACACTTCAAAGGTATGGAAATGACGTCAGCGGTGAGTGCTACTGATTTACATCCGACAGGGCGACGAGAAATTACCCCGCTATATACACTCCGAGCATACAGTCTGATTGGAAGTCTGCTTTGCGAAATAGACATTTTTATTAGGAGTTGTAGGTAGATAAATAATTTTAAACGAAGCAAAGTATAGTCCCTGTGGAAATTATGCATGTTATATTAAATAAAAAAATTCTCTAGATGCGTATATAGGGATAGACAGAGGTCGAGAAAATTAAGTCCTTTCGACCCATCCTTCACCAGAGATTTTTGGGATAACGTTACAGGTAGTGAGACCGTCGCCATCTTTATGCCCAAGCCAATATAAATCGCTCAAAAAAATTTGAAAAATCCATTGGTACGAGCCTGCCTCCTGGGGATCAAACTCGGGACTCCTGACTCGGCTATCGTGAGGATAAAAAATTAATGATTTAAAAGCATTTTAACAGATATATTGTGTATTAAGTTTGGAGTTTCAAGTATCGCATCAAATTATAGCAGATTAACCAGATACGAACCCGTCGTTCGACCCTCCTGTCCCATGAGGGTTTGGTGTAAGACGTAATTTGCGATTCAATACGCCAACACGCCGATTTACGTCACTTGTCTGATTTATTTTCCGTTGCTGTAATTGCTTGTTAGATCGATGTTACAGATTATGTTTACGCCGCGTATTTTGTTGGTAGGCACAAAAAGTTTATGTGCGTAGTCTTCCAGTGAGGATTTGTGTTATTTTAGGATTTTTGCTATCAAATTTTCTAAGATTTGAAAAATATTTTGATAACAATTTAAATAGAATATATTTCATGGGCGGCGGCAACGAGACGACACGTGAGCCACCTCCTCGTTAGCCTTCTTATGTATAAAAAATAGATTTTATTGTATAATTTATAAATGATATTTTAAGTTGTTAATTTGAAGGAAATAACTTTTGTTTCTTCGTCTTTGCCTAATATGTTGACTAGGGAAACGCCGCATATTTTCAAAGAGGATGCATTTCTGCTACATCCAGTATAATGCTGGAAATATCCAACTATCGCATCCAACAATCAAAGTCGTAACCAGCTATCTATGCCGTGAGCTTTTGGCTATACTACCTACCTTTCATATCGGTTGCATATACTCTTCATGTATACTATTGTTCTGTTTAAGATACTACTCTAGTAATTTAATTGAATACCTATAACGCCAGAGTCTCAGCTGTAGGTGCAATGTTTAGAAGACACTTTTACATAAAAAATATCTTCAAGCCATTTCTAGAATAGCGGCAGAGAGAGGTCTAGGCAATTGAGTTCTACCGACCAGCCACTTAAATACCTCTAAATAAATTTTTGGGGCAACGAGATTGGTGGTGAGACAGTCGCCGTCTTTATGTCCAAGCCAACGATATAAATCGTACTTAAAATTTCGAAAAAAAAAACTATAGGTACGAGCCTGCGACTTGGGAATTGAACTCGAGTCTCTTGACGCGATTTCCGATAACCAAACCACTCGGCTATCGTAACTCAAATGAAAATATTTTAACATACTCAAATTATAAGTTGACACTAACTGATGTAAATATATTATTTTATCGAATAAGAGAAAGTAGCAAGCGACCTCGTGGATTCTTTGCTTACCTCTAATAAAATAGTTATAAATAAACATATTCACGCAATTCCCAATACAGGGGTAGACAGAGGTCTAGTCTAGATAGTTAAGTCCCTTTGCCACACCTTCCACCAAAGATATTTTCAATAATAAAAGGTTAGCAAAAATCAGAAAAGGGAAGGAAGAAACTTCCTCTTCTCCTATAGTCCTCCGGTTACCTCATTCACCTTACAAAACGCAGAACCACAATACTCGTCTACCTCACGTTCCTCTAGCAGCGCCGCTCTTACTATTTAAGGTAATCTCTTTGTATAGAAATTTCAATGAAGTACGTACTCGTAGAAAACTGATTTCTAAAGAGTTCCGCTTTTTCCTGAAATTAACACTCGAATGAAGTGCACATCATTAAGTCGAGTATTACCTAACAATCGCGTTAGTTTCATACACTGAGTAGTTACTAGTGATGTGCTCATTTCTCGATAACGTAGTCCTTTCATAATTTACACCTACAGCAGTTTGTCGTTTGGCAAACGAGGCTGAATGTAGTGATTGTTAACTATCGGGTATAACCCGCATATCTAACATAAATACAAATTATTATGATGTTATATGACAATAGAAATATATTGACGCCATTCCCAATACAGGGGTAGACAGAGTTCTTTGGACCTACCTTCCACCGAAGACAATTTTGGGACGACGTGACAGGTGATGAACCCGTCGCCGCCTTTATGCCCAGGCCAACGTAATAAATCGTTCATAGGTTTTTGGAAAAACCCATACGATACCCGCCTATTTCGTGGGAATTATAACTCGAATTCCGATCACCCAATTCACTCAGCTATCGTTATATATTTATTTATTTTAGATGCGTAGTTTAATTTTTTTAAACATCTCCGAATACATTGAGTATTTTTTCGTTAAAATAGAGAATATAGGACCTCTTGTAATTATTTACAAGAAAATGTGGTGGGCTAGTGATATAAACTATGTCGTAAAAAACATTAGATTTTGAGCTACTACGTCCACGGAAATACCCTTATGTCTACGGAACCACCGGTACTAAGTAATAACACACAGCGTATCAATTTCGCATGTCTCATCCCCAAACCGATAGAAACACCTGCCCTATTTAATACTTGTATATTCACATTGTATTATTTATTAGTTACAGATTAATGAAATAAAATTTTATTCATTGCGCAAAATTATCTTGTGTCCACCAGTGCTATATCGACCGTGTTGGCGATGGGCGCATGACCTATCACGTAGACACAAATAAACTTCGGTGAAAAGTAGAAAAGAGAGAGCGATAGAGACTTCATCGTTTAGAACTCTGTCTACCCTAGAATAGGAAAAAATCTCCACACCGAATTTCATCAAAATCTGTCCCGTCATTTAACCTTCAAAATGCATCAAAGTTACCATCGCATTTACACTATCAGTGCAGACAAACTTTCCACTCCCAATAACTAGGGCGAACCTGGCGCAATTTGTGCAATAAGAAAATAATACACAGCTATAACGAAATATAATTTAACGTTCAATTAAATCTAATTACTCTATTACATACTTCGACAATTAGCGTACGTATCCCCGTGTGGCATAAATTTTCCACATTCTCGACGCACAACATCGAAAATGTTTAGTAAATGCATAATGCATAAATGTGTGGAGAGTGGCCGGCCTTGCTACGCCCAACGCCGCAATGCGAGACTGTGCAACTTATTTTTAACTTGATCTGTTGCTTAGACGATTTTAGAACTGATAAAATGTAACAAGGACGCCGGTGGACGTATTTAATATGGTCTCCATGTTTTAAAAATCTCAAGCGGCGATATTTAAAAGTAGGGTTGTACCGTAACTTCTGCAGCAGGGATACGACATTCCGGACCGACGTCAAATAGAGATGTCTTATGCTTACAATAGAATGAAATAATAAGAAGTCACGATAGCCGAGTGGTTGGGCGGTCGGAATTTCGTGTCATGAGACCCAAATTCGATCCCCAAGTGGCTGGCTCGTACCAATGGGTTTTTCAAAAACTTATGTACGAATTATATTTGGCTTGGATATAAAGACGGCGACGGGCTCACCACCTGTCACGTTGTCCCGAAAATATCCTTGGTGGAAGGTGGAACTTAATTATCTAGACTGGATGTCTGTCTACCCCTGTATTGGGAATTGCGTGATGATATTTCTATTATATTATATTTTTTTATAGAATAAAATAGATAAATAAATAAATAAATATCTTCACGCAATTCCCAATACAGGGGTAGACAGAGGCCAAGTCCAGACAATTAAGTCCCTTTGACCCACCTTAAACCGAAGATATTTTCGGGACAACGTGACAGGTGGTGAACCCGTCGCCGCCTTTATGTCCAAGCCAACGATGAAATTCGTACATAAGTTTTGAAAAACTCATTGGTACCGTCACCTGGGGATCGAACTCGGGTCTCTCGACTCGACATTCCGACCACCCAACAACTCGGCTATCGTGACTTATAAAATAGATGTTAAGTAAAAAGTAAACAATTGAAGTGGCATTGTACCAAAAAGTGTATGGCTTCGCATGTGCTGTGAGAGTACGGAGCCTCAGCACTCAGCATGATTTTCAGCCAAAATTATATTAATTGACGTTACGAACGTAACACAGCATTACCTTGCCATAGGTGGGTCGAACAGAGTTAAATGTTTGCTTAGATAGAGGCTAGACCTCTGTATAATCAGTACTTATTGGGAAAACGTTTCAATACACGCAACGTAGACATCGCAATACGTCACCGGTCTGCGTTAAATTTTTTTTATTTTAGACGGTTATCCTGCCACCTATCGGAAGCCAATTGTTTTTTCCTTAGCCGCGTCCAGTAAAAAAAGGCCCGGGGGGAAGCGTTATTCGTAAAGGGGGCAAGTTGAGGTTGAGGTTGAAGTTAACAAGGTCCACTGTTAACTTCACAGAACGCAGTGGTTTCTCCTGTAGATGTGACCGTAATCGCCGCGTTTAGTAAGCGGATTGGACTGATTTCGAACTTTCGATGACTGAAAGGAAGAGTTATCATTTTTCATACATAGAACATGAGCTTCTAAAAAAACGAAATAAAAAAACAGCACGAGCAAAAAAAATATACATTTAACCTCCCGGATAATTATAAAACGATATCTTGCCAAAGACCTACGTCCTGCCGGCTGCCAGTAATAACTGCCTAGCATCTCGTTTAGCCTCAATCCATAGCCAAAGGTGAGGTAAAGCATTAGTTGTACAGTCAGTAATTTGTTCGCATAAAAGGCGGGGCAACAGTAAACGTGAGTCGATAACGACCAGGTGAGACTGACCCGATCACAGAACACTGGCGCTTTGCTGAACAGTCACTACCTTCTCACTGTTTTATGTAATTTAACGTTAGCCTTTTATCTCACGAAGATAGTGACTCATATTTGATAATGAATAAAGTTTCTTTCTTTCTTCTTTTCTTCTTTCTATTTACGGACGCTTGTATCTGCCCTCGACTCCCGTCTTTCCATCCATCTATTTCGATTCCTAGAATAAGTACCGATGTCTGGAAACCCAGAATAAAAAATCAAAATCCGTTAAGCAAAATATGTCCCTGGATTTCACATCTCCACAATTTTTTGGAGAAAACCTCTTATTTCACCTTTTTTTCTTAGTCACGATAGCCGAGTGTTTGAGTAATCGGAATTCGAGTCAAGAAAACCAAGTTCGATCCTAAGGTGGCAGGCTCGTAGCAATGGTTTTTTCTTCAAAAAACTTATGTGCGATTTATATGTCGTGGGCTTGGACGTAAAGACGGCGACGTGCTCACCACATGTCACGTTGTCCCGAAAATATGTTCAGTGGAAGGTAGATCGAAGGGACTTAACTAAGAAGACCTCGATCTCGGGAGGCGTCAGTATTAGTAATAGCGTGAAGATATTTTTTTTCTAATTTTCTAATTAAAATAAAAGGAACCCACATCCCTTTCGACAGGAAATCAAAGTCACTACCAAATAGACTTTTGGGCTATCGAACAATTAATGAGAAACATGTGTGAAAGGTTTAATTTCATGCATTACACACAGTTTGATTTAGATTACGCATTTACAAAGCCTTTGTGGCGTTAATTCTATGCATAACGTCGATGTACACTATTATCCCGTGTACGTGATTTCGGTCCACAATTAAGCATTCACTTCACAAGGATTATTCCGATACATTCACTATTTTTATGCATAATAACTCGTTGTCGCTCAGAGGAACATCGGCAACTTTGCAAAGCACCAATAGATTTCTAGGTTTTAGTTACTTAACGGCCTGTAAAAGTCACCTAGAGAACATAGGCTTTTCACCGTCAGCTGAAGTTTTTCTTTGATTAGGGGATTGGTGATCACTGTAAAATCTTTATATATATCCAAAGCTGGCCGTCATCGGTCCAAAATTTCGGTCTGGTATTTTTAGAGATAATTATCCCGAAATCTGTTGGTAGCCAATTTTTAAAGCTTCTCTTTAAGTTCCTCACGACACACATACAAAGAAAGAGGGTGGTGAATTTTGACATCGACAACACGAAGCAACAGATTGCCAACACGCTATGAATATTTATCTAGGAAACAGCGTTTTGGCAACGTTGGCCAATTCCACGGGACGTGATTAATTGTGCTGCATGCAAATTCAATCATTACGCTCGAATTTTAGAATGTATTAATTCTAGATTTGCATACATTTGAAATATTTCACGATTTCTCAAAGCATTCACTGGCCGTTTATTCGAATAGACACGTGTAATAGCGTATTATATCGTAATGATAAGGGAATTAATAAATTTTTACTAAGATTAATTTGGTGTGAATATATATGTAATTAATTTAAAAAATAAATTAATTTATACCATTTTAAATATTATATTTTATGTTTCTTATGATGTGAGAACATTTTTCAATTTATCTTAAAATAAATTCGAAACTCCATATAGATAAAATGACCAGATACAGAATGAAAAGGTATGATTTTCTTTTATAACGGTTTCTTTCTATGAGCAACTTAATGAAGAAAGAGTTAATCATTTATATGTATTTGCTACAAGCCTTCCTCTTGCGGATTGATCGCTGGTCTCCTGATTCGAATTCAGATAACGCAACAGCACGATTATCTCAAAGAATTTTATTTAAATAAGAAAAAATTATGGCATAATTTAACACAATCACGTAATGCTATAACTAAAGTGTGCAGTCTGCCCCTCAATCTATGACGCCCATGCGTAGGCATTGATTCATTCCTTACCTACCTCCATAAATTTATAGAAATGGTACATATTCTATGATCGTATTGAGGTCGGATATTTGTGGGACAACAGAGGATCAACATTGTACAGATTAACTTTTTAATGCGTACCTTTTTTTTATTACTTATGTTAGGGGTATGTTACATAGGTGGCACTGAATCAAACTTATGAGGTGGATTTGTATCAAAGGCGTGGACTTATGACCCTTCCAAGTTAGATCGACCGACTAAAGTAAGCGGGAACTTAACCTTGTTTAAAATTAAAAAAAAAAACCTTATCCGTAAAAGAATTTGACCGCGTGTGTTTAAGTGAATATTTTAACATAATAAACTACATATACTAAGCATTCCAATACGAATGTTGGACTTATACGCTAAGTATTGGCTAATAAGCCTAAAGGGGCGAAAGCTGAACGGATAAAATGTACAGTAAAAAAAATTAAATGTCTTCAAGCCATTAGCAATACAGGGGTTGACAGAGATCTAGACAATTAAGTCCCTTCAACCCACCTTCCTGAAGACATTTTTGGAATAATATGGCAGGTGGTGAGCCCATCACCGTCTTTACGTCCAAGCCAACGATATGAAGTACATAAGTTTTTGAAAAAACCCATTGGTACGAGCGAACTCTGTCTGAAACTCAGGTCTGATTGGTCAATACCAATCCTTAGCTTCGAAGGCAGGGTCAATCCCTACGAAGCTAAGGATTGCGGGTTCCGACTATCGCAAAGGAGGAGGCAAATATTGTGTGATGAATATTAATGTTTGTACTCGAATCATGGTTGTTTGCAAGTTTGTTACGTATACTTGAATTTGAAATTTATCTGTATAAATATAGCTTTCAATTCGAGTCAAGAGATCAGAGTTCCATCGCAGATGGTTAGATTGTACCAAGTGGTTTTTTCAAAACTTATGTAAGATTTAGATCGTTGACTAGTACATAAAGACGGCGATCAGCTCACCACCAGTCCCGTTGTCCGAAAAAATATCTTCGATAGGTTTTGGTGGAACATACGTTCGGGCGAAAGGACTAAACTGTCAAGACCTCCGTTTATTCCTGTATTAGGAATGGCGAGAATAAATTAGTATTTTTAGACAGAATCAACATTGTAGGGATTTGAAATCTTACTCACTTGTAATTTATAAAAATAAATAACTAAATAATTATCTTCACGCAATTCCCAATACAGATGTAGAGAGAGGTCTAGTTTAGACAATTGAGTCCCATCGAACGACCTTCCATCCAAGGTATTTTCGAGACAATGAGAGTTGATAAGTTTTTGAAAAACCCATTGGTATGTGCCTGCCACCTGGGGATCGAACTCCGCTCTCTTGACTCGAAATTGCGGCCACCCAACCACTAAGCTATCGTGACTTAACACGTAATTTAATAAATTTAATTAAATTTTGCAATGGACAAAGTCTTATCGACGGGTCCGTATCAAGTTATTCACGCAACTGAATATTGTGAATGTAATTCGACCTTTTAACTCTAGCAACCTCACCATAAAGGGAATCGACTTTTAATCACTAATAGCTCTTAATAAGGTAAAGCAATATGTGAAAGTACAAATTATTGACTATTGTTTTGGTTCTAATAAAACAATTACTGCGGCAATTAAGTCCTTTCAAAGACATTTTTGGGACAATGTGACAGGTGGTGAGCCCGTCACCGTCTACTTGTATATGCCAACGATATAAATCGTACATAAGTTTGTGAAAAACCTCAATAGGTTTATACCAATGGTACCTCATAGTACCAATGTACGAGCCTGCCACCTGGGGATTGAACTCGTGTATCATGACCCGAATTCCGTTCACCTAACTACACGGCTACCATGTTGCTTTGTTATATATAATATATACGAAGAAAGAAAAATAATTTATTAATATATAATGCCATGTTGTTACGGTGTAAAAATATAACCACCTATCCATTGCAGAACATAGGCCTCTCCCATAGGCAGGATTTTCCATTATCGCCACGCTGCAACCGCATTTTTATTCTTATGGGTTTCAAATGCAAATATAAACATTCAGCAGATCGGTGTATTCTAGTACTTCCGACAGCCAATCCGTTTGCCGAGCTCGCCAAACCCTTCCTTACGGGAGAGGTCTTCTCGTATATTCTACAGTGGATTTATACGGGCAGTTATTTCTACCGCCTCTCTTTTTCAGGTGGGTGGCGTAAAACCTGATCAAGGGTATACGAATATATAGGTCTCATAAGCAGTAATGGCTACAGACTGATGGCGGGATAATCATCTTGAAAAATATAAATAAATAAATATAAATATTTTCACGCAATTCGCAATACAGGGGTAGACAGAAGTCTAGTCTACAGAATTAAGTCACTTCGACCCACCTTCCACGGAAGATATCTCGTAATATCAATATATATGGAAGAAAAATAGAAGACCAAAATTGTAGGTCCAGTGATGGGTAGCAGAGTACAAGTTGCGAGATGTATGGAGGCGATGATTAGGAAAGATCATTTATACATATTGGAGAGGTGTGTCCCGTAATGGACTTTAACACGCCATTAATTGAGAACTACTCACTCGTATAAACGACTTTCCCCCACATATTAGTTACTAGCTGCCCCCCGCGGCTATGTCCGCAGTTTAACACTTAACGCGGAACCCTAATTTTGTTTGAAAATAAAAGTAGCCTGTGTTACTTAAAAATAAAAAATATAAATATCGTCACGCAACTCCCAATACAGGGGTAGACAGAGATCTAGTCTAGACAATTAAGTCCCTTTGACCCACCTTCCACCGATGATATTTTCGGGACAACGTGACAGGTGAGCCCATCGCCGACTTTATGTCCAAGAGGACGATATAATTCGTACATAAATTTTTGAAAAACCTATTGGTACGACCCTGCTACCTGGGGATCGAACTCGGTTCTCTCGAAATTCTGACCACCCAACCACTCGGCTATTGTAACATGTTATGTAGGTATAGATGACATAACACTTTAAAGAGGATTAAACACAGTAAAAGATTACCGCATTCTACTTAAAATGTCGAAACGTTACATAAACGCGTATTAGACTCGCTAATACAGCGTTTTCGATTGCATTCGTATCGCGCGTTTAAAACTTAAAACATAAGAAAGATGGCCGCGCAGTTCTAAGTCTAGCACGGAAGTGAGAATGTTATAACTTAACGAGAGATTTATCTTCACAATCAGTGCTTTTACTGTCCAGTATTTTTATATCTTTACGCAATTCCCAATAAAGGTGTAGACAAGGGTCTAGTCTAGACAATTAAGAACCTTAGACTCACCTTCAACTAAAGACATTTTCGGGACTACGTAACTGGTGGTGAGCCCGTCGCCGTCTCAATGTCTAAGCCAACGATAAATTCGTAAGTCATTTTTTGAAAAAAAAAAACCATTGGTACCAGCCTGCCATCTGGGGATCGAACACGGGTCTGTTGACTCGAAATTCCGATCACCAAACCACTCGGCTATCGTGACTGTTGTAATTTTTACAGGTCGGTGATTACCTATGAAAATAACGCATATAATATTTGTCTTTTCTTTTGGTAATTTCCAGAGGTTACCTGGAAATTGCTATGTAGCAATAAGGTCGTCTATTGTTATTATTTTAACATTTATCTTGTAGGGAATCAGCCAAAATCCTACCGCGATGAGCACGCACCTCCAAACATGCTTCTCAGTCGGTAGGGATAAAATTAGCAGATCTAAACCCCTTACACTGTTTACCTGTGTAGAATGGGACCCCTTAATTCCCAACGGAGTAATATCCCGGCCGAAAGGTTGGAAACCCATTGGTCTTTTAAAGAGTCTACTTTTTAATAGTCTCCAAGCCACCTTGATGAAAAGAATTAAGCAGGGAATAAGAAGTCGTTCTTGAAACTGTTCTTGGAGGGAGTGCCACAGACATCAGAGTGCCTTATCAATTTTAACCGCTAAAGACTTAGACTTCTAGTCTAAAAAAATAAATATCTTCACGACATTCCCTATACTGGGTTATACAAAGGTGGTATGTGAGACGAAAATAATTAATTGTCTAGAATGAAGTATTTTTGAATGACATTCCACTGAACATTATTTGAGACAACGTGACAGGTGGTGAGACCATCATCGTCTCAATGTCTAGGCCTACTATATAAATCGTACAAAAGTTTTGAAAACACCCAATGGTACGAGCGTACCACCTGAGGATCGAACTCGGGACTCTTGTAGCGAATTCCGATCACCAAACCACTTGGCTATCGTGACTATTAGCAGTATAACAGGTCTTTGAATTGAGTTTTACGTAAAGTCTGTGTTATTACGCAGTTATACCTCTTTCAAACACGTTTCGAAGTGTCGATGGGTTGCTGTTTCCATTTACATCACTACAATTATCTCGCTTTTATAATAAAAGAAAAAAAAAGAAAAGAAGTGTACATAAAATATTAAATAAATATCTTCACGCACAGGTAAATACTTCTCTCAGGGGGACTTTTGACCATCCCATCTTCAAGCAATTTTCTCACATGGTCTTCAAAGGCTCGGCTTACCTCGACTCGAAAACAATGTTACATATTACTCACAAAATGTATCTCTAACTATTAAAGTTAAGTCACAATAACACTGCTAACTTTCAAATACCATGTGAGAAAACTGCTAAAAGAGGAAATTAATCGGATAATTAGACGTGCGTTTATGAAGAAAATGATTAAGTTCTCTATGGCTACGTCAAGGATTACGCGTATATATATATATTTTTGTTATTATACATTACAAAAATGTTTGTCTGAAGCGGGATGCGAACCTGTAATCCTTAACTTCAAAGGCAGCGTAACTACCGACTAAGCTATCGGATCGTCAATCAAGTATGCAAAAAAGTGACGAATTCCGCGGACAAGTGGCGGACACACTGGTTTTCGTGATGTCGCTGGCTTTTAGGGCCCCGGGTTCCAAACCCGAATCGGTCACGAATGTTTGTGGTACTCTCACTGTTTCCGATTCCATAACACAAATGCTTTAGCTACTTCCTTTGAGATCAGAGCAACGTATGTGATGTTGTCACTATCTATGTATGTATTTATTATTATTATTTATATTATCTTTAATGCGAACAGTACGTTTGTTGCACCGTTAAACGTACATCATTAGAATTACCGCAGCTCGCGTAATTATCGCCCGTCCCTAAGTGCTTTAAAATCGTTTATCTTCGCCTGCCATTTTAACAGACCTTTCCTTGTCTGTCGTTGCATCTATTTGCCATTTCTATAATGCCTTTGGCATAACTATGACCGCAGTCTCGGCTTACACACCTTTTCTTAATGCTAATTTAAATTTTACAGCCTCAATAGCCTAATGGTTTAACGTGCGGACTGTGAAACATAAAGTAGCAGGTTCGGGCAAGCCGGAATGGCTCGTGACTATTGTCTTTAACCAACTCCAGACAATCATTGCGGCTAAGTTGGAGTGGTGACAGATATACTAGTAATATGACTTCGCGTTTCTAGTAATCATTTAACAAATCAGAATTAAACTAATAACCATATCTTTATCTTTTATTGTACACTTTAGAATAGAAAATATACAATTAAATGTATGCGATAAAAATGTAAAAGACGAGCTTAATCCTAACAAGAGTTTTCTTCCAGTAAACCTTTGACGAAAGAGAAAAAAATAGATTAAACATTAAGCAAGTACGTAACTGTGTTCTTGAAATGTTAATACGCTTTACTATCTCAACACTTCGCTAAGGAAATTTTTATACTATAGCTGCCTATATACCTTATTTTTTTTAATAAATAAATATCTTCACGCAATTCCCAATACAGAGGTAGACAGAGGTCTAGTCTAGGCAATTAAGTCCCGTCGACTCACCTTCCAGCGAACATATTTACGGGACAACGTGGGGAGGTGGGGAGGACAAGGTGGGGAGCCCGGCGCCGTCTCTATGTCCAAACCAACTACCAACCAATTAACTACCAACTAATTCGCTCAAAAGTTTTTTTGAAAAACCCATTGCTACGAGCTTGCCACCTTGGGATCGGACTCGGGTCTCTCGACTCGAAATTCCGACCACCCAACCACTCGTCTATCGTGACTTAAATTAAAAAGTAGTAAGTAGTAAATAAACTTTAATAAATTTCTTTACGAATGCAACAATGAAATAACACGTGTCTGCAGCCCAGTACGGTTACGTACGGCAGTAATTCAAATGATTACCGCCGAGGTACTGCCCGTGCGAAATCCCATTGGAGCCAGCGCCTCGGCCAGATTGTGAAACGAACGTGACTCTTGTATTTGTAATACAGTCTCCGGCTCCAGTAATTATAGACATTCCGCGTCTAGCGGCGTTACATGCCTAATTACTGTTATTAATAACCATCGCTTTTGTTGATCCGTTCAAAGAGGTCGTCGCTTAATCTTATACGCAACTTTGCTAGAATCTAATGAAACTTCATAGTGGCTTTCAAGGCTGATAGTATTTTGAATTGGAAAAAAAATGGTCTAGAACATCATAGGTGATTTCATTCATCATCATTGCGCGATTTTCAGTCGCTATGGTTCTATAAAAACCTTAAGAGCTCTGTTAAAACAGTTAGCAATGTATGTGATGTTGTCCCTATCTATGTATTTATTTATTATCGGATATGCATTTAATTGATACTGTCTCTGCGAAAAAGACAAAATATAAATGTTTCCAATTGCATAAATTTCTAAAACATAACAATCATAGACGCCTACATTGGGGGTCGGAGTAATGTATGTGATGTTATCCCTTCTTATTCGTATGTATATATTTATATCTATTATACTTACTTATATTCACGCACAATAACTGCCGGGATAGCCAGAGAGAACAGTTCGCCAAGCATCACGATCCCTACATACCTCTTTGGCTTCTTTAAAATTTCATCATTTTCCTCATACTAGTCTACTACTACATATTCAGTCTAGGTATACGAGTACTCTTGACCCTCCACTCATCGAGCAATTTGCACACATGGTCTTCGAAAGTTAGTCCCGGCCTACCGCGACATCTTTTGATGTAAACTTTCGCGCTTCAAGGGTATACAGAGGTCTAGTCTAGACAATTAAGTCCCTTCGACCCACCTTCCACCGAAGATAAAAAAGAAAGAGCATACCTAAGGAGCTTCTTTTGCCTGTTACTTCATAAAAAAATTATCTCATGCAATTCCCAATACAAGGGTAGACAGAGGTCTAATCTAGATTATTAAGTCCCTTCGACCCACCTTCTAACGAAGATATTTCGGAACAACGTGGTGAGCCCGTCGCCGTCCAAGTCAAATAAGTTTTTGAAAAACCCATTGATACGAACCTGCCACCTGGGGATCGGACTCGGGTCTCTTGACTCGAAATTCCGACCACCCATCCACTCGGCTGTCGTGACTTTCATTTTAATTTAATTTATTTTACTTAATTTAATTTAGTTATAAGATCATCTTTCAAACCTGGCCATATTATGAACCTATATTTTATACTAAACTATAATATAAGCAAATATTATATATGAATATAACCAGAGGCAAATAAGACTGGAAAATTAAAAATAAACTAGTAATTTTTGTGACAATTTCTATTCCATATTCAAATCACCTCGAGCGATCCGGTCGCGTTCACACAAAAAGCAGTAAAAGTGTGTAAGCGACGTGTCGAATGAATAAAAGAATACCGAGCACTCCGTTACGACTGTTTCGACAATTCAGTGGCGGTATTGTCGTCGCGGTCACGGATCTGGAAATGTGTCAAAACTGTCGACTGTGACGAATCGGCGGTTTGGGTAACTGAGCTACTGGCGCAAACTGTCGCACTCCGCTAAGCCCTGTCAAGGCGAGCGGCCAGTTAAAGAGAAACTTTTGACAAATATCTTCACGGATTATCCCAATACTGGGGTAAACAGAGGTCTAGACGATAAAGTACCTTCGAGTCTCCTTTCACCGCAGCCTATCACCACCTTAGTATCCCAGCAAGGTATATTTGTTAGCTATGTAGTCACGATAGCTAAGTGGTTGGGTGATCGGAATTCGAGTCGAGAATCCGAGTTCGATCCCCAGCTGGTAGGCTCGTACCAATGTGTCTTTTTTTACAAAAACTAATTTTTATACTTTTTGTCGTGGCTCATAATTAAAATATATTAAAATAAATAATAACAACTTTAAAAACAATAAACAACATAAATATTTACAGTATATAAACATAGGATTACATAACCCACCGTAATAAACCGAAGTCAAATTTAAATACGATTCATACCAGACAGAAAATTACCATTCGTTCCACATGCAAGGCAACCCCACCCATCGCTGTAAATTGCACAAGTACTAATATTGGTTAAATACAATGAATATCGGCTAGCATTCGCTACGCTACGGGCGGTCGGCGGGCTTTCTGTGAAGAAATGCGATATAGCTTCGCAATAGGCAAGGCCGTGTGCATTTGACTCGGTATTTGCATCCGGCCTTGCCTGCAATTTTAGGCGAGCGCTTATAAATGTGGAGTAATGTTAGGTAGCAAAAAAACAGGACGCTGGTATCTGTGATCGCCTGGTACTCATTAGCATTTTTCAAATACCGATTCTGTGTTTTTTGTAATGGTTTGTTAAATTTTATGTGTGTGGGTGGGTCATTTTCATCAGAATAACGGCTCGATCCAATAGCAGAATTGTTAACCTTGCTGAGGGTTTCGGGATCGAATCCCGTTTGGAGAACAAATTTGTATTATGAATATTTCTTCACGAAATTCCCAATACAGGGGCAGACATAGGTCTCGATAATGAAGTCCTTTAGACTCACCGTCCACCGATTACATTTTAGAACAGCGTGACAGGTGGTGAACCTGTCGCCGTCTTAAAATCGTATTAAAGTTTTTTTTAAAAACCCATACTATGAGTGTGTGATTATTTGTATTGTGTATATAATGAATATCTATCTATCTAAATAAACATGTATGTGAAAGTGTTATACCGTGGGCTTGGACACTACGACGGTGATAGGGCTCACCACCTGTCACATTTACCAAATAAGATTTGCTGAAAAGTGTGTGTATATATTTTCGCAATTTTTCACACTGCTATGCATCCAGAGGTCTAGACAAAGAAGTCCTTTTCTTTGTCTAGACCTCTGGATGCATAGCAGTGTGAAAAGTTGCGAATATATAAAAAATGAGGCCTGTGAAACTCTACTGCAGGACATAGGCCGTTACGCAAGAGTTTACTATATTATGGCATGCTTGCGAAAAGGCGATTGCAGGGCCGTCTATGGGTTTCCGGTTGGTTATTCCGTCATATAGTAAGCCAATACATCTTTGATCCTTTCCCCTTAGTCACCTCTTACGACACCCACGGGAAGAGAGTGGAATATACTTACGCCGTAACCACAGGACAGGTCCGTCAAGAGAGTCCGCATGTATCACAAAAGTAACATGAATTCCACGCATTTCCTAACGTCATACAGGGGTAGCGAGGGGTCTAGACAATTTCGTAATTTCGACCTGATTTGTGGTCCCAAAAGGTCCACGTATCTAGTGGTGAGCCGGTGGCCATCTTTCTGTTCAAGCCAATGATAATAATCGTACATTTTTAGGAAACTTATTAGTACGAATACTGCAGCTAAATGAATACTGACTTCGTAAAACATACATTAATAGAATAACATACATTGCCCTTCCAATAATATTACATACCTTCTTGTCGTATCATAAGCTTTTTACTGAATTCGTTTAAATATCTTAATGTATAAAAAGAAATTTATTTAAAAAATTGTAAAAAATTTTGAAATTAATTCCTCCGGATTGTGCGTTTCGGACACTACAAAGCCAAACTTTAGAATTTATATTTTCTGTCCACATTAATGGTTAATCCTTGAATATTAACAAACCAGGACTTTTTTGATTTTATATTGGCCAATTCATTGGCCAAATTATGGAAACTCAAAAATAAAAAAAAATCTATATACGTACATCTATATGATATTGTCCCTAACTATGTATTTATTTATATACAGTATATAAAAGTCGACAACCTGAAATTGAAGGTGAATTATAATGAAAGTAATGTAATCGCGCCCGGTCGTATAGTCAACGTGTCAGGTAGGGATGACCCGGGGGAAATCAGGAACGGACTGAATCTGACACACGTGTGACACGTGTTGACACGAGGTATTAGGGATGTGCAGTGGCTGTAATGTCATGTAAGATATGCCCGGGTAGCGAATTGCTAAGGACATAAAGGTTGACAGATAATTATGTCACGACAGTCGAGTGGTTGGGTGGTCGGAATTTCGAGTCAAGAGACCCGAGTTTGATCCCCGGGTGGCAGGCTAGTAGTAGTAACAATCGTTTTTTTTTTTTCAAAACCTATGTACGATTCATATCGTTGGCTTGGACATAAAGGCGGCGACAGGCTCACAAACACCTGTCACGTTGTACCAAAATATCTTCGGTGGAAAGGAATTAATTATCTGGACTAGACCTCTGTCTACCCCTGTATTGGAAATGGCGTGAAGATATTTTTTTTATTTTATGTATTATATTAGATAATTATGTAATAGTACAATTTCTATTAAATTTCTAAAGCATCCAAATCAAGCTGGACTTTTGGTTATTAAAAAAGAGTACGCACGTAGTAAAGTACGGAGTTAAGGAGTAGAGTGCGGAGGTAAGAGCGTTGCCACGACACGGCAGAGGCTGCGGTACGAATCTCGCCCGTGTCAGTAGTATTTTTTTTTTTAATTCTTTCTTCAATAATAAAATAATGACGTACTTAGGTAGACGAGACGTACGAAGTAGTAGATTACATGGACACTAAGACGGCTAAGAGTTCACCTCTGTCCCCAGGGGCCTAATAAGATGGCCAATGAAATGAAAGGCAAAAGATCTAAATTGTACAGTCCTCTGACTATTATTAGTAATTATATAACTATTTTTTCTTTAATAAAAAATATCTTTAAGCCATACCCAATACGAGGGTAGACAGAAGTCTAGTATTGACAATTAAGTCCCTTCGACCAAGCTTTCACCGAAGATATTTTCGGGACAACGTGACAGATATCCAAGTGGTGGTTGGGCGAGTTCGATTCCCAGGTGGCCAGCTCTTTACAAAATCTCATGTACGATTTATATCGTTAGCTTGGACATAAAGGTGGCGACGGGCTCACCACCTTTCACGTTGTCCAGAAAATATCTTCGGTGGAAGGAGGTTCAGAGGGACTGTACTGGGAATTGTGTGAAGACATTTATTTATTTGTTTTATTTATTTTTAAAATTATTAACTACAAGATATTTTTTAAAGAGTGCTTAACAAATGATACATTTTCTATTTGTAACAGATATTATTAGTGGTGGATTTAATTTTCTATAAATACCCCAGACACCGCAGTGTGGTACCAACCTTACACTTATCTGGCTTCAACTGTACTACGCATGAAGCTGTGAGCGCATACACGCAAATTGTAATGTAGTCAGCTCCAACAATAACTAAAAACGGGCCTTCACGCTATTCACAATACAGGGACAGACAGAGGTCTTGACAATTAAGTCATTTTAACCCACCTTTCTCCGAAGACATTTTTTTGGGCAACATGACCGGTGGTGAGCCCGTCGCCGTCATTTACTCCAACACAAAGCGATATAAATCGTACGTAAGTTTTTGAAAAACCCATTGTAACGATATTTGGGGATCGAACTCGGGTCTCTATCACCCAACCACACTGCTATCGTGAGTAATGGAAACGGGCTTTAAAATTGTTTTACCTCCATCTTAACGCAATCTCGCTCTTAACGTGTACTATGGCATTTCCAAATGCCAACCGGCTAGAACAAAAATGCCAGTGTTACCTGAAACAAAGAAAAGGTATGCTATAAGTTTTTTATGAACGTTATTAAAAAGTATTGCGTTTTGAGATACATGCACACATAGATAGGGACAACATTGCAAACATTGCTCTGATCCCAAAGTAAGCTGCTCAAGTACATGTATTATGGAATCAGAAACAATGAAGGTACAACAAACACTCAGACCGGGACTCGAATACGGGACCTTCTTCCCCAGGACCGAGACCAGGTTGTTCCTGATTCCAAAATACAAGTGCTTTTCCTTTAGCAATGTATGAAATGTTGTTTCATTCTATGTATGTATTTATCATACAATATACATCTAAATACCATTCCCAATACTGTAGACAGAGGTCTTACAATTAAGGAATTTCGGCCCACCTTCCACCTAAGACAATATTGGGATAAGGTGGTAAGCCTGTCGCCGTCTTTATGTTCAAGCCAACGATATAAATCGTATACAAATTTAAAAAAAAACCATCGGTACGAAACAGTCACTTACGGGATCGAACTCGGATTTCGAATTCCGATCACCCAACCACTCGGCTACCGTGGTAAACTTATTATAAACATAATAAGTAAATACATATGTAAGCCAGAAGGATTACAAATGCCCGCGGCGCGAAAAGCGCGCGTCGTAGTGTAAAGAAATATTTATTACATTAAATTATATGCCAACTGTGCCGTATGTTTGTTGCGCTGGCATTTTTAACATGTTTACTTGAGCATATTTACTTAATAAAGCGATTAACATAATTCAAATTATCCACGGTTATGTAATAATTAAAAGTACGTAAATTATTACCGACTGTACGGATACAAATAATTCCCTTTCGTGAATGGTATGTGATAACATGCCGAAGGATACTTTAATTATCAAAGGTTGTATTGTAATTAATATTACGTTTCCGGAGGTGTCTTTGCCTTTTATGAAAAGAAAAATAAAAACAAACGACCTCCGTGGTTGAGTGGAGTCCACACAGATTCGATTCTCGAACGAGTCAATGTGGAACAAAACACATTTGTACATTTTCTGTATTGTATGTATTTTTTCGTCCGGGTGTTTGCGGTGGGAAGACGAGACGGAATATATTATTTAATACTAAGTAGTGACTATTGTTATGTTTTGACAACTAAGTCCTTTCAAAGACATTTTTTCGGATAACGTGACAGGTGGAAAGCACGCCGCCATCTTTATGTCCTAGTCGACGATATAAATCCATACATAAGTTTTGAAAAAAGTAATTCATTGGTATGGGGATTGAACTATGGACACTCTACTAGACTAGAAATTTGAATACTCTGCTATAATGCCTACATCAAATAAATCGATAAATTCAATATGTTTAAAGACTACACTTTCATATCGCTACACATATAAATAAAACCGAATTAATGGCATCCTCCTTTTTTTGAAGACGGTTAAAATGTACATGGATTAAACTATAAAGTGGGTAGTGAGAATTCTGTCAGTATAACAATACTGGCTTGCTCAAATACTCCAGTATTTAAAACAGGGTCATGATATTGTTAAATGTTCTTTTTTAATTAAAAACAACCGGACAGACGTACATTTTCTCATTATGTTAAATACAAATATCTATCCTTGTACGGTAGAAAGTCACGACAGCCGAGTGGTTGGGTGGTCGGAATTTCGAATCGAGAGACCCGAGGTCGATCCCCAGGTGGCAGGCTCGTACCAATGGGTTTTTCAAAACCTTATGTACGAATTATATCGTTGGCTTGGACTTAAAGACGGCGACGGGCTCACCACCTGTCACGTTGTCCCGAAAATATCTTCGGTGGAAGGTGGGTCGAAGGGACTTAGTTGTCTAGACTAGACCTCTGTCTACCCCTGTATTGGCAATTGCGTGAAGATATTTAAATTTTAAATTTACATCCTTGTACGGTACAGGCTGTATGCAGTTCAACACTGCTATACAACTTTAATCGCTTATTTGAATTCCCGTCTGCTTGCCTGCGATTTTCCTTTTCGAAGAGGATTCAATAGTTTCCATTTCCTCCCGTGCGTGTCGTAAACGTGAGATTTATGCCCATTGTTGTGGAACAGAGGAGTGTTATTTATGCGGAAATATTACGAGACGTTTCTAACAATACAATATAGCCTCCTAATATTCATAAAAGATAAATCTTCACACAATTCCCAACAGGTGCAGCCAGAGGTCTAGTCTAGACAGTTAAGTCCCTTCGACCCACCCTCAACCGAAGATATTTTTAGGACAACGTGACAGGTGGTGTACCCGTCGCTGTCTTTATGTAAAAGCCAAAGAAATTATTCGTACATAAGTTTTTAAAAAACCCATTGGCACGAGCCTGCCACCTGGGGATCGAACTCGGTTCTCTTGCACGAAACTCCGTCCACGCAACCACTCGGCAGTCGTGACCTAATATTCATAATATTTGTTTATTACTGCTTATTATAATTTCATAATAGACGATCCGATAGCCTAGTGGTTGACCGTGCTTTCGAAACTAAGGGTTGCGTATTTGAATCCCACTAGAAAAATATTCATGTGTATGAATGTTTTTATTGTGTATTTAAAATATGTATTTAAAATATATTTATATAAATGCATACATAGATAGCGTCGCTAAACGTCGCGTCGATAAACCTCGCTTTTGAAGTAAGCAGCTAAAGCACTTGTGCTATCAGAAACAACGAATGCACCTCAAACACCCAGACCCGTGAAAATGTGGATAAGGTGGTTTTTCTACATTAGCCCATCCGGGAATTGACCCAGGGACCTCAGAGATAGCGACATTTGAAAACCATTGCTTACGCCACTCATCCACGGAGTCAATGAGTTTCGCTGAAAAGTGTGTTGATAGGAAATAATATCTAGACCTCTGCCAGCCAAAGTATGGGAAATTGCGTGGATGTAAATTGAATTTACTCTTATAAAACGTCTTAATTTATATAGAGACGCTCACGAGGATTCTCGTGCCTGCAGCCTTACGTCTATTGTCAGCTACAGACGGACCCCCATTGTTAGCTGACTGAGAATACCATGTTTCAGAAATTTGTGAAATTCGGAAACATTTGAGGGTGTTTTAAGTATCATTATAAATAAATATTATGTATAAATATTATAATGATTTATAAATATTTTCCGATAATCTGGCTTTTTAGTCAGATACAATATCAGTTAAATAGATATCAGAATATATATGAATACATAGATTCATTGTTTCCGATTCCATAATACAAGAGCTGCTATTTGCTGCTTATTAAGCTGCTTACTTTAGGATCAGAGCAATGTATGTGACGTTGCCTCTATATATGTATGTATGTATTTGTTGTTATATATATTTACCATGTCCGGTCTAATTCAGTTTATCATGGTGAACCTACATAATAGATTTAACCCAAAGTTTGTTCCTACGTCACTGGAAAGGTACACGTTGGCCGGAGCGGTTTCACCTTCTCGTGATGAAAGGTTATTTGGAGGTCGCAACGTGAGGCTTTCTTTGAATAGTAGGAGTGAGACAAAATATCCATACATTTGCAGTATATTAAAATAGTCACGATAGCAGAATGGTTGGGTGGTCGGAATTTCGAGTCAAAAGACCTGAGTTCGATCATTGGCAGGCTGGTACCAATGGGTTTTTCAAAAACTGATGTACGAATTATATCGTTGGCTTGGACATAAACACGGTGACGGGCTCACCGCCTGTCACGTTGTCTCGAAAATATCTTCGGTGGAAGGTGGGTCGAAGGGACTAAACTGTCTAGACTAGACCTCTGTCTCTGTCATGGATTGTTTTTTATGCCCTCTATTTTTTTATTACTGATTTTATTTTGTTTTTTTTTTCTATTTTATTTTCATTCGTATTAATTTTGTTTATTCGCCTATATTGGTCTTTGTGATTGTAATCTGAAGTGTCGGAATAATTGTCATTAGGTCTCTATGTCTTTATGCCTATAGTGTGTTCGAATTCGAATACAGAGGAGCAAATATTTGTATGACTAATATGAATGTCGTACTGGAGTCATAGATTTTTATATGTATATTTAATTACGTAAGTATATGTACGTAGTTATATTGTACCGCAAGCTTGGACAGTAAGACTGTGACAGGCACACCCACCGGTGACGGTGTCCTAAAAGAGGACACCGAAAGGACTCAATTGTCTAGACCTCTGTCTACTCGTATATTGATTTACAACCCGAAAACATAAAAAAATTACTCTAAAACGCAAACTATGTAATGTCATGTACGTAATGTAAACAGAAACTTGAACTTTTCACGTATTTAAGTCTATCAGAACACAAAGCACGCGCGAGCAGTTTTTTTTTAATGAACGCGGTTAATTATGCGGGTGTTGCCAGTGGTAATTTAATTCGATATAAAACCATTGAACTTGGGCACGGGCTCCGGAGTTACGTGAGTTCGATCTCCGATACCGCCATCACTAAAAATCATCAAGTAACCTGAGAGAGACAGAGTCGACATAATTATGTCCTTCCGACCCTTCTTTTATTCAGATATTGTTTGGGACAACGTGACAGGTGGTGAGCCTTTCGCCGTCTGTATGTCCAAGCCAACGATACAGATCGTACGCAAGTTTGGAAAAAAAACCATTGGTACGTATCGTCTGAGGATTGGACTCGGGTCTCTTGACTCGAATTCCGATCACCTAAATAACCGGCTGTCGTGACTAAACTTGTACTTCTAAGTAATATTAACAAAAAATCGCGACTGTACACTAGCCGCCCAACCGCGTAATAACATCGTCGGAGCCCAATTCCGACTCGAATCTTCTTTAAGACTATAATAAATGAATACGTTTGTCCGACAGTGATCTGTTGTCTTAGGCTCAAGGCTCAGTCGTGATAGCTTATAAAGAAGCTTATGTTTTCTAGTCAATTCCGATTTCGATTCTTCGAATAATATAGACAATATTATATACTGAGACGTTACTAAAGCGGACAGCCCTACTCCTCATAGCAAGACCGGAGACACCACTACCACATTGAATGGTTAGAATTAATATTTGAAAGAAAAAAGAAAGAGCTCTCTTGGCACCAGCGGCTACGACCAGTCGCGGATTCAATTCCTTTAGTTTCCTGACGCTCATCGCCTGGCGCGAGTGACATCGCGCGAGGACCCTACGAACCGACGCTTGACGACTCTACGGCAAATGGAACAAATAAAAAACCTCAAATTTTCCTTACCGAGCCAATTCTCACATCAAGGAAGTACGGGCGGGCGCACACTTTCTTGATGTGAGAGACCGCTAATGTATCGACGCAAGTAACATTCATCACAAGAGCTTTTCCCCTCTCCCAAGGGACTAAAATCAAGCCGTCCGATCTCTAGCCGTCCTCCCAAAATGTTCCACGATGTTCTAAAGTCAAGGGATTATTTCACTGTATTCTTTTATGTTGCTCATAATGAAATGATAATATTTTATATCTTCAGTCGAAGGGAATTGTCTAGTCAAGACCACTGTCTACCCCTGTATTGGGAATTGCGTGAAGATATTTTATTTTTTTTTACTCATAATAACCCACACCCTTCTATTTAAAACAGCAAAAATATCTTCACGCCATCCCCATTTCGACCCACCTTTACCGATAAAATTTTTTGGGAGAACGTTTGGTAAACCTTTCGCCGTACTTATGTTTATCGGTACGATCCATCCAACTGGGGATCGGGTGTCGGTATTTTTTATAAAATATATTTACTAACCAAAGATTATAATATTCTATTATCAAATTAATTTTGAACAAAAACTTTTAAGGATACTTCAAACGAAAACACCGATCAACAGTATTTTTCCCTGAAAAAACCTGTCACTAAATAATCAGTTTCTTATCGGCCAACGTAACATAATACACCGTCCACGTTCGAAACGAGGAAGTCCTGGAAGGCTTTAAAGGTTTATTTATGATGGTTCTCGTTCATCGTACGTGGGTGTTACACGCGTGTGTGTAGGCGAGGTCGTTGCCCGGTTGTACGGGATGTAATGACGTCCTGGAGCGCTTAAGGGATGTGCATAACTTTATCGAATTACTCGTCAAACAAAAGCACGGAGATAGATTTTATTCGGCACTTGCAATTCCCTGACTGCTAACATTTAATAAAATAAAAAAAATGCATTTTGTTTTCACTGTTCTCATTATATTTATCGTCATTGACCTGTATTATATTATAAAAAGAAAGAAAGAGAACGTCCTCTTTACAGAACAGATGTATTCTACGGTCTAAGAGCTTAAATTGAAAACAAGTCTAAGTTGAATATAAAAGTTATAACTTTTAATAGGAAACTTAATGGTTAAGCAAGATTAGTTTTCCAATATCCCAATAAGTTACGTCTAATAAGTCACGATAGCCGAGTGGTTGGGTGGTCGGAATTTCGAGTCAAGTGACCCGAGTTCGATCCCCAGGTGGCAGGCTCATACCAATGGGTTTTTCTAAAAACTTATGTACAGATTACATCGTGGGTTGGACATAATGACGGTGACGTGCTCACCAACTGTCACGTTGTCCCGAAAGTATCTTCGGTGGGTCGAAGGGACTTAATTGTCTAGACTAGACCTCTGTCTATTCCTGTATTGGGAATTGCGTGAAGATATTTTATTTTTTTTTACTCATAATAACCCACACCCTTCTATTTAAAACAGCAAAAATATCTTCACGCCATCCCCATTTCGACCGACCTTTACCGATAAAATTTTTTGGGAGAACGTTTGGTAAACCTTTCGCCGTACTTATGTTTATCGGTACGATCCATCCAACTACTACTAAAATATATTTACTAACCAAAGATTATAATATTCTATTATCAAATTAATTTTGAACAAAAACTTTTAAGGATACTTCAAACGAAAACACTGATCAACAGCATTTTTCCCTGAAAACAACCTGTCACTAAATAATCAGTTTCTTATCGGCCAACGTAACACAATACACCGTCCACGTTCGAAACGAGGAAGTCCTGGAAGGCTTTAAAGGTTTATTTATGATGGTTCTCGTTCATCGTACGTGGGTGTGACACGTGTGTGTGTAGGCGAGGTCGTTGCCCGGTTGTACGGGATGTAATGACGTCCTGGAGCGCTTAAGAGATGTGCATAACTTTATCGAATTACTCGTCAAACAAAAGCACGGAGATAGATTTTATTCGGCACTTGCAATTCCCTGACTGCTAACATTTAATAAAATAAAAAAAATGCATTTTGTTTTCACTGTTCTCATTATATTTATCGTCATTGACCTGTATTATATTATAAAAAGAAAGAAAGAGAACGTCCTCTTTACAGAACAGATGTATTCTACGGTCTAAGAGCTTAAATTGAAAACAAGTCTAAGTTGAATATAAAAGTTATAACTTTTAATAGGAAACTTAATGGTTAAGCAAGATTAGTTTTCCAATATCCCAATAAGTTACGTCTAATAAGTCACGATAGCCGAGTGGTTGGGTGGTCGGAATTTCGAGTCAAGTGACCCGAGTTCGATCCCCAGGTGGCAGGCTCATACCAATGGGTTTTTCTAAAAACTTATGTACAGATTACATCGTGGGTTGGACATAATGACGGTGACGTGCTCACCAACTGTCACGTTGTCCCGAAAGTATCTTCGGTGGGTCGAAGGGACTTAATTGTCTAGACAAGGCTGTAGGAATAAACAGAGTAGACCTCTGTCTATTCCTGTATTGGGAATTGCGTGAAGATATTTATATTTACCAATAAATTAAAGAATGGAAATATTACATTACCGGAATTTCTCAAAAGAGGTATAGACAATTTTTAGTCCTTTATTCCTACAGCCTTGAAGCTTATTTTTAGACAACGTGAGCTCATGCTTGGTGAATCACCAAGAATGAGCTTTGAGAGGAGTATCGCGGTGTGGTGGCGTAAGAATGTACCAACTATTTTCAACCCGCGGATTACAAATAGCATTGGCTGTCGACAGGTGATGTAATTATCATCACGTTACGTACAGCAGCATCTTATGTATCTTGAACGGCTATCACCAATCTAACAAATCCTCATTTCCGGAGAGGCGCATGTCCTGCTTTTGCTTTAAAGATTGTAAAGAAAAGTAAACAGAGGTGCCTAGCTTGGGTCAGCTATTGACAGGTAGATAATAACGAAGAAGTACTATTGTTATAAGAAACGCATACTTCGGATTTTTTATTGAGCCATTAAACTCAATTAACGGAAATCGTTTCACATAAAACGCGTCCGTACAGCGTGTAAAATGTTTAGTAATCATTCCGAAAGCCATTTCCGCAAATATTAGATATCGAGCAAGTATAGGAATGCTCCATTATAACTTGTAATGAGACAGTTAAGAGTTTAGTTCCTATAACTTTAGTATGTTTATCTATGTACATATATACATACTCGTACATACATACATAACGGCCTGTTAAAGTCCACTGCAGGACATAATTCCTCCCCATGGTCTCTACCCCTATCTATCTCTAGAATTTGCCAACATCGCCACGCTTGGCAAGCGGATTGGCGATCGCAGTACCAGACCACACGCACCTCAGACGCTGCTCACCATCTTTGGTCTATTTTTTCGGTCTGATATTTTTAGAGATTTATCCCGCCATCTACCGGTTGCCATAACGATATTTCAGGCTGTTTCCCTTAGACGCCTCTTACGACATCCTCGGGAAGGAAGGGAGTGGTAATTTTCTTACACCGTCGTACTATTATTATAAAAGTGAATATGGGATGTATTTGGACATTAATTACATCGAATAAAGTTTAGTACCGGGGAATACAGGTCTTAAACAACATCTCTTGATATTTTTGTCAGTTTATTTGTTTGTTCGAGCATCACTAAAAATTGCTGAACCGATGTTTCAAAGATACAGTAATGAGTACAATGCAGCCATCAAAATTTGCACTTATATAACTATATACTTAACGCTGAGTCAGAGGTTTAAACCCTCATTTCACTAGTGCTACTTAAGAACAACGTGACAAGTGGTGAGCTTGTTGTGATCATCGTGACAAAGTCAAGAAATAAATCGGGACATTTTCGAAAAACTCATTGGTCGAAGCGTTCCTCCATCGGAAAACTCGAGACAACTGAATTGCACTTAGATCCTTGTAAATCACAGAATTCCAATTTTATTAATTAGGCTGGTACTTTCATTTGCCCATTTCTTATCTCATGCAATAAAACGAAAGTAGTACCGATACGTTTTGAGTGTAAATATTATTAGTAAATATTAAAAACAAACACTTGTCGATATCAGATAACGCACGCACAACACTAACCTAATGCGTTTCATTAAAAAAACATCTCAGTGGATTGTTAAATGGTTATTCTGGGTTATGATGCCACAGGGAACATGTATCTCATAACTTTGACTACGTTGTGCCTGACCTACTTCGTCTCGCTCACACCCTAAGGGATGAGGGTAAAAAGTTTAAGATCTCTGATTAGTTTTTTATGGGTATTTTTGTCGGATTTTTATAAGTATTGTAGAAAAGTTTTTTAGTTAGTAAATTTCGCATAAATTTGTTATATATTAACTTATATTGTTCCGAACGGTGTCGTAAAAACATGACATCCCTCTCGCAAGCTGCTGCTACGAGAAAAGCCTTGCATAACGTAATGGCAACAGACAAATGGCCGAATAATTTGCTTCGACTGATTGTTTCGAATCTTGGCATATTTAAAAATAAGCATTATATTTAGCCACGATGGCCGATAGAACTTGAGTTAAGATACCCGAGTTCGATCCCCAGGTGGCGGGCTTGTAGCAATGGGCTTTTAAAAAATTTGTGTATGATTTATATCGTTGACAGGCTAACTAACTGTCACATTGCCCCAAAAATCCAAAAATATCTTCGGTGAATAGTGTGTGAATCGGTGAGTGGACTTAATTGACTCTAGTCAATTAACAGAGGTGTACCTCTGTCTACTCCGGTATTGGGAATGGTGTCATGATATAAAAAGTGGCTCACACCAAGCTGTCTACTACATATCAGAGTTATAAGCTAACTGTGTGCAAAGTTTCATTTTTTTTCATTTACTTAATATAAAAATATACCAACGCCTTCTCCCCGGGAATACACTAAAAGCGACGTGGAAAGAATCAAAATGTATCGAATGCGAAACCATCATAATTAAGAATAACATACTATAAAATATACAAATAGTGAAAAGGCAATGATCGCCAATTCGATTGTCGAGCGTAGCGACATCAAATCATTTCTAAGACTGGGGTCCGTGTCCCGCAGTGAACTTACACAGGCAGTTAAGCAAGTCAGAGTTATTAAAATACTTCCAGACAGGATAAATAATTATAAACACAGGTTCACTACCCTCAAGAGGAACGGTGAATCCAATACAGCTATATAATACTCGCGGACGCAAGGACGGACAGCGTCCTGTCGTATATATACAAACTACACACAGCTGGTCTTACCAGTCAAAGGGCAATGACACCAAAACCGGAGAAACCCTTCTGCATAATCTAAGCGGACACAACAAATTCTAGCGTTTCTTTGAATTGTTTCCTTTTTTAATTTTTTTTGTTCGTCATGCATTCCTGATACTAGGAGTAATCAGAGGTCTGGACAATTTTTAGTCCTTTTGACCGAAACAAAACCAGCCAATTTTTAATTGGGATAACGTAACAGATGATGATATATTTAGTATTCCATGGTCCACCTTAGCCATCAAGCATAAAGATTTATGCAATTCTATTGATCTTTAAAACATATTTATGCTGAACTTTTATGTGATCAAATTAAAGAGAAAATAGTTAAAATTTCAACTGATCCCGCCCGTGTCAGTTGAAATTTTAACTTTTTTCTCTTTAATTTAATCATATAAAGATGTATATTTTGTTTTTATACAAAATTCAACGAACGAAATGAATAAGTTATGTGGTATTTTCTAAAGAATAAATACTAGTATTCGTGTTAACCACTCCAACCAAGCAGCAATGCTTGTGTCCGCAGTGATTCGCGACGATCATCGGATGGCGGACCCGAACATGCGACGTCATGTTCCTGAGTCCGCATCCTAAACCATTAGGCCTTTTGTTTTTATAGTACCTCTGCAACACTAGAGCAACTTCCGATACGTTCACCATTTTCAAGACTGAAGTCAGAGTCACGAGAGCGGGGAAAAGAGATGGATATTTGTGGGCCTCCCGGTTACCTCAAACTTCGGACCAAAGGTAGAATTGTAGCATATATTTTCTTTATGGAATGTGCTGCCGTCAGCGGTTTTTCCGGACGGATTCGACTTAGGAACCTTCAAGAAAAGTTGTTCATGGGCGGCGGTAATCACTTACCATCACGTGAGCCACCTGCTCGTTTCCCTCCGTTATAAAAAAAATACTTAACGCTGATATTTCGAGAGCTCGCGATGCAGCCCGGTCGAGCCACTCTATCCCAGCATCAAAAACTGCCACATAGCTCACATCATCATCTCCATAATGGCAGCCTATCAAAATTCCAAACATAGGTTTCCCCCGAAGATTGCCACACGGTCCTGTGCCATATGCATCCATCGACTCCCCGCAACATTGTACAGGGCGTCGCGCTTGTGGGGGGCCTTCCTACACTGCATTTGCCACTACGAGGTATGTGGCCGACCCATTTCCATTTCAACGTGCTAATCCTTCCCCGTCCGCATAGCTTGGGCATTTAAATTTATATACTCAAATTTATATACGTGATAATTGATGTAAATATTTACAGAATATCTTTTATTTGCAGTAAGAACAATCATAACTTTTTATGTCAAAGTAATGTAACTATGGAAAACTTCACCTAACAATAGCGGCGGAGTTAAGGAAAGTTTCGGACGGACCACCAAGGGATTTGCATACGGGACAACTTGACGTGGTTTCTGACGAAATGAACGTTAATGGACTCATTGCTTACACGGTGCTTATGTGTTTTATCCGCTCAGTCGCTGATTACGTCATTCTCAAATTGTTTCATCTTTATTATAATTCATACATTGTACAGTAAAATTTATAGCCTTTTTTTAAAGGCGAGAGTATGAAGACGTAGATGAGTGGTGTACACACTGGTTTTCATGCTCTGCTCTATGGTCCCGAGTTGGATTCCCGGACAGGTATTTCGAAGTTGTCACAGATCTGCGTGGTTACGTTTACGTTTCTGATTCCATAACAAAATCGCTATAGCTAGTGTGTGTGCTAGCTGTGTTTATTGGAGCGTTTTCACGCCCGAATGGCTAAACTATTTTAATAAAATCGGTAGTGAAAAATATGACAAAATGGTAGTGAGTCATTGTATGGTAATGGCTTAGGATTTTCTTCCCGTAGATGTCATAAGAGCCCCCTTGGTACCTCTAAGCAACCGCCTTGAAATTCATCAATCAATCCCCCTTGAAATCTGTAATGGCTTGCGACTGATGACATGATAACCATCTAGAAAATGACCTGACAAAAATTCAACAGCAGGGTTTGTCAAACGTTGCAGTTGTGATAAAAGAGGCCATATGAAAGGCCATGGCAAACGCATATGTGGGAGATGGCTTTATCCTGACTTTAGTAGGCCGTAATATATTTGCCGTTGGACATATGGTATTTTTTTTTACATACAAACACATCCGTTACGGCTCGTTGAGTCCCCTGCATGATATAGTCCCCTCCCGCAATAGCGATTTTGCTGTAACGTCTCTCATGGCGACCAGATTGGCGATCGCAATACCAGAGCTATGGCCACGTATAGTATACAAATGCACACGGGAAAAAGGGTGGTGTATACTTACGCCGATACTACACAGCAAATACAATATACAATATGTAATTGTCGCCAGCAAAAGGTCACGGGGCTCTAATGGTTCGATTCCCGGTATTTTTCTACTTTTGCTTGGATCTGGGTGTTTCTAGAAACTTCGATGTTCCTGATTCCATAACACAAGTGCTTAAGCTATTTACTTTGGCAATGTATGTGACGTTGTCCCTACCTGATTTTGCATTTACTTTATTATTATTTTAATTGTCATGTAATTTGAAACATTTTAGTAGTATTAATATTTTAGTCCAGTCAAACTTAATAGGAAACATATGCACATATAAAAGTCTACAGTTTTTTAAACAAAACAAGAATACAACCTAACTGAAAACTTCCTCCTTTTTTTTTAAATTCGGTTAAAAAAATATCCAGCCGGTTCGTGCAGTGTCGATTGATAGCTTTCAACTCCGCTCGTTACGAAGGTAATGTCCTAAAGAAAAACAAAAGAAAACTCTTTCCATTAAGTCGATAAGTAGGAATACATGTCCCCCGGGCGGCTCAGGCGAGTAAATACATCAATTTTAATGCTGCTCATTACGACGTGCCCGCGTACACAGCTGAAACCGCCGAACGACTAAATTTTAACCCACTTATGTAATAGAGATGTTAAAAATACACCATGAGAAATTCCGCCTGCAAAATTAATATGCATATCGAGAGGTAGGGTCAGATTGATGAATGTTGATGAATGTATATGTAGGTAACATACGCCATTTATTTAGAAGAGAAGAAAGCTATTCTTTATCCAACAGATATAGACTCCACGCCTTGGGAATTGCGTTCAGTAAAAAACTGTTAATTTGGAATTACAAACGGACACTTCAAATTCCTTCAAAGTCCCGAAAATATCTTCGGTGGAAGGAGGGTCGAAGGGACTTAATTGTCTAGATTAGAACTCTGCCTACCACTGTATTGGGAATTGCGTGAAGACATTTATTTATTTTATTTTACATTTCAAATTTATTTTCATGTATGCATACAAACATACATAACGACCTGTTTGTAACGACGTGTGGGTTTTCCATAATCGCAACGCTTCGATTTTCGAAGGCGAAATCGCTATCGCAGTAGCAGACCACTCGCACCTCAGACGCTGCTGCCCATCTTCGGACTGATTATTTTGTTCTGATATTTTTAGAGACGGTTATCCCGCCATCTATCCGTTGCCATTAGGATATTCTAGACTCTTTCTTTAGATAGGAAGAAGGGGAGTGGCAACATTCTTACACCGTTACCTCACGGTCTATAGATTGTATAAAACTCTGCCGATATTTTTTGCCAGATTTATTTCTTATATATTGTTGCTAGACACCGGTGTCGAGAGCAGTATGTGTTTAGTGGTGGTGGTGCATTGTATAGAATTAGTGCACGTATCAGTGGGATTTTACAGTCACGATAGCCGAGTGGTTGGGTGATCGGAGTTCGATACCCAGGTGCCAATAGTCTGGTAACAATGGCTCGCTTTTTCATTACTTAAGTACTTTTTTATATCGTTGGTTTGGACATCAAGACGGCGACAGGTTCACCACCTGTTCCCAAAAAACACCGTGAAAGGTGCGTCGAAAGAACTTAATTGTCTAGACCCGTGTTTACTCTAGTATTGAAAATGTAGATGAAAATTAAAAACAAATTAAACTTAATACCCTTTATTTATATAACTCATTTAATATTACAAAGAACTTTGGTGTTAATTAAATTAATACGTGTACTGTTGGCAATGGCATTTAACAAATGTTTAGGAAAGGCCTATAATTAATCCATTTAAATATTCCAGTGTATTATAATTTCAGATGTTAAATATAAAATAATAAAAAAACCCCTATTATTAACTTATAAAATTGTATAAAGTAAATTTGGGCATCAACTCCATGACTTTTTTTTTCGAAATAAATACATAGATGGAGACATCACATACATTCCTCTGAACACACAGTAAGTAGTTAAAGTAATCTGCTTTAAAATTGTGGCGCCATGGAACCTGCAGCGGGGCTGTACGATTACTTCAGTTTTTAGTTAATAAGTAATAATAATAATAAAATAAATAAATCTCTTCAAGCAATTCCCAATACAGGGGTAGACAGAGGTCTAGTCTAGACAATTAAGTCCCTTCGACCCACCTTTCTCCGAAGATATTTTAAGGACAACGTGACAGGTGGTGAGCCCGTCGCCGTCTTTATGTCCAAGCCAACGATATAATTCGTCCGTAAGTTTCTGAAAAACCCATTGGTACCTGCCTGCCACCTGGGGATCGAACTTGGTTCTCTCGACTAGAAATTCCGACCACCCAACCACTCGGCTAAATAAAACATCAATTTGTTTCTAAAAATAAAGTTATGTTTGTAAAAAGGGGCGAGGTAAGCCGATATTAATCTGCGAAGACTATGTGAGCAAACTTCTCGACGAGGGGAGGTTCAAGGTACTCGGATACCTGAACATGCGTTTATGAAGAAAATTATGAATTTGAAAGAAGTGAAAAAGTTATGCAAGGATCTTGACGCTTGGTGATCTGTTCTCTCTGTCTACTCCGTCAGGGACTGTGCGTGAAGTTATTTATTATATTTTATTTAAAGTATTGAAAAATGTATCGGAGTACTTTTATAATAGTGACGTTATCTGGCTTCAAGAAATTCAGACATCCACTCATAATAGAAATTGAAACCATTATTATCTATGCCGATATTCTAAAAATTGGGACTGAAATCGGTTTTTCCACCGATGTGTTTTGAAAAAAGAAAACGACTCACTTCCGGCGAATCCACTACAGATAATAAAAAAAACATCATAAACACTGTTATGTGAACGGTTTACAGGCTTCCGAGTAAACAATTATTGTATAATTGTCAGCCATTTTAACATTCGTTGCGCTGCAAAGTGTAATTTTACGAAGGACCGTGTAATTGTTTGCATTTAATTCGTTATAATTAGCATACACGTCTCTTGAAGCGTTTGAGATTGCGGGGAGACGTCAGCATCTTTTATCATTAGAATCTAAGATAAAAAGCGAATGAAATTACGGGAGTTAGTAAAGAAAAAAAAGAAGTCCTGGATCATCATACTTGTTGAGAAATAGATGAGACTACAATTTTTAAGGAAATCTATGTTTTTTTTTTCAATGATATCAGTTATCTGGACAACCGAATTAATGTCTAGACAGCTGATATCCCGTAAGAAGAAGTAATAACACACGTGATAAAACACTACTATACTATATACACTATGTACATACATACATGCATACATAACGGCCTACTAAAGTCCACTGCAGGACATAAAACGGACGGGTCAATGTTGAAAAAGTGTTTTCAACATTGACCCGTGCGGTTTTTGAACCGGAGACATCAGAGCTGGCGACACTATGAAAACCGGTGTTGATGCCACTTGTTTTTATAATGACATGTTATAAAAAATCTTTTATAAATAAAATTCTCGAGAACAAGTGTGTCTAGTTAATGTAGCCCTAACGACCCACGTTACACCGGAGCATACTTGGGACTAGGTGACAGGTTGTGAACCAGGCGTCGTCTAAGTGTTCAACCAACGATACAAATCGTGCATTAGTTTTGAAGAAGCTCAATAATGAAGTCTTCTTCCAGACGGCTAATAAAGACGGCGACGGGGTCACCACCTCTTACATTATCCCAAAAATGCCTTCAGTGGAAGGTGGGTCGAAAATACTTAATTGTCTATACTTCTGTCTTGTCTTGGGAATGGCGTGAAAATATTTAATTTTAATTTTTGATTTATATGTAAAATACATTCAATTGCAAATCATGTCTCACAATTAAAAATGATCCTTGAGCTAAATAGCTGTAATTAAAATAAGCGTTTATGAACGAATTTAAATGTTAATCAATAAAATACAATTGGAGAATAATACTAATTAAAACGTTGCAAAGTCGATTGTTTTTATTTTTGTAAATGTATTTTTAAATACTATAGCCGAGACTAACTTTCGAAGACCATGTGTGCAAATTGTTCAAACAGGGGATGGTCAAAAGTACTCGTATCTAGACGTGCGTGTATAAAAAAACGGTGGATTTGAAAGAAGCGAAAGAAGTATATAGGATTCGTGAAACTTGACGATTTGTCGTCTGATCAATAGGAAGAGCGTGAAGATAAGAAAGTAAATATGTAAGCAGTAATAACACCATCGGTATCTGCGTAATATTTGACCACCTCCCTATCTTTCCGTGGGTTCCTTTCCTCACTATCCCCACCCAATTGACATCTTTTTTTAAGATGGAACATTATAACCATCTTTCCGTAGATTAGGAAAATACGATGTAGTTATGATTTAGTTATGATTTATTAACAATAAAGCAAACGAATTTGGCAAAACATGACACTAAGATATTAAAGAAAAAAGAATCCAGAATTAATTACGTAATTCCTACAGAGGTCTAGTCTAGACAATTAAGTCCCTACGGCCTCCTTCCATCGAACATATTTTCGGGACAACGTGACAAGTGGTGAGCCCGTCGCGGTCTTTATGTCCAAGCCAACGAAGTAAATCTAACATAAGTTTATGGTCCGAGCCTGCCACCTGGGGATCGAACCCGGGTCTCTTGACTCGAAATTCCGACCACCCAACCACTCGAGAAATAATTATATGGATGACTTCTGGTCGAGTGGCGGACAGATCAGTTTTCATGGTGTCACCAGCTCTTAAGTTCCAACTTCGATTCCCGAACGAATCAATGCAGAAAACCACTTTATCCACAGGACTAGACATCTGTCTACCGTCTAGACAATCTAGATTTGTTCTAATCGTCTAGACTATTAAGTCCTTTCGACCCACCTGCCACCGAAGACATTTTTATGGGACAACGTTACCGGTAGTGAGCCCGTCGCCGTCTTTATGTCCAAGCCTACGATATAATTCGTACGTAAGTTTTTCAAAAAAACTGAACTCGGATCTCATAATTCGAATTCCGATCTCCCAAACATCCGGCTATAGTGCTATTTTTAACATTTTTAATATTAAACGCTTGAGCCTCATTTACTCGAAAAAAATTTGAATTAATTTATATATAGTAACATTACATGCGGATTAAAAACACCATTATACCTCTTATCTGTCTTAAGTATGACAGGTTTTTGATAGAAATGTTAACGAACCAATAATTACGCGACAGACATAAACCTTATCGTCTTAACCGTGTCAACCTCAAAAACCATCCGATGGTATATCGACAGTAATTATTTTCTATGTAGGGCAACCTCCAGTCCTGGTTTCCAGGTCAGTAAGTTGGTTAACGGCCTGTAAAATTCCACTGTAAGACATTTGCTTCTCCCGAAAGACGGAAATCGCCAATAAATAAATAAAATAAATAAGTATCTTCACGCAATTCCCAATATAGGGGTAGACAGAGGTCTAGTCTAGACAATTAAGTCCCTTTGACTCACTTTCCACCGAAGATATTTTTATGCCAAGCTTGACATTGAATTGATGATCACAGTACTAGACACCACGCAACTTAAATGCCCATTACCAGCCTGTTTTGTTTTGTTGATGATTTACTTCGAGATGGTTATAGTTATCCGTGGATAACCATTGAAATATACTAGGCCTCCTATGACACCCGGGGAGAAAGGAGGTGGTAAATTCTTACATGGACGCTATACACCGTAACAGCACACATCAACTTTGACGACCTCCGTGGACGAGTGACATACGCACAGGTTTTCATGGTATCGCCATCACAGACGTCCCGGGTTCGATGCTCGTGTCAATGTAGAATACACTCTTTCTACGTTTTCTCAGGTCTGGTTGTTTGTGGTACCTTCGTTCTTTCTGATTCCCTACTACAAATGCCTAAGCGTTTACTTTGGTACCAGCTCGATTTATGTGATGTTGTTCTTATCTATGTATGTATGTACACAAACACACAAATACATAAATAACGGCCTGTAATAGTCCATTACTATACAACGGCCTTTCCCGTGGGAGGGTTTACCATAATCTTCATGCTCGACAAGCGGATTGACGATCACAGAAGCACATACCTCGCATCTCAGACACTGCTGCCCGCCCGGTCAGCTTATTTTGTTCAGATATTTTTTCGATATGGTAATGCGGCCATCGGTTGCCATTAATATTGTCAATGCTTTTCTCTTAATCGCCTCTTAAGACACCCACGTGAAGAAAGAGATAAAAAAAAGGAATATATATTTGTTACACCGATAACTCGCTCCTATATACATATACACGATAAATATACCTATATACATGAATAAGCGATTATTTAATTTATTTAATTTAAAACGATTATTTACGTATTTTATCGCGTCCTTATTTAGTTTTTTAAAACTAAACCCTTGACCATTATGCTGTAAAGAAGGGTATATTAGTAAATAAATAAATATTTTCACACAATTCCCAATACAGGGGTAGACAGAGGTCTAGTCTAGAGAATTAAGTCCTTTCGACCGAATTATCGCCGAAGATATTTATTAGTAATTAGTTAATTTACCAAAATATTCTTTATTTTACTCAAAATATTCATAAGCCGTTACCATCACACACCTAAGCTATCGAGAATTACCTTTATGCTTGATTGTTGTACGATGAATATTCAACTTGACGTAATTTAAGTTTAACATAAAGTTATTAACACACTTAAAAGCTCCGATCCCGTACAATACAAGGCGAGGCTTTAACTATATGCAAAGGTTTAAGTGATGACAGATTAAGGCCGCTTTGAGTTAGGTCTTACAGATGCCAGTTTGGGTGATAAGTAAAACAATCTGATTTATAACTACTAATGTGGAGATTTATTAAGCGGATCGTAGCCTTGAAGTATCCAACTAAAACTGTGGTGAATGACAATCCTTCATAAAAGCTCAGTATTTTTTTTATTTGTTTAGGTCAAAAAAGATCACGATAGCCGAGTGGTGGGTTGTCGGAATTTCGAGTCAAGAGACACGAGTTCGATCCCCAGGTGGCAGGCACGAATCAAAGTACGTACGTACGTATCAAAAAATGGACATGAAGACGGCAACGGGCTCACCGCCTATCACGTTGTCCCGAAAATATCTTCGCTCGAAGGTTGGTCGAAGTAACTTAATTGTCTAGACTAGACATCTGTTAAGGGTTAGACAGAGGATATTGGGAATTGCGTGAAAATATTTATTTATTTATTTTACAACAAACAATTACATAATAAAACTTACCAAGAAAAAAAGTAATTACGTAACCAGCACCTTTATCCACATATTTTAGATGTCCTGCCAAATCTTCACTTTTACTCTGATAAAATTCTTATTATATACGTAAATATTGTCTATTGATTGCACTATGTATACTGTGTTCTGCTAATTGCCTACCAAATTAAATATAATCTTACTTATGGTATAACTACAAAACAGTCTTAATTGGAAAAAGCCAATACATTTTATTGGCTTTTATAGTACTTTGCTGAATATGGCAGAGGTTGTATATGTTTTTTTAAAATCATAAAAAAATATACACCTTTTGCCATATTCACCAAAATACTATACATGAAAACATTTTATTAGCTTACTTTCAACATCAGAGTTTTAGCATCAGAGTCAGATTACGTAGTCACGTCGATCCATAGATTGTAGGCTCGTATCAATTGTTTTTTTCAAAACTAATGTGCGATCTATATAGGCTTGGACATAAATATAGCGACAAGTTCACCACCTCTCACTTTAAAAATTATCTCGTGTGAAAGGTGGGTCGAAAGAACTTTATTGTCTAGACCTTTCTATTATAGAATGGCATGGGAATATTTCTTTTTCTTTTAGTGAGATGAGAGCTCAAATATAGATGGTCGGTTGGAGCGACGTCACCTTGAACGATCGTCCGTGTTCGACTCCGTTTATGATTTGTTTACGGAAATTGCAACAGTAACGATGTTCAGTAACTTGTCCCCTATCCACATTGGGTAAGGAATACCTTCCCCGATAATTGTACCAGATTCCATACGTGCGTTTGTATTTAGAAGTTTTTCGAATCGAATGCGACAGTTCCACTAATCGGTTTGTTATTATCATCTCTTCGTATAAATTTACTGTATTACAAATAAATAAATAAATTAATTAAGAAAGAAATTTATAAATAAATAAACACATACAAAGGGTATGTGTTTATTTATTTTATTAGTGTACTAGTTGTATGAAAGATAATATACAAAGATGAAATACACAAACGACTAAAAATACAAAATCATAACGATCCATATAAGTCCACTGCAGGATATAGGCCTCTTCCGTATGTAAGGGTTTGCCATAATCGCCACGCTTAGCAAGCTGATGTGCGATCGCAGCACTTCGTACCTTAAACTGCTGCACGTCACCGGTTACCTGAATGATCTGGTATTTTTGAAATGATAATTCCAGCCCCTTGTTTTCGAAGGCATTTCCCCGTTAAAAAATAAAGAGGGAGGTATATTCTTATACTGTTGGTTACAGACATACAGCAACTGTTATCAAATAACTACATAAAATTTTCCATTACGTATGTTGTAACTTTAAATGCCCACTTTCCGTAAAATATATTTCCAAGATAATCCACATTTAACACCAGAAAATATTTAATTTAATTTATTTCTCTGACACAATGTTGAATAAAGAAAAATACAAAAGAGCCCTAAATTGCGTGAAAATATAAAGCATACTCGATTAGCAAAGCGTAGGCTAACCCTCCCATAAAGGAGAGACTCACGTCCTGATGTAGACTACGATGATTACAGACAATACCGCGCAGCACAGTTGTATGAAGGTTAATAAGCATAAGGAAATTTTCCATTCGTGGCATCGGAATACTCCATAACCACTACATTCTCAGCCGGCGACACGGGACATGGCTAATTGCTTTCAAATAATTTTAATGTTCACCAAAACTGGTACATTTAATGATCGACCTCTCAACGGCCTTCATTACATTTCCTGGTCTAAATGCTGACCGGATTCCGTAAACACTCGAGACGATTTTAATCAACTTAACATTCGTAGGGTAAGAGAAATATCTGCAGGAATCTAACGAGCAAACTTCAGCTTCGGTGAAAGATAGGTCGAATAGACATAGACAGTTATGTCCAAAGTCTACTCCAGTTCTGAGAGAAATGCTGGACGATTTTAAAAAAGTAACGTGGATGTAACAAGCAAAGCATTTTCCAGATTATTGGATCCGTTATTTACATACATAACGACTTGTAAAAATCAAGCGCAGGAAATACGCCCATTCCAAAATAAGCATCTGGATGAATATCCGCGCTCGGGAAGCAGATTGGCGATTCCAATAGTAGACTTATGCCCTAGACGTCGCTAAACCCCTTAGGCCTGTTATACTTCGACCTAATGTTCATATGAATGTGCATTAAGTTTCAGTAAGGATGCTTAGTTATACACACATTTATACATAAGGGCCTAAGGGTAATGGATGGTAAGTGATTACCGCCGCCCATGAACACCTGCAATACCAGAGGCATAGCAGATGCGTTGCCGGCCTTAGAGTGCCCCCCTACCCCGAGGTGGGGAGGGGTGTGTCAAACCTCGGTTACCTGCACTCACCAGACGAAACGCAGAAGTTTGTTAGACTTCTACTTCACGCCGGTATTCTGTGAGATCGTGGTACTTCCCCGGTCGAGCCGGCCCATTCATGCAACAACAAAAGCTGATGCGTGGCTCTACCACTGTCTAATTCTACATTGACCCGTCTGAATCGAACCCGGGATATCATATGGCGACTATGAAAACCGGTGTCCGGCTTTATTGAGGTAGTCAACATAGGTTTCGTGCGTTTTCCCATACGTTCACTATCACGGTTTTTGTAAAATTCCACAATTCCTTCTTGCCATAAATAAAGCGAACTATAGAAAAACACTTTGTCTCCATTAGCTCCCGCCCGCTGTCACAGAGCAATCAATTTATTATTAACTCCACTGTTTTATTAATCTTTCCTTTTTATATTCGTTAAGAGGCGTCACATTGGCGAAACGAAAGATTATGGCTGTTTGTGGTACTTTCGTTGTTTCCGATTCCATAACACAAGTGCTTTAGCTACTTACTTTAGCATCAGAGAAATGCGAATGTTTCTATTTAACTTTTTTTTATTTATATCTATAGGAGAAGATTCTATTTATCGAGCCATAACAATAGACTATGTTCTTTTTTAACCATTTTGATTTAGTTTTTTTCTCTTATTTACTGGCTGAATAGCCACTATAACCGAGTGGTTCTTCTTTTTCTTCTTTTAATGGGAATACCGTGAACATATTTTTTTTACTGGCCAGTGTTTTTTGAAAGCATAATCTTTAGTTTTAAAAATGCTACTGTTCATTCCCTGTTGTTTACATTTCCCTCTGTCTGATTTTACAAAACCCATGGTACGAGATGCGATGACGAATTCTTTTATGCTATCACCATATAGGAAGTAGTGCAGAAACTTTTAATCAATAATCGCCTTCCGCAACAACTATGATCAGAAAAGTATATCGTTATTTAGTTCCGTCCGGCGAAAGTTAAGAAATATGAAAATATTGTTCGACTGACTGTTCTATTATTTATATGCATGAATTCCCCAACACTCTCTGTTCAGACTAAGACTACGGAGACTGACTAACTAGTGTAGTCAGATATCTAGACAATTTAGTTCTCCCGAGCCACATGTCACCGAAACTTATTTGGGACAACGCGACAAGTGTCAAGCCTGTCGTCGTATTAGTTTTGAAGCCAACGACACAAATAGTACGTAAGTTTCCAAAAAAGTTATTGGTACGAGACTTTCTACTGGAATAAAAATTCTGATCACAACCATTAAGCTCTTCTTCTTCTTTACAGCCTATATCAGGAGTCCACGTCTGATATAGGCCTTCCGTAAAATTTTCCATAAAGAACAGTCCACAGCCACCAGTATCCATCCTCCCATAACATTTTTTCTGGTGATTCTCGGTCTTCGTGAGGTTTTGTTCCTTTGACATAAAATATAAACATAATGATTTCTTGTATTGACGCGAACAAAAATAAAATGATTTTCGGATTTTATCGCGTGATTAATTAAGATTTTACAAACTAACTACGATTTTTATCTCCCGACGTTTCGGATGCTTAACAGAAACTGTCCCCCAGTGATCACGAAATGTCGGGAAATAAAAATAGTTTATAAAAAAGTAAATAAAACACACGATAAAATCCGAAAATCGTTTTACTTTAGAAATACCACCTGTAAATACACAGGCATATTAAATTCAGTACATAAATATGTCATTACTGTCTAATACTGGAATTTATGCCCTTTTTAATCTGTGGCAGACACCACAGTGGTACATAATGTCACCGGAAGTCGACACAATGCCCGTCCGCTGTTCCCTGCAAGGTCAGTGTCAATTTTATAACAACTTAATGTATTTTTGTACTACACTATATAAACTGGCGTGTAATAAAAATGAAAGAACAAGTAATATTTTTCTAGGATTATACTAATCACTATAAATATCTTCAGTCCATTCCCAATACTGATGTAGATAAAGGTGTAAACAATTAAGTCCTTTCGACCCACCTCCCACCGAACACATTTTTTCATTAGCCAGACAGGTGGTGGTCCGGATCGATCTCGGGTCTCTTGACTCCAATTCCGATCAACCAACCACTCGGCTATCATGACTTCATCGTGATATTCGAAAGCTAAAATAAAATATACTAATCCTATTCTAAAATAAAATATACTAATCCTATTCTAAAATAAAATATACTAATCCTATTCTAAAATAAAATATACTAATCCTATTCTAAAATAAAATATAATATCCTATTAAGAAACTGGCTCTGTCGTGTATCTTATAATAAAATTATATCTGACTAACATTAAAAAAATCTAAAGCATTATTTAATGATAAATAACATAGCTAAATAGATAGGGACAGCATCACACACACTGCTTTGTTCCCGAAACATACTTATTTTTTTTACTTCTATGTTTTTCATATATGTTAAGTTAGGATAGCCGAGTGGTTGGGTGGTCGGAATTTCGAGTCAAGAGACCCGAGTTCGATCCCCAGGTGGCAAGCTCGTACCAATGGGTTTTTAAAAATCTTATGTACGAATTTCATCGTTGGCTTGGACATAAAGACGGCTACGGGCTCACCACCTGTTACGTTGTCCCGAAAATATCCTCGGTGTAAGGTGGGTCAAAAGGGACTTAATTGTATAGACTAGACCTCTGTCTTTCCCTGTATTGGGAACTGCATGAAGATATTTACATAAAACAACTGTTAAATATTTGAATAGATGTAACACCATAGAAATTTTTCTAAATTGGTAATAAATATAAGATGACATCATTTCACAGGAAGCGAAACCTACATTTTCGACGTCACGCAACCCGAATATTATGACGCCCACCAATTAATAGCGTGAAAGCAATTTTCTACGTTTTCGAAAGGACAAAGCATCGCAAGCCAAGCCGGAGACGGCGCCTCTCGGTCGCTGGGATGATTACAGCCCGTCGGGTGACGCCTGCCTAATGCCCGGCTAGGGTGGCAACAGGCAACACTGCGTCAGATGGGATTAGTGCTTAGCGACTGATGAAACTAGGCCGAGCTCAGTGGGCTTTGTCGGATGACGTTTTAGGACGGATTAACAATTAGAGTTCCCGATGTTGGTAAATATCTTCACGCCGTTCCCAATACAGTAGACAGCGGTCTAGACTAGACAATTAAGTTCCTTCGACGCACCTTCCACCGAAGATATTTTCGGGACAACATAGCAGATGCGTTGCCGGCCTTAGAATGCCCCGAATTAGGCGGTTGGGTGGGCCGCCGGTAACCTGCACTCACCAGACGAAACGCAGAAGTTTGTTAGACTTCTTCTTCACGCCGGTATTCTGTGAGGTCGTGGTACTTCCCCGGTCGAGCCGGCCCATTCATTCAACAACAAAATCTGATGCTTGGGTCTACCACTGTTGACCCCGTCGCCGTCTTTATGTCCAAACCAACAAAGTGTATCGGACACTTTGTTGGTTTGGAAAACCCATTGGTACGAGCCTACCACCTGGGGATCGAACTCGGGTCTCTCGATACGAAATTCCGACCACACTTCCACTCGGCTATCGTGACTTTTTCCCGATGTTGCTGTATTGGTTGATCTTATTCGTCGAGACGATAGCCTTGTTTAGTGATTCTGGCTGACAAGCTAGGGGTTGTGGATTCGAATCCCGCGAAGGATAAAAATATTTGTGTTGCATATGTATATTTTTTTCCTGGAGTCATGGATGTTTGCTATGGATGGTAGAATGGATGCGTGAAGATAAAATAAATATAAGGTTATCTGTTTATTAACGTCGTTTATTTTTTACCTAAAATGCTAAATCGCTAGCTTATATTTATAAATCTAGATTTGCCACTTTAGACATTTTTAAATTTATTTATTTTTTTAATTAATGTCACATGTAATATATACACAATTTGTGAACGACCTTCGTGGTCGTGACGTGGGCATATACCCAGTGTATATGTTTTTCAGTGTTGTCAGCTCTAAGGCTCTAGTTCGAACCCAGGAGGTTCGATTCCCGGTTGTTTTACATTTTATCGAGTCTGTTATTGTTATCTTCGTTGTTTCCGATTCTATAACACAATTGCTTTATTTACTTACTTTGTGATCAGAGCAATATTGTCCGTATCTATGTTTATTTTTTATTACTATACTTTTTTAAATCCAGTCAATGAAGTATCTGTATAAGTATAAAGTATGTAACTTCATTTTACTTCATAAGTAAGGAGAAATGAACTTTACACAGTTCTTTAACTACGAATACATGATGCCGACATGTGATCATCGTGAAATAGATTTTCAGCAGAGATTATTTTGTCACAAAATTATATTATTATTTCATAAAAGTTAATCGTATACACATACAGATTCATACAAAAAGCTACTCTCACATGTTGTATAATATTTCGTGTTTAGAGAGAGTTTCACGTTATCATACCAATGAATCTAAAATTTCTTCTCCTTTCTGTTCTATATGTTTTCATAAAAAAATCAACGCTCTCTATAGATATAACAGGATCAACCAATTGTTACGAGATATAAAGTAGAATATGTTAAGCTGTGATAGTGTAAAAAAAAAATATCCTCACGCAATTCCCAATACAGGGGTAGACAGAGGTCAAGTCTAGACAATTAAGTCCCTTTGACCCACCTTCCACCGAAGATATTTTCGGGACAACGTGACAGGTGGTGAGCCCGTCGCCGCCTTTATGTCCAAGCCAACGATGAAATTAGTACATAAGTTTTTGAAAAACTCATTGGTACTGCCACCTGGGGATCGAACTCGGGTCTCTCGACTCGAAATTCCGACCACCCAACAACTCGGCTATCGTGACTCTCATGTGATAGTGTGAGAAGTGTTAACAAGAAATTTCTTGATTCTGAGAATGATATTAAGATCATTCTCCAAACCAGCAACCTTGAGACTCGTCCTGTACACGCCGCGCGTGATATACAGAAGAACATGAGAACACATTCAGTATTATATTTATCAAAACAATTTAAAAAAATAACTTAATTATTATTTAATTTTTTATAACGCTTTTACAGAAAACGTAAAGCATATTAGATGCTTTAAAATTAAGAAAAATTGCATAATACATTAGTTGGCGTTATCTTATTAATGTGTCATGGCTCTCAAGTCATGAATATAGAAATAGCTGTAATTTTCAAAAAATCCAGTAGATTGCGCCGATGCCAAAAACAGGCATAAATAAAGAAAGAGATTAAAAATTTCAACAGGCTCTTTTCTTGAAGGCCCCTAAGTCGTATCGGTCCGGAAAAGCCACTTGCAATATAGTGTCGTGATTTTTCTCAAATTATATTTGGAATAAACCCTTCGCCCAACAATGAGCATTTACAGGCTACGTACTTTCATGTGAAATACATCGAAGTCACTGAACGATCAATTACAATTATCAATAACGAACTGTGCCATTTCCAATTCACCACGAGCGTCACCACCTAATTGGTTGCAGCGTGTGACGTCACCGAGGCGTTTAAGTGTCGGATTGACGTCACGAGCGGCGATAAAGCAAACAATCTCATAACACACGGTTCACGACGCAGCCGAATGATATGTTATAGAGGCATATTAGCGGTATAGGCTACCGCTTCAGCGGCACTAAACATTAATAATTAATAATAGCTCATTGGTCACGGCTAGGCTGTGTTTGAAATTTCGATTAATATGCTTTCATCGATTTTAAATTACATGTCTTCACGCAATGTCCAATACACAATCAATCCCCTTGTCAAAGAAATCCGGCTGACGGAGAAAGGCCTATGTCCTTTAGGTGACTTTTACAGGCCGTTAAGTAATACATAGAAAAATAAAATTAAAAAAAAATCTTCACGAAATTCCCAATACAGGAGTAGACAGAGGTCTAGTCTAGACAATGAAGCCTCTTCGACCCACCCTCCACCGAAGATATTTTTGGGACAACGTGACAGGTGGTGAGCCGTCGTCGTCTTTATGTTCAAGACAACGATATGAATCGTACATCGGTTTTGAAAAACCATTGGTACGAACCTGCCTACTGGGGATCGAACTCAGGTCTCTCGACTCGAAATTCCGACCACCCAACAACTCGGCTATCGTGACTCTCATGTGATAGTGTGAGAAGTGTTAACAAGAAATTTCTTGATTCTGAGAATGATATTAAGATCATTCTCCAAACCAGCAACCTTGAGACTCGTCCTGTACACGCCTCGCGTGATATACAGAAGAACATGAGAACACATTCAGTATTATATTTATCAAAACAATTTAAAAAATAACTTAATTATTATTAATTTTTATAACGCTTTTACAGAAAACGTAAAGCATATTAGATGCTTTAAAATTAAGAAAAATTGCATAATACATTAGTTGGCGTTATCTTATTAATGTGTCATGGCTCTCAAGTCATAAATATAGAAATAGCTGTAATTTTCAAAAAATCCAGTAGATTGCGCCGATGCCAAAAACAGGCATAAATAAAGAAAGAGATTAAAAATTTCAACAGGCTCTTTTCTTGAAGGCCCCTAAGTCGTATCGGTCCGGAAAAGCCACTTGCAATATAGTGTCGTGATTTTTCTCAAATTATATTTGGAATAAACCCTTCGCCCAACAATGAGCATTTACAGGCTACGTACTTTCATGTGAAATACATCGAAGTCACTGAACGATCAATTACAATTATCAATAACGAACTGTGCCATTTCCAATTCACCACGAGCGTCACCACCTAATTGGTTGCAGCGTGTGACGTCACCGAGGCGTTTAAGTGTCGGATTGACGTCACGAGCGGCGATAAAGCAAACAATCTCATAACACACCGTTCACGACGCAGCCGAATGATATGTTATAGAGGCATATTAGCGGTATAGGCTACCGCTTCAGCGGCACTAAACATTAATAATTAATAATAGCTCATTGGTCACGGCTAGGCTGTGTTTGAAATTTCGATTAATATGCTTTCATCGATTTTAAATTACATGTCTTCACGCAATGTCCAATACACAATCAATCCCCTTGTCAAAGAAATCCGGCTGACGGAGAAAGGCCTATGTCCTTTAGGTGACTTTTACAGGCCGTTAAGTAATACATAGAAAAATAAAATTAAAAAAAATATCTTCACGAAATTCCCAATACAGGAGTAGACAGAGGTCTAGTCTAGACAATGAAGCCTCTTCGACCCACCCTCCACCGAAGATATTTTCGGGACAACGTGACAGGTTGTTAGCCCGTCGTCGTCTTTATGTTCAAGACAACGATATGAATCGAACATCGGTTTTTGAAAAACCATTGGTACGAACCTGCCTACTGGGGATCGAACTCGGGTCACATGACTCGAAATTCCGTCCACCCAACCTCGGCTATCTTGACTTCTTTAAAATATACAAACTTCTTTTATTATTAATTTTATAATCAAGTCAAACTCTTTCTCGTTCTAAATACCGTACATTTGTAATATATACCAACTTTTCCATAGATTTGTAATTTCTTTATTATTTACATTCCAATGTTTGCACAAATGGTTGAATGTTTGCCGTGAATTGCGCACATCTGTTAACCGAGGTGAATTTAATTTAATTATTTTTATGGATTTCGCGACAAACAACAGATAATAACACTGCATTAAATATAGTGAGTGTTATGCTTTAAAATGACCTTTAATATACATTTTTGTGTACAAAAACGCACCTACAGTTTTCTTTCGCCTGTTTCTTCTTAAAGAAACCTTATTACGAAACGGTGATAGATTAAAAAATAACAATCGATAAACGAATATATATTCTTAGTACAATTGACGAATGATTTGATTTGTAAAACTGAATTAGTAGAAAGTAAATACCAAGATTAGGTCAAATGTTGCGAATTTTAATAAAAAAAGCTCACTCACTCAACTGTACTCAAAAAGTACAATCCCATAAATTTCTCTAAATATAAACAACAAAAGAAATAAATCTCTCCGAATATTTTTTATCCCACGTTTGAAGTAAAAGCAAATGGCCTATACATAAAATAATCCATCATTGGGTGGATCAGCGTCGAAATGAAATAAATGTCTAATATTTAAAGCTTAACAAAGAGGGCATGAAAATGTATAGGATGAAAGTTGATTCACTCCTTGTACCAAAATAGAGAATAGTATTTTTAGATAATGCATAAAATTACCATTTAAGAATGTGTAATAAATGAAGTCACGATAACCGAGTGGTTGGGTGACATGAACTCGAGTTAGGAGACCCGAGTTCGATCCCCAGGTGGTAGGCTCGTACCAATGAGTTTTTTCACAACTTATGTACGATTTACTTATTTATTTTTTTATTTATCTTCACGCACAATCCGTGACGGGGAAGCCAGAGAAAACAGATCGCCAAGTGTCACGATCCATACTTCTTTCGCTTCTTTCAGATTCATCATCTTCTTCATACATGCACGTCTAGGTATCCGAGTACTCTTGACCATCCCCTCTTCGAGCAATTTGCTCACATGGTCTTCGAAAGTGAGTCTTGGTCTAGTATTTACGATTTATTACGATTAATTTGGACGTAAAGATGGTGGATTGTTCCAAAAAAAGGTCATCGGCTAAAGATGACCCACCTTATTTGACCTTATCGGAAGGACTTATTTGTCTGGTCTTCTGTCTACCCCAGTATTGAAAATAGCGTGACATTTTAAGACATTAACATTTAAAGCTTAGTTAAGCGTAGTTAGAAACGTTTTAGGATTTTCCCTTAATTGCCTCTAATCGCTTTGTATAACAGTCACGAGAAAGAAAGGGGTGGCATTAAGTAGTTAAGTTTCTTCTGAGCTAGATTTATTTTTTAATTTTGACTTCATATTTTTTCTAGTGTAGGCGGTGTTTGTCGATCTTCACGCTATTCCCCATACTGGGCTAGACAGATTTCATCCTTTCGACCCACCTTTCACTCAAGACATTTTTTTGAGATAACGTGACAGGTGGTGAGCCAGTCGCAGTCTTTATGTTCAAGCCAACGAAATAAATCTTCAACCCTTAGTTACGAGTCTATCACCTGGGAATCGAACACGGGTGTCTTGACTCGAATTCGTATCACTCAAACCACTCGGTTATAAAAATATCTCGTGACTTGTATAAAAATATTGACCTATTAAGTTTTTGTATTCTATTCTATGCATATCCCAAAATATCTTCGGTGGAAGGTGGGTCGAAGGGACTTAATTGTCTAGCCTAGACCTCTGTCTACTCTTGTCTTGGGAATTGTGTAAAGATATTTATTTTATTATCTAAGCATATGGTAACGTCCTTACTACTCGGCTTTATGGGTAATACGCGCATTCAAAATTCACCACAGCTCACCATGATTTTTCTGGGACCAGGGTCTCCATGAAAAATTGTCAAATGGCAATGATCCCAAACGAAGCAACTATCGTACCATCCATACAATAAGACTTATTAGATAAAACAGAAACATAAAGAAAAGGACAGATTTTAATAATTAAATTTCCTTTTACGAAATGTCGCAACAGTTTAAAAAAATACAACTGGAGCTTTTTGTAAGCGTCTGACATCACAAAGTTTCAAGCTTCGCGGTTCATTAAGAGATTCGAGCGACAGCAACGAATGGTTTTTTAATGGAATTCCAAGTAATACATCTCGCCTTTTATATTAGTTAACAAACGTAGCAAGTTAAATTATTAAAACTTTCAGGAGACATTAGCAATTAAATAAACAAAATAATTAAATAAAATTCACGCAATTCCCAATACAGGAGTAGACAGAGGTCTAGTCTAGACACTTAAGATCCTTCGACCCACCTTCCACTGAAGTTATTTTCGGTGTGATCCCGTCGCCGTCTTTATGTTTAAGTCAACGATCTAATTCGTATATAAGGTTTGAAAACATAATTGGTACGAGTCTGCCACCTGGAGATCGAACTCGGGCCTCTCGACTCGAAATTCCGACCACCCAACCAATCGGCTATCGCGACTTATAACTAATGTTATAAGGAGTAACAGAGGCTACCTTTATTTTAGAAACATAATTAGGGTTCCGCGTTACGTGTTAAACTGCGGACAAAGCCGCGGGGGCAGCTAGTCTGTTATAAATACATAGCGTAAGATTAAGTAGGGTTGTGGATTCGAATGACGATAGGGACAAACATTTGTGCCTGGAATATGAATACTCGTATTTGTACTTAAACTTCGATGTTTATGTATTTATATTACTGTTTATCTATGTATGTATAGATTTGAAGGATGACCTTATCACTAAAATTGATAAGGGGGTGCTTCGATGGTTTGAGCACGTTGAGCGAATGAACGAAAATCGAATGGTGAAGAAAATATGTAGCGCGAAAGTTAATATTAAAAAGGGTCGAGGGAGGTCGAGTCTAACTTTCGAAGACCATGTGAGTAAGTTGCTCGATGAGGGGAGATTCAAGAGTACTCGGATACCTAGACGTGCATGTATGAAGAAAATGATGAACTTGTCACGAAGTCACGATAGCCGAGAGGTTGGGTGGTCAGAATTTCGCGGTAAGATACCCGAGTTCGAACGCCAAGTGGTAGGCTCGTACCAATGGATTTTTTCAAAACCTATGTACGTATATCGTTAGCTTGGACATAATGACGGCGACGGGCTCACCACCTGTCACGTTGTCCCGAAAATATCTTCGGTGGAAGGTGGGCCGAAAGGACTTAATTGTCTAGACGAGACCTCTGTCTACCCCTGTATTGGGAAATGCGTGAAGATATTTTTTTTATTATTTGAATGTAGCGAAAGTGGTATGTAAGGATCGTGACACTTGGCTCTCTGGCTACCCCGTCAGGGATTGTGCTTGAAGATAGATAAATAAATAAATAAATAAATGTAAATTGATCTATGTAAGTATACCGTTGGCGTATGAGCTCCGATTAAAAGTAGGTCGAAAAGAGACCAAACGGTCTCTAAATCGATCTCTCACATTATTGGGATGTGAAGATATTCATTCATATTTATTAATCGTATATATTATTGAATAATGGCGCTCGAGTATGACCGGTATGGATTGGATCTCGATTTATCTCTATCGAATAATGATGTTCTATAAATACGTTCGTATAAAACAAACATAATTATCTGTTTATTGTTTTGTTTCAGTTATTGGTTTAAATATTTGTTGTGAAGTGACGGCGGCAAAGTGGCGTAAACAGCAGTTTTCAAGGTGTTGCCATCTCGAGGTCCCGGGTTCGATTCCCGGTCGGGTCAATGTAGAAAAAAACACTTTTTCTACATTTTCTCGGGTCTGGGTGTTTGTGGTGCCTATCAATATATGTATTTATCTAACTATATATTTGAAAAAAAAAAGTATTTTTTATCACAAATAGCTATTACCAATATGTGTGTACACTAGTTTCTGTCCGTGACTACGTCCGCGCAATGCATCGGTTGTACTCTTAAATTTCCCGATGTATAATGAACATGATCGAATTGCTAAAAGAAGAAAGATCAAGAGTACTCCGATACAACGATGTGCGCGTATAATGATGAAGCAAAAGTGGTATATCAGGATCCAGAGACTTAGTAATCAGGGATATATAGTTAAATGATAAGGAATATGGAAGAAAAGGAGGGGCTACATTTTGTAGTCTCACCCCTTCCGACCCTCAGTTCTACAATCGGTCTAAAAGTAAAGTAATTAAGTGTATCCAATTTAAAAACAATCTGTGCGACGACCTAGTTGGTATTGATCAGAAGCTCAGGGTTGGAGGTTCAAATTCCGGTGGGGGCTAACATTTGTGTGATAAATACGAATGTTGTATTCGAATCAAATAGGTACATATCTACTCGTATTTGAGTATTTGTACCTGACGTTGCCTTGTGTGCAAGCATAGCGATAGGTTTACCACCTGTCACAATAACCCAAATAAACTTCAATGCACGGTCGAAGTGACTTAATTGTCTACACCTCTATCTCCCTCTGTATTATATTGGCCTGAAGATATTATTTTAAAGTGATAAATTCTTGTAAATAATTGTATAGTTTACTCAACAATCGGGACGTACTCGCACCCCCGCGACCTCGTCACTATAAATACAAGGCAGCACGACGTTGGCGACGCGACGCGGCGACGCCTTCACACCGCATCCCTAAACACTCGACAGCCCGAAAACCGTACAGTTTCCGTGAAAATTTCGTTACAAATAATTATCCGTTCCCCCGCCCTAAATGCGTCAGTAATTGAGGACGCGTCTAAGCTTTTTACTCCGGCTGAAACATGAGCTTAAGAATTAATTACTCTTTGAATTAATGGCATATTTTGTCTCTGATGAAAACAATTGCGTAGGTTGTATAGACATTTATTACTTATTAAATTAATTACGTTGTATAGAAATTTAATATTAAAAAATTCTGGTATAGTAACATAATACTAACAGCGTTGTACGTTAAAACGTTAAGTTTGGAAGTATGTTTGTATGTAATGGAAACTTTGAATGTGATTTTCAACCCCATAGAAATTTCGGAATGATTTAAAACTTCGACCCACCTTCCACCGAAGATATTTTGGGACAACGTGAAATGTGGTGAGCCCGTAGCCGCCGTAACAGACACTTCCATTTTATTTATATGTATATAGATACTAAACTTACGGACGTCGATACAGTTTAAGGGATTTCAGTCCGTTGGAGTTCCGTAAAGTTGAAAATTAAACCGCCAAGTTACACGTTAAAATTTTGTATGAATTCCAAAAGTTATAATCGACTTAATACTTTTATTGATTGTTTTATTTTCATGATATTAAGCCACTTTTATTGCTTAAGTTTTCCATCAAGAGAGCTCGATTCTGTAGTAAATTTTGAACATCGTTCGATAATCTGCTGTACGAATTTTCCAAGGGTTTAGAAAATTCGTATTGTCATATTGACGACTTTCGTGTCGCCCGCCATCTTTGACGTTTCGGAGTTCGATTCTCGGTCAATTTCGACTTCTACTACTTTATCTCAGGTCTACGTGTTAGTGGTACTTTCGTTGTTTCCGATTTCACACAAGTGTTTAAGCTACTTACTTTAAGGTCAGAGCAATGTATGTGATGTTTTCCCTATGTATTGTGGGTGTACAATAAGGGTTGAACTCACTGCCGTATATTTTGTATATGTCAAAATTATTACTATTTACTATATTTTGTATGTGTTCTCAAAATTACCTTTCAATATCAGTTAAATCGTAACTTAAACAATCTCTAACACAAATTAAGCAAGCCATATCTCGAAACAAAATTATTTTGATATTTACAATACTTATTATTAATAATAATAGTAGCTCGAAACAATATAACAACCATTTGAGATAATATTTGTTTAATAACGAAATACGTAAGGTTTTTCTATATCATTTGTATTATTCAGTAGTATTCCATTTCTAAAATATCTACTTCTTATTTATTTAACTACTTCTTCAATTATTCTTATTTATTTTTAAAATGTCAGAGGTATTTACATAGATACATACAGCAATAGTGAGTCACGATAGCCGAGTGGTTGGGTGGTCGGAATTTCGAGTCAAGACACCCGAGTTCGATTCCCAGATGACAGACTCGCACCAATGGGTTTTTTCAAGAAACTTATGTACGAATTTATCGTTGGCTCGGACATTGAGACAGCGACGAGCTCACCACCTGTCACGTTGTCCCGAAAATATCAGCAATCTAGCAGGGGTAGACAGAGCTCTAGACAATTAAGTTCTTTCGAATCACCTTCCACCGAAGATATTTTTGTGACAACGTGATGGGTCGCCCGTCGTCAGCCCGTCGCTGTATTTATGTCGCTATATTTATATCCAATAATTTGTATACAAGTTTTTGAAAAATCCCATTGGTACGAGCCTATTACCGCGATATGATTCGAACATGTACCGAAATTATCTAAAGTCCATGTTCCGCCCACCGACCACGCAATCCCTGCGGTCATCTAGCTGTCAATATTAATGACAGCTGTAAACCGAGCCCTCGCTCCGTTTGTAAGCTAATACTATGCGAAATTTCAATACGAAATATTGTAAATGTTCGGCTCCGTTACACTGGCCGCCACTGGACTCAATTCGACGCCACGAGATGGCGCAACGTTCATTTGACTCTACATTTCAATATTGCAACAAGACTCCGACCAATCCTTGGAGAATTCTACTCCATACTTTGTTCTTGTCTTAATGCCTTTTTATTTTAATAATAAATGTCTACAAAGTCGGTTTAGCGGTGGAGCCGTGAAAGCGTGACAGATAGAAATACATATAATAAAAACATTTTCACGGCGTACCCTATACTTGGGTAGTAAGAGGTCCAGACAATTAAATCCTTTCGACCCTCTTTACACCGAAGACATTTTTGGGACGTCACAGGTAAGGCTTTCGCGGTCTTTACGTCTAAGCCAATATAAATCGTACATAAATTTTTAAGAAAACCCTTTGGTACGAGCCAACCACCTGATCGCACTCAGGTCTCTTCACTCGTATTTCGACCGCCCCAGCACTCGGCTATCGTAACTTTTAAAGACAGATAGAATACATAGAATAGTTGAGATTAATACATATTTATAATATATATTTATAAATTCATATTTATTTTAATATATATAATATATATCTCTTTATTGCAATAGCTGATGCCAATAACTAACTTATATTCGTAAAGACTCTTTGAGGTAAATGCAATTCTTTTAGGTAAAGACACGAAACACACGAAATTCAACTTGCGTCTTCTCACAGTAATCTCGACAGGTTTCTTTCACTGCAGTCACATACATATTAGCTTTGAAACAAGGTCAAAGTCTGCGGTACAATGTACTTAATACATCTATGACTCGAGCCCAAACATTCATATTCATCACACAAATATTAACCCCTATTTAAATTCGAATCGGCAACCCTAATCTTCGTAGGCAGAATCACTGCCGACGAGGCTATTGGGTCATCAAAAATATATATATCTTATTTTTACATTAGATTTTCCCCTCGAAAAGAATTCTCTTTATATTTTTGCTGTACCTACAAGTATCCTAGTAAGTACAGTAAAAACTTATTGAGAGAAAATTTAATTTTGAGAATGACTAAAGGTATATGCCTAAAGTCCGCCCTTTGTTGCCTTTATTGTTAATGTTAAGCTTAAATAAGAATTATAATTTAAATAAATCAATAAATAAAAGAGATCGTTTCATATTCCGGAGAAAAGCAGCCTGTATCACCACACTGCTGTTGTATAAGCAGCAGTTATGTAGAACAAACACCGAACGCACAAAAAAAATCCTTTACACAAACTTTTACCCCATTGTTGGATAATTCATGAAGATGTAAATGTTTCGTGAGTGTTACCTAAAAGGAACACGTTAGTGTCTTAGTAACTGTCCGAACTTTTTCTGTTATCGGGGCGCGTCAAAAGTTACCGCCACTCACAAGTTAGACAAGACGAGAGTTAGATAACTTAAGCGATAATTAGAGTAAAAAGTTAGCGTAATAGTGCGGCGCGAAATAATAAAATAATGACTTTTGTGGACGAGTGCCACACGGTATTCGCCAGCTCTGAGATCCTAGATTCGATTGCCAGGCGAGTCACAGGCATTATCTTGAGATAATGTCTATACCAATGTTTGTGGTACATTCTTTGATTCCGATTCCATAACACAATTGCTTCAGCTACTTACTTTGGTATCAGAGCAGTGTGACGTTGTCCTTATCTATGTATTTATTTATTATTATTTATATTTTATCCATCGAAAGCTATTTTGCTAGGGAGATATCATGTGATTATATGATAGTTGGGGAAGGTTTATTTGCACCCAAAGTTTTAGTACTCTAGTACACTAGTAGCAAAGTACACTTTAGTATCAGCAGAGACCGCCATAGACTCACCACTTTTAACATATAAAAAAAGCTTCGATGTAATATGGGTCGAAAAGACTTTATTGTCTAGACCTATGTCTAACCCAAGATTAGGAAAAAGTCATAAAATCTTGAGAGATTGAGTGAAAAAAAGAGAGAAAAGAGTGGTTAGCTGATCGGAATTCGAGTCGAGAAACCCGATTTCGTACCCCAGGTGACAGGCTCGGTTTCTCGGGTTACCTCGTACCCAAAAATATCTTCGGTGAAATGTGGGTTGAAAAGACTTAATTGTCGAGATATTTTTTATTCAAAATTTCTCAAGAATTTTACCAAAATCCAGAGTGGTCTGGACCCATTGATACTCGGTAACATTATGCAGATCGTTGCAGCATTTTTAGGAATTTGTTGCACGCTGCGTTTGCCACTACAAATTCCAATCTAGAAACTTTATTCTCCAAATGTCGTTTCTATGTCTGGTATATTGTTACTTATGCTTGATGATGATTACTATAGTGACGCTATGGCTTCTTCTTCGTTGCATAGCCCATCGCGCAGAAAATATCAAGCCATAGGTGGTCTCTTCACTGTGTCTTGCCTTTTGCCATTTCTGCAAGCTGATTCTAAAATCTATATCAGTTACGAGTGATCTTTGAGACGTCTTCAACAAAAAGTCTACCATACAGAAATTAGGTATATTTCTGTATGATAGACTTTTCTAGCTATAGCCTGTTTCCTCATTCGGTCTGTGGTGACTTTTACATAGATACAAGATCTTTTTAGAAGGCTGCCCGGAAGAAATCGCTTTAAGCGATAAGAACAACAACAGACAACAGACAAATGACGGATTTGTATTATCATAGTCTTACGTATCTAAATATAGATTATAATTATAATCTATATTTTCTGTATTGCTGAGCAACAAAAGCATTCCATCAATCTATCATCAAAAATAAAGTACGTCACGATATCCGGATAGTGATTGGTTGACCGGAATTCGAGTCAAGAGACCCGAGTTCGATCTCCAACTTGCATTGCAGGCTTGGACATAAAGACGGAAACGGCCTGACCACCTGTTACGTTGTCTCAAATATGTCTTCGGTGGAAGGTGGGTCGAAAGGACTTAATTGTCTAGACCTCTGTCTGACCCCGTATTTTCCCAATATGTGGTATATGGCGTGATAATACATTGTATACATTGTATATATTAACAAATGTTCACTTTTATAATACATTGTATACATTGTATATATTAACAAATGTTCACTTTTATACAGACACAATTATAGACTAAATCTCCATTTCCGAATCAATTGTGTTTTATTTGTATTCTCAGTTCACTTAGCGTTCTCGTGTCGAGTAAGATTGCGGCGTATACGAGCCATTTCGTTAAGAGGGCCTAAATAGTTCCACTAGTGGGCCATTAGCCCGTTTATAGCGAGCAGGCTCTGCGGCGACGTCACCCCGCCTCACTACCCACCACTTCTTATATTTGCCTGGTACTTCGATATTAATAGAAATACAATAATCAGTCGGACTGTGCCGATTATTTGAGAAGTAGGTCCGTCATATTACGGTAGTAATCATTTTATAGATTCTGCAACAAGGATATGCACAGCAGGACTTAAGTATACAAAAATAGCCTGTATTACACAAATAGATATTTATAAAAGTCATTTATTTAGTTAATTGACACAGGCGTTACTTTGCGGAAATTCATTGTAAAGTTGTTATTGAAAAAGTTACTTCGCAACACTCCGCATGCAAATATAAAAAGGTATATGTTACCTGGTCCGAAGAGAAGAAGAGCACCACCCTCCCTCCCACAGATGCGTGCACTAATTCCACTGTATGCACCACCACCAATACACTCAAACCAGGTAACATATACCACCACCGAAAACGAGACACGTGTTTCGCCTCAAAACAAGGCATTATCAAGCGAGTAGACTCTACGATGAGCGACCGCAGAGACTTGACTTTGACTCTGCGGTCGCTCATCGTAGAGTTTACTCGCTTGAACTAACTTTTTCAATAACAACGTCATTTATTTAATTATCTTCATGCAGAGTCCCTGACGGGGTAGCCAAAAAGATCGCCAAGTGTCACGATCCCTACATACCTCTTTCGCTTCTTTCAGATTATCATTTTCTTCACACATTTACGTCTAGGTATCCAACTACTCTTATCCCTCCCATCTTCAAGCAGTTTGCTCTCATGGTCTTCAAAAGTTAAACTCGGCCCACCTAGCACCTTTTAATATTTACTTTCACGTTACATATTTTTTTTCACCATTCGGTCTTCACTCATTCGCTCAACGTACCCAAACCATCGAAGCACGCCCTTACCAATTTTAGGAATTTTAGGGGATACGATCTGAAATCGAGGGAAACGAGTGAACCAAGGTGGTAGGCTCGCAACAATTGATTTCTTCAAAACTTATGTACGATTTATATCGTTGGCTTGGTCATAAAGACCGCAACAGACTCAACACCTGTTAAATTGTCCCAAAAAAAGTCTTTGCTGAAAGGTGCTTCGAAAGGACTTCATTGTCTAGACCTCTGTCTCCTTCTGTATCGGGAATGGCGCGGAGATATATGTTACTACATAGTTGTTATGAAACTCCGACAGCTATGTCTACAAAACATTCACTCATGCGATCCGAACCTGAGACAGAAACGTGTAAGAGTGTGGAACTAACCGAAACTCCTAGACAGAGAATGAGTTTACCATTAAAATAATTTGATTTTCATACCCGTATTTTACAATGTTATTAAATGTTACAAATTAAATGTATGCACGTTAACACGACCCCAAAGGATCAGAGGGTTAGTGTAATGCCCGGTCACATTAATTGTTAATCCTTTTGAAATCTCACCCCTTTAAACTGTCTACACAATGCTGAGTTAAAATCTTACAGGTCTTTCATTAGCATGCAAATGAAAAACATAATTATATTCACGGAATTCCGAATACGTAGGGTAGAGAATAAATAAAATAATAAAATAAATATCTTCAAGCAATTCCCAATACAGAGGTAGACAAAGGTCTAGTCTAGACAATTTAGTCCCTTCGACCCACCTTCCACCGAAGATATTTTCGGGACAACTTGACAGGTGTTCTGCCGTCAGCGGTTTTTCCGGACCGAAACGACTTAGGGACCTTCAAGAAAAGAGCCTATACTTTTCTCAGAGGCCGGCAACGCATCTGCTATGCCTCTGATATTGCGGGTGTTCATGGGCGGCGGTAATCACTTATCATCACGTGAGCCACCTGCTCCTTTGTCTCCCTTTTCTATAAAAAAAGGTGGTGAGCCCGTCGCCGTCTTTATATAAGCCAATGATATAATTCGTACATAAGTTTTTGAAAAACCCATTGATACGAGCCTTCCACCTGGGGATCGAACTCGGGTCTCTAGACTCGAAATTCCGACCACCCAACCACTCCTCTATCGTGACTCCTTTTTTCATTTAGATTTTAGATTTCAATTTTTTTATTATAATAACTATTTCTCCTAATTCAGATTTGGTGGTACAATTGCTTATTTCCATCATTAATGATAAGTGTAAAGGCGCTAGCACTCTGAGCAATTGCCATTACCCTTTATATCCACGTTAAATGTTCAATTTTCTAACGAAACTTAAAGATATGGCATAGTCGGCAACAGTTTGTTTTAATTGCGCCATTTTGAAATTTTATTTGTTTAATAAAATAAATAATAAAATAAATATCTTCAAGCAATTCCCAATACAGAGGTAGACAGAGGTCTAGTCTAGACAATTAAGTCCCTTCGACCCACCTTCCACCGAAGATATTTTCGGCACAACTTGACAGGTGTTCTGCCGTCAGCGGTTTTTCCGGACCGTAACGACTTAGGGACCTTCAAGAAAAGAGCCTATACTTTTCTCAGAGGCCGGCAATGCACCTGCTATGCCTCTGATATTGCGGGTGTTCATGGGCGGCGGTAATCACTTATCATCACGTGAGCCACCAGCTCGTTCGCCTCCCTTTTCTATAAAAAAAGGTGGTGAGCCGTCTTTATATAAGCCAATGATATAATTCGTACATAAGTTTTTGAAAAACCCATTGGTACGAGCCTTCCACCTGGGGATCGAACTCGGGTCTCTAGACTCGAAATTCCGACCACCCAACCACTCCTCTATCGTGACTCTTTTTTTCATTTAGATTTTAGATTTCAATTTTTTTATTATAATAACTATTTCTCCTAATTCAGATTTGGTGGTACAATTGCTTATTTCCATCATTAATGATAAGTGTAAAGGCGCTAGCACTCTGAGCAATTGCCATTACCCTTTATATCCACGTTAAATGTTCAATTTTCTAACGAAACTTAAAGATATGGCATAGTCGGCAACAGTTTGTTTTAATTGCGCCATTTTGAAATTTTATTTGTTTTAATAAAATAAATAATAAATAAACATTATACATGCATAGATAGATAGAGATATCACATACATTGTTCTGATCCCAAAGTAAGCAGCTTAAGCACATATATTATGGAATCAGAAACTACAAACAACCAGACTCGAGAAAATGTAGAAAAAAAAATTTTCTCCATTGATCCCACTGGGAATCTAGCCCGGGAACACTGACCTAGCGATACTTTTAAACCGGTGTGTACGCCACTCATTCACGGAGGTCGTTTAAATAATTATCAAATTATCAGAATTATTCATTTAAATAAATAAATAAATAGGTAGAGACAACATCACTTATCCCAAAATACACCCAGATCTGAGATAATGTAGAAAATCGAATCGAACTTGGAACTAACCAGCTGGCGAAACCGTGAAAACATGTTCGTATGGTACTTGTCCACGGAGTTCGTACATTTCTCGAGTTTTGTACTTATTAACTGTATAATTAAATGAAAATCTTCAAGCAATTCCTATAACAAGGGTAGACAGAGGTTTAGTCAAGACAATTAAGTCCTTTCGACCCACCTTCCACCAAGGACATTTTTGGGACAACGTTACAGGTGGTGAGCCCGTTGTCGTCGTTATGTCCAAGCGTGCTATGTAACTCGTACATACTTATGTACTTAAAACTTTTTGAAAAGCTTATTGGTACGAGCCTTCCACCTGGGGATCGAACTCAGGTCTCTAGACTCGAAATTCCGACCACCCAACCACTCCTCTATCGTGACTCTTTTTCATTTAGATTTTAGATTTCAATTTTTTATTATAATAACTATTTCTCTAATTCAGATTTGGTGGTACAATTGCTTATTTCCATCATTAATGATAAGTGTAAAGGCGCTAGCACTCTGAGCAATTGCCATTACCCTTTATATCCACGTTAAATGTTCAATTTTCTAACGAAACTTAAAGATATGGCATAGTCGGCAACAGTTTGTTTTAATTGCGCCATTTTGAAATTTTATTTGTTTTAATAAAATAAATAATAAATAAACATTATACATGCATAGATAGATAGAGATATCACATACATTGTTCTGATCCCAAAGTAAGCAGCTTAAGCACATATATTATGGAATCAGAAACTACAAACAACCAGACTCGAGAAAATGTAGAAAAAAAATTTTCTCCATTGATCCCACTGGGAATCTAGCCCGGGAACACTGACCTAGCGATACTTTTAAACCGGTGTGTACGCCACTCATTCACGGAGGTCGTTTAAATAATTATCAAATTATCAGAATTATTCATTTAAATAAATAAATAAATAGGTAGAGACAACATCACTTATCCCAAAATACACCCAGATCTGAGATAATGTAGAAAATCGAATCGAACTTGGAACTAACCAGCTGGCGAAACCGTGAAAACATGTTCGTATGGTACTTGTCCACGGAGTTCGTACATTTCTCGAGTTTTGTACTTATTAACTGTATAATTAAATGAAAATCTTCAAGCAATTCCTATAACAAGGGTAGACAGAGGTTTAGTCAAGACAATTAAGTCCTTTCGACCCACCTTCCACCAAGGACATTTTTGGGACAACGTTACAGGTGGTGAGCCCGTTGTCGTCGTTATGTCCAAGCGTGCTATGTAACTCGTACATACTTATGTACTTAAAACTTTTTTGAAAAGCTTATTGGTACGAGCCTGCCACCTGGTGATCGAACTCGGATCTCTTGACTCAAAATTCCGACCACCTAACCATTCGGCTATAGTGACTATATAACGTGACGTTGAAGTAATATTCATTTGTTTCTGTAATCTGAAGTGTCGGAATAAATGTCTTTATGACTTTATTATTATATACTTTTCTTAAATAAAAATAAACTTATCCGGACATAAAAGACTTATTACGGATATGTATTTAAGATCAGACCAATGACCTTTAAATGTTTGTGTGCATCACGCCAAAAACTACTGAAACAGTTTTAGTGTTGTTTTTTCCGAAATGAGAACAAATTTTAACCTTAATTGACCTGCCCCAGTGATGAAAATATGATTATTGTGCAATTTTTATTGATTTTAAAGCATATTAAATTAAAGAAAATCCGAGTTAAAATTATTTATAATTCCAATCCCGTCCGTGTCAGTTGAAATTTTAAACATTTTTTTCTCTTTTATTTAATGATTGTTTATTTTTTATTTCCCAGTGTTATGACATTACTTTATTAATAGAGATATATCTCTAACTGTGACCTGCGACTTCGTTCGCATATTAATATTGATAGTTTTCAGTAAAATTATAAAAAAAAGGTAATAATTCCTCATCTCACCTACCTAAATGTCTCCTTAACGATATTAAATTAAAGAGAAAAAATATTTAAAACATCAACTGACACGTGCGGAATTTAAACCCGCTACCTTTGCAGTACCGCGGCAGTACTCTCACCTCCAAGCCAAATATTTTTCCTCTTTAATAACAAAAGAGTTCAGCTTAACGACTTTTATCGAAAATCCATCCAACGAAAATTACTTTCGCTTCTATAATAACTGTTTAGATTAACTAATCGTGCTATTCAAGACTGGATATAAGTCGTAAGTTTAATGTAATAAATGTATGCATTCGAAACGGTTGCGAAAGCCAGCCGTACCTTATCTTGCTGGATCGTTTCTGTTACGCGGTATAATTGCCTTACGAGTGCGAATAAACAGAGCAAAGAGGCGAAAGGTAAGGCTGTTTAACTTTTACTATGACTACGAAGTCGCGATAGCCGAGCGCTTGTGTGATCGGAAATCGAGTGAAGAAACCCGAGTCCGATCCGTAAGACTCGTGCCAATAGGGTTTTTTCAATAACTTTTTTCAATAACAACGAATTATATCGTTGGCTTGGATGTAAAGACGGCGACGGGATCACCACTGATCACGGTGTTTCAAAATATTTCTTCAGTCTATAGAACTAAGGACTCTGTCTAGCCCTGTGTTGGGAATGGCATGAAGATATTTGTTTGTATATTTACTATATTTACGGTCGATAATTTGGCTGTGGAATAATCCGTCGACACCTATTATCCCGTGAGAGACGTAGCTGTTATCTGGCTGACTACTTTTTCTCTTCACGCATTTCGCAATACTCGGGTAGTCGTAAGCCTAGTTAGTATAGTCCTTTCAACTCCATATGGTGCCGGAATTTATTTGGAATAACGTGACAGGTCAACCCATCTATCATTCTAGCACCGTCTCAATGTCCAAGTTAATGGTACAAACATAGATATATCTTTTTACATGGACAAATATAAAAAACTTCCATGACTCTATTACAAACACGCATATTCGTCATAAGACATATAGACATTTATTACAATCACAAATTACAGTACAGCTGAACAAACAAAATTAATATGAATAAGAAAAAATCCAAAAGAAAATCAATAAGCAAAAATAAATAAAAATATAAGAACAATTCATCGCGTAACAATCGAAACAAATGTTTCCTCTCAAATGAGATCTGAACCTAGAACCATTCGAATGCAGGGTCACTACCAACTATTATTAGTCTAACGGGTCGCTCGTACCTTATGGTTCGATTAAAAAAAAAATACATAGGGATAACTTCACATACATTCCTCCGATCCCAAAGTAAGTAGCTAAAGCACTTGTTTTATGGAAAAGGAAACATCGAGGTTCCCTCAAACACGCAGACCCGAGACAACGTAAAAAAAGTGAAATCGAACCCGCGACCTCAGAGCTTGCGACACTTCTAATACCGGCATACGCCTCTCACACTCGTTACAGTAGTTGGTAGATATTGAGTGATGTGGAGTGTTAAAAGCGAGATAATCATATAACAGGTAACCCACGAGAGCGAATATGCGCGTCAGACCAGTAAGTGGCCCGCCTCGGCGCCACTGTGCGCTTTGTGCGCGCGCACCGGGCGTTCAAGCGCTTCGTGCGGTGCGGTTAGACAGACATATCAAATACACTTAGATATATGCAATTATAAAAATATAACTGTAAGCGAGAACCTTGACATTGCAATGCGAAATTGAAAAGAGAAGTTCATTCCTAAAATAAAATAAAAAAAAATAAAAAAAAAATAAAATAAAAAATAAAAAAATCTTTACGGCATTCCCAATACATGGGTAAACAGAGGTCTAGACAATTAAGCCCCATTCCAACCACCACTGAAGAAATTTTTTTGGGACAACGTGACATGTGGTGAGCCCGTCGCCGTATTTATGTCCAAGCCAACGAAGTAAATACCACTACTAAATACAACTACCAACTGAGGATCGAACTTGGGTTTCTTGATTCGAATTCATATCTAGGGTGAAAATTAATATCTAGAGTATTATTTTCCTTGTTCTTAGTAACAGGCTAACCTTTAGTAGCATCAGAGATAATGTCCATTAAAATGAAAGCTCAATAAGAGCTTTAAAGTGCTAACGGTAAAGTCATTTAATATTGTGCCATTAAGACTTGGAAATTGCTCGGGACTTTGTAACAAGTTCTATTGCATATTGCGCAGATAATCTTCTATATATATAAAAATACAGCAACTGTACGTTTGTGGCCGCAAAACTCGATAAGTAGTCGATAGAGAATTGAAGTTTTTTGTATTAAAGTTAAAGATTAGTATAGTTAATGGGTATACATAGTCACGATAGCCAGGTGGTGATATGAATTAGAGTTGAGAGACCCGAGTTCGATCCCCAAGTAAGTAGCTAAAGCTCTTGTTTTATGGAAAAACATCGAGGTTCCCTCAAACACACCAGACCCGAGACAACGTAAAAAAGTGAAATCAAACCCGCGACCTCAGAGCTTGCGACACTTCTAATACCGGCATACGCCTCTCACACTCGTTACAGTGGTTGGTAGATATTGAGTGATGTGGAGTGTTAAAAGCGAGATAATCATATAACAGGTAACCCACGAGAGCGAATATGCGCGTCAGACCAGTAAGTGGCCCGCCTCGGCGCCACTGTGCGCTTTGTGCGCGAGCACCGGGCGTTCAAGCGCTTCGTGCGGTGTGGTTGAACGAACATATCAAATACACTTAGATATATGCAATTATAAAAATATAACTGTAAGCGAGAACCTTGACATTGCAATGCGAAATTGAAAAGAGAAGTTCATTCCTAAAATAAAATAAAAAAAAATAAAAAAAAAATAAAATAAAAAATAAAAAAATCTTTACGGCATTCCCAATACATGGGTAAACAGAGGTCTAGACAATTAAGCCCCATTCCAACCACCACTGAAGAAATTTTTTTGGGACAACGTGACATGTGGTGAGCCCGTCGCCGTATTTATGTCCAAGCCAACGAAGTAAATACCACTACTAAATACAACTACCAACTGAGGATCGAACTTGGGTTTCTTGATTCGAATTCATATCTAGGGTGAAAATTAATATCTAGAGTATTATTTTCCTTGTTCTTAGTAACAGGCTAACCTTTAGTAGCATCAGAGATAATGTCCATTAAAATGAAAGCTCAATAAGAGCTTTAAAGTGCTAACGGTAAAGTCATTTAATATTGTGCCATTAAGACTTGGAAATTGCTCGGGACTTTGTAACAAGTTCTATTGCATATTGCGCAGATAATCTTCTATATATATAAAAATACAGCAACTGTACGTTTGTGGCCGCAAAACTCGATAAGTAGTCGATAGAGAATTGAAGTTTTTTGTATTAAAGTTAAAGATTAGTATAGTTAATGGGTATACATAGTCACGATAGCCAGGTGGTGATATGAATTAGAGTTGAGAGACCCGAGTTCGATCCCCAAGTAGCAGGCTCGTAGCAATGGGTATTTCAAAAACTTATATAGCGACGGGCTCACCACCTGTCACGTTGTCCCAAAAAATGTCTTCGGGTCTTGTGTTGGGAATTGTGTGAAGATATTTATTCTTTTTCTTCTTACATACCTTTAAAATGTTTTTGTATTTAGGACAAAAAACGTCCTCGATATTACTGTTTAAAATAAGTTCCAGATAGACAGATTTGCATTATGAGCGTTAATAGTAACAATTATAAAAACAAACAGGTCGAATGTTGGCACAAACGTGCAAATAACATCTTTTTACACCTAAACCAATTACAAATATATGATGAATCGTTGAGCTCGGAAGTCAAATTAAATCATCGGAAAACCCCATCCAGTGCAATAATTGAACAGCATAAGTCACCGCGCAGTGACATTGCAGGAAAATGTACAACAATATAAATACATAAATAAACACGTAAATAAATAAATATCATCACGCAATTCCCAATACAGGGGTAGACAATAAATAAACAGGTACATAGATAAATACATAGTTAGATAGGGACAACATGACATACATTGCTCTGATTCCAAATTAAGCAGCTAATGCACTTTTATTATGGAATCAGAAACAACGAAGGCACCACAAATACCCAGACCCAAGAAAATGTAAAATAGTGTTTATGTGCTTTACCCGTCTGGGTTATCAATGGAAAAGCTATATTGTAAGAAAGTCGCATAGAACTTTTATTTTAATAGAAGTAAAGTGCTGGCAGATATGCTAGCATAATGTAGCTGGCATATATCTATGTAAATTTATTGTACCGGCTTGGACACTAAGATCGAGACAGGCTCACCATTCTGACATGCAAATTGTCATAAAGGCTTTGGTGGGTCGGAAGTTCTTAATTTTCTTAATTGTCTATCTACCCCAGTAACAATAGTACCACTATAATAGTACAATTACAGGTTAGGCAATCGATAACAACGACACAAGACAAGTTACCCATCACGGCGCTAATATTTTCAGTATTAGGATAGATCGTCAAACTTTAACTATGCGAGGGCAATCGTTACCTCGTTACCCTCGTTATCAGAATGCCATTAGCAGTTGAAGTGATGGATTACCAGCTTCGATCGCTCACTAAACAATGATACTTGCTTATTTACTTAACGTCATGACGTCATGAAGATAGAAAGGTGAAGAAAATATATAGCGCAAAAGTTAATATTAAAACGTGTCGTGGTAGACCGAGTACGATTCCCAGGAGGTAGGCTCGCACCAATGGTTTATTATCAACACTTATGTACGATTTATATAGTTGGCTTGGATATAAAGACGGCGACAGGCTTATCACCAGTCACGTCCAAAAAATTTCGGTGACCACTGTCTATTTCAGTATTGGGATTGGCGTGAAAATATTTTTTTACAAAAATTTTATTATAAATAAATAAATAAATATAAATATCTTCACGCAATTCCCAATACAGGGGTAGACAATAAATAAACAGGTACATAGATAAATACATAGTTAGATAGGGACAACATGACATACATTGCTCTGATTCCAAATTAAGCAGCTAATGCACTTTTATTATGGAATCAGAAACAACGAAGGCACCACAAATACCCAGACCCAAGAAAATGTAAAATAGTGTTTATGTGCTTTACCCGTCTGGGTTATCAATGGAAAAGCTATATTGTAAGAAAGTCGCATAGAACTTTTATTTTAATAGAAGTAAAGTGCTGGCAGATATGCTAGCATAATGTAGCTGGCATATATCTATGTAAATTTATTGTACCGGCTTGGACACTAAGATCGAGACAGGCTCACCATTCTGACATGCAAATTGTCATAAAGGCTTTGGTGGGTCGAAAGTTCTTAATTTTCTTAATTGTCTATCTACCCCAGTAACAATAGTACCACTATAATAGTACAATTACAGGTTAGGCAATCGATAACAACGAAACAAGACAAGTTACCCATCACGGCGCTAATATTTTCAGTATTAGGATAGATCGTCAAACTTTAACTATGCGAGGGCAATCGTTACCTCGTTACCCTCGTTATCAGAATGCCATTAGCAGTTGAAGTGGTCGATGACCAGATCACTAAACAATGATACTTGCTTATTTACTTAACGTCATGACGTCATGAAGATAGAAAGGTGAAGAAAATATATAGCGCAAAAGTTAATATTAAAACGTGTCGTGGTAGACCGAGTACGATTCCCAGGAGGTAGGCTCGCACCAATGGTTTATTATCAACACTTATGTACGATTTATATAGTTGGCTTGGATATAAAGACGGCGACAGGCTTATCACCAGTCACGTCCAAAAAATTTCGGTGACAACTGTCTATTTCAATATTGGGATTGGCGTGAAAATTTTTTTTACAAAAATTTTAATAAATTTACATAATCCCACTCATCTCGTTAAAATAAACCGCGTGTGAATTTCTCGCAAGATGACTCCGCTCCCGTCACGGACTCAACAATCGTCTAGATCCATCTCCAAGGCCGGCGCAAGCCCCCAGCGGCATGCGGAGAGATCACGCCTCTCGCGATGCGCTTGCGCAAGCACTCGCAATACTGAGAGCTGCCAATTCACTTATTAGAGTGCCTGTTTAAACCATCGTTTGTGTTGTCTGTATGTTATAGAGTGAGCTATTGATACGTGCAAAAATTAACTTGTCTTAACTAACTTAATTGTCTGCTGAAGTTACTACGTTAAATAGGCCTTTATCAACTTATATACACAAAAATATATTCACGCCATTCCCAATACAGGTGTAGTCAGAGGTCTAAATGATTAAGTTTTTCGACCCACCTTCTACCGAAGATTTTTAGACGGTCGTCGTTTTTATTTCAAAGCCTTCTAATAAGTATTTTGAAAAATTCTATTACGAGCCCTGGGGATCGAACTCGGGTCTCTTGACTCGAAATTCCTACCACCCAACTACTCGACTATCGTGACTCTTTAAAATCCTGTAAGAATCGTCAATTAATAGGATACTTAATAGAACAGTTCGCACATGTCTAGATATTTACTTGATTGTTTAGTCCAATTTCCATCTGAATAGTGTGTATTTATTTTCATCAATCCCGGAGTAACAAAATTTACGCTTTTTGTTAGTATTTTTCGAAGCCCAGACAAGCTTAGTTCCATAATAAATTAACTTATCCAGGAAATAATATTAATTGTAGGAAATGAAATTTTATTTTTAATCGACTTAACAAATGAAGATTGCTGTGATGGAATCCCTTAGAGAATATGCCACGCCAGTGTTATACAAGAGAGATATTTGTAAATGCAACAATATATCGCAGCATCTACGAAACAAGTTGTCCGGTACTGCGATCGCCAATCCGCTTGCCAAGCAATCATGGAGTAACTTCTACAGGCCGTTAAATATACCTAGAAACCATAATGTGTTCGATTCAAAATGTAGTGTTAGTTGAGGAGTGAGGTAGAGTGTTATAGATATAAAGTTTTCGAGTTAGCTTATTTTTTTTTTAATTTTGCATAAAAACACAACAAAAATGTAATGTAAATTTTGAATGAAAACCCACGTCTTCAAGAAACATTAAGAAGCTCCTCACATCACGACCCTGGATCTACACGACGCCAACCACATAGAACTGGAGAGCGATCGATAATAACTTTACGGACAAACATAAACAGACCTCTTGGATCACTAGGTTAACCACTTCCGTTATCATTTTACCAAATGTGAAAAGCAGCGGTGTAGTTCAAGATAAAATGGCGCCTCAACTAGGAAAACAAACTTACGTCTGCTTGGAAGCCAGAGGATTTTCAATCTTAATGCTTACATTTTAAATACTAGTAGTTAAAGTTATATGAGATACGGGATAAATGGATGCATGATCCGTAATGCGAAACTTCTGATGCGTTAAAGTATGGAAATAGAGGAGGAAACTGCGACGTCAGCTAGTGCATTAAAAGTGGAAAATTTGTTTGCTGCATCGAAATATCGCTCTTGAGAGAACTAACATACATATATACAAATACATAAGTGGTCCACTGTAGGACATAGACCGCTCTTCTAAGGGACGGTTTACATATATAGATAGGGACAACATCACATACATTGCTCCGATCCCAATGTAAGAAGCTAAAGAATTCCCATACCTCAAGTGGTATGGGAATTGGAAACTACGGAGGCAAAAAGTGGTTTTTCTACTGACCCGTTTTTACCCGGTTCTACTTGACCCGTCCGAAAATCGAATCCTCTCGAAATGGCGACACCTTGAAAACCGATGTTTACGCTACTCATTCACGGAGGTCGTCGTATACAATGTTTGCGATTCATTCGGGGATTGGCGATTACAGTACCAGTCACCTCGCACCTCCAACACTCCTACACATCGGTCTGATAAATTATTGTCTATTATTTTTCAATATGGTTATCCCTTCACCTGTCGGTAGCCAAAGACATACTGAAGACTTTTCTCTTAGTGGCTCCAAATATTCTCCATCAGCTTTTGTTTTCTATTGTTCTTAACAGAGATCGTGGACCATGTTCCTATAATGTCACTAAAAAGAAATTGATATTGTGACTGAAAAAATAGAAATTAGTCTAAGCCTTTACATTATACTGTTTATCACTGATAGAGAAATAATATTAATTGTAGGAAATGAAATTTTATTTTAATCGACTTAACAAATGAAGATAGCTGTAATGGAATCCCTTTGAGAATATGCCACGCCAGTGTTATACAAGAGAGATATTTGAAAATGCAACAATATATCGCAGCATCTACGAAACAAGTTGTCCGGTACTGCGATCGCCAATCCGCTTGCCAAGCAATCATGGAGTAACTTCTACAGGCCGTTAAATATACCTAGAAACCATAATGTGTTCGATTCAAAATGTAGTGTTAGTTGAGGAGTGAGGTAGAGTGTTATAGATATAAAGTTTTAGAGTTAGCTTATTTTTTTTAATTTTGCATAAAAACACAACAAAATGTAATGTAAATTTTGAATGAAAACCCACGTCTTCAAGAAACATTAAGAAGCTCCTCACATCACGACCCTGGATCTACACGACGCCAACCACATAGAACTGGAAAGCGATCGATAGTAACTTTATCAACTTATATACAAAAAAATATATTCACGCCATTCCCAATACAGATGTAGTCAGAGGTCTAAATGATTAAGTTTTTCGACCCACCTTCTTCCGAAAATTTTTAGACGGTCGTCGTTTTTATTTCAAAGCCATCTATTAAGTATTTTGAAAAATTCCATTACGAGCCCTGGGGATCGAACTCGGGTCTCTTGACTCGAAATTTCGACCACCCAACCACTCGACTATCGTGACTCTTTAAAAATCCTGTAAGAATCGTCAATTAATAGGATACTTAATAGAACAGTTCGCACGTGTCTAGACATTTACTTGATTGTTAAGTCCAATTTCCATCTGAATAGTGTGTATTTATTTCCATCAAGCCCGGAGTAACAAAATTTACGCTTTATGTTAGTATTTTTCGAAGCCCAGACAAGCTTAGTTCCGTAATAAATTAACTTATCCAGGAAATAATATTAATTGTAGGAAATGAAATTTTATTTTTAATCGACTTAACAAATGAAGATTGCTGTGATGGAATCCCTTAGAGAATATGCCACGCCAGTGTTATACAAGAGAGATATTTGTAAATGCAACAATATATCGCAGCATCTACGAAACAAGTTGTCCGGTACTGCGATCGCCAATCCGCTTGCCAACCAATCATGGAGTAACTTCTACAGGCCGTTAAATATACCTAGAAACCATAATGTGTTCGATTCAAAATGGAGTGTTAGTTGAGGAGTGAGGTAGAGTGTTATAGATATAAAGTTTTCGAGTTAGCTTATTTTTTTTTTTAATTTTGCATAAAAACACAACAAAAATGTAATGTAAATTTTGAATGAAAACCCACGTCTTCAAGAAACATTAAGAAGCTCCTCACATCACGACCCTGGATCTACACGACGCCAACCACATAGAACTGGAGAGCGATCGATAATAACTTTACGGACAAACATAAACAGACCTCTTGGATCACTAGGTTAACCACTTCCGTTATCATTTTACCAAATGTGAAAAGCAGCGGTGTAGTTCAAGATAAAATGGCGCCTCAACTAGGAAAACAAACTTACGTCTGCTTGGAAGCCAGAGGATTTTCAATCTTAATGCTTACATTTTAAATACTAGTAGTTAAAGTTATATGAGATACGGGATAAATGGATGCATGATCCGTAATGCGAAACTTCTGATGCGTTAAAGTATGGAAATAGAGGAAACTGCGACGTCAGCTAGTGCATTAAAAGTGGAAAATTTGTTTGCTGCATCGAAATATCGCTCTTGAGAGAACTAACATACATATATACAAATACATAAGTGGTCCACTGTAGGACATAGACCGCTCTTCTAAGGGACGGTTTACATATATAGATAGGGACAACATCACATACATTGCTCCGATCCCAATGTAAGAAGCTAAAGAATTCCTATACCTCAAGTGGTATGGGAATTGGAAACTACGGAGGCAAAAAGTGGTTTTTCTACTGACCCGTTTTTACCCGGTTCTACTTGACCCGTCCGAAAATCGAATCCTCTCGAAATGGCGACACCTTGAAAACCGATGTTTACGCTACTCGTTCACGGATATACGGTATACAATGTTTGCGATTCATTCGGGGATTGGCGATTACAGTACCAGTCACCTCGCACTTCCAACACTCCTACACATCGGTCTGATAAATTATTGTCTATTATTTTTCAATATGGTTATCCCTTCACCTGTCGGTAGCCAAAGACATACTGAAGACTTCTCTCTTAGTGGCTCCAAATATTCTCCATCAGCTTTTGTTTTCTATTGTTCTTAACAGAGATCGTGGACCATGTTCCTATAATGTCATTAAAAAGAAATTGATATTGTGACTGAAAAAATAGAAATTAGTCTAAGCCTTTATATTATACTGTTTATCACTGATAGAGAAATAATATTTAATTTTTAATTATGAGATTCCCTATAAATTCCTCCTCGTCTTGAGCAACCTCGTTCTCGGGGCCCAAGAGTCACGCGTAAAACCAAGTAAAGTAAAATTATTAAATCGATTTGTTTTATAAAATAACACTGTCGATCATTTATTTGAAAAATTAAAATGGATTTGGTCCAGTAAATTAACTTTCAATAAATCTCGATAATTCAAGTCGATTTTTGAATTTTGATGGACCTTAAATTAAAAATCTTACCCGAAGGTAGATTTTGTAAGTAATAACTAATTTTAAATTTAAATACATTAATTCCAAATATTTTAAAATTAGGTTTAATTTTAAGCTTATACGAAATGAAAGATACATTTCGCATAGGTTTATAAAATGTCCCGCGGATATCTGGGACATAATAACGTTAATTAAGTAATTACGTATGATGATTATTAAAGGAACAATGTAAATAAACCTGACCTTTGAAACAGGTTATAAAGTAAAATTTACGCTCGTTCTTTTAAACTTTACGAATCCCTTTGATAAATACATACAGAGATAAATAGATCGGGCCAGCATAACAAACATTGATCTCAAAGTAAGTATCTGAATCACTTGTGTTATGGAATCAGAAACAACGAGAGTACCACAGACACCCAGATCGAAACAACATAGAAAAACAAGGAATCGAAACCGGGACTTCCGAGCTCGCGACACCATGAAGTACTGTGTGGTGCGGAGCAGGATGGGTTAGAGGACATGAGTGATACATGACATTAGATTCCAAAAAATAAAACTTGACTTTCGATTCTTCTTCTCTATTCCAGGAGGCCTAATATGATACATAATTTTTACACGGTTTTTCCGGACCGATACGACTTAGGGACCTCCAAGAAACGAGCCTACACCTTTCTCTAAGGCCGGGAACGCATCTGCTATGCCTCTGGTATTGCGGATGTTTATGAGCGGCGGTAATCACTTACCATCACGTGAGACACCTGCACGTTTGCCTCCCTTTTCTATAAAAAAAAAGTAAAACGTATTATCTATGGATATGACGAGAGACAAAGACTATAGACAACTGACATAATCTATACACAGCGTAATAGTTACGTTTGATAAAATGAATATTCTTGGAGACAAACGATGCTTGTTTATTACACTGCACGTTCGTGCAGTTTCTGACACACGTTGCATCGTTCTACAGGGATTGTTTTAATCTCCGATAGCCAAAGAGGAAACGAGACAAAAAATATACGTATACTAAATAAAAAATTCCATCACACTGTATTCGTTTATCTGCATTATATATTTAACAAGTTTCGTCAAAAAAGAAGTGAAACAAGTCACGATAGCCGAGTGGTGGTTAGGTGGTCGGAATTTCGAGTCAAGAGACCCACCCACCCGAGTTCGTATGTACGAATTATGTAGTTGGCTTTGGCATAAAGACGGCGACTGGCTCACGTTGTCACTTAGTCCCGAAAATATCTTCGGCGGAAGGTGGGTCGAAGGGACTTAATTGTCAAGACTAGACCTCTGTCTACCCCTGTATTGGGACTTGCGTGAAGATATTTAAAAGGTTTAAAAAAGTTATTTATTTCTTATTCTATTTTCATATGTAAATAGTTCTTTGCAAGTTAAAGTTTCCCTTCGGTGTGAGAAACAATAAAAAAAATAAAAACGAAAAGCTTTCAACAGCGAAGAAGAGCCTTTTCTAGATCTAAATTTGGTTCATCCCAATATTGGGAATATACGTCAAGATACCAACAAATTTTTTTTAGAATATCTGAGAACTCCACTGAAGTATCTTGCGTTGACGTTAATTGATAGACCAAGTGACATTTGGCGCATACGGTTCTTTAATTCGAAACCTTCGCAGCCTAATAGGCTAATGTTATAATATCAAACCATATATGCTAATATTGCAATAATGACTTAACAAATAATTAACATTTAAGTCGGGACATAGTGGTAAGCATCAGCTGAAGTAGAAATGGGCCACGTAAATCGTAGAATTAGAACGGATCACCGTTGAGGAAGTAATGTTCTCGAGTGGCAACCTCGTACAGGTAAACGTAGTACTTCCTACTACGTTACGCCTGGGCAATATTAAGGGAAGTTGATGGTACAGGACCGTTCTGCGGCAATTTTTGAGGAAGGCCTGTTTAGCTATGGATTTTCGATTTGCTGTTATAATAATGAAGGTGATTTAGGTAGGTGAAAATTAAACGAAACTTATGTACGAATAATAAATGAATAATAAATATCTTCACGCAATTCTCAATACAGGGGTAGACAGAGGTCTAGTCTAGACAATATAGTCCCCTAGACCCACATTCCACCATCACTCATACATATAAATAAATAAATAAATATCTTCACTCAATTCCCAATACAGGGGTAGACAGAGGTCAAATCTAGACAATTATGTCCTTTTGACCCACCTTCCACCGAAGATATTTTCGGGACAACGTGACAGGTGGTGAACCCGTCGCCGCCTTTATGTCCAAGCCAACGATGAAATTCGTACATAAGTTTTTTTTGAAAAACTTATTGGTACTGCCACCTGGGGATCGAACTCGGGTCTCTCGACTCGAAATTCCGACCACCCAACAACTCGGCTATCGTGACTTTTTACAATTTCTATGCTATAAAGTAATAGTTGAACGACCGGCCTCTGAGCTAACACAGCTAACCTGTGTAAAGTATTAAACGTTAAGTAATAATTGAATAAATTTAAATGCTACATACTCAATTAAGGTCCTATGCGTTTGATATGCGACCTGGAATATTAACTTCGAACCGATTGAGACTTATGAATAATTCGAGGAGTGGCAGACCGATATAGGCGACAAACTTATAATAAGATATTATTAAAAGCGTTCCTTCGAACTATCTATATTACTCTTCTATGAATATACCTAATTATTATTCTATGAATATTATGGCGTTGGGTTTTATCGCCTGTAATGTAATTTTTTTTGCCCTTACAAGTTACATGTACTTTTAAAACACACTATTTCTAACACTGGTGGTTCAGACATTTAAGTCATTTGGATCTTGCATACAATAACGTGACAGGTCCGTCCCCGTCTTTAAGTCCAAGCCATCGATAAAAATAGTATATAAGTTTTTGGGGAAAAAAAACTAATTTGTACCAGCCTACGACTTAGGGCTCGAACGGGAATTCCGATCTCGCACCCACTCAACTATTGTGACTTTGGCTGCACTCTTACTTTTAGTTTAGTTTCACCTGAATTTGTAGGACGATGTAGATATTTAGACTTGAAACCACACCAACTTACCTAAAACAAAACAAAACAAAAATTAGTTTTTACAATCAAACACACAAAATCTAGACGAAATACTTGAGATGCCAGCACAGACGCTAATTATGTATATCTATACTATGACTATCGCAGAGGTTACAATTCTGCCGATTGCTTAGAAACACTAGAATGCCGACGAAGCACCGGAAACCTCGTTCCAGTAATATAGAAAAATCATCATTCACCCCACTTCAATGTAATGAAACTACTTAGCTTGTAATATTTTATATTGTAAATCTAGTTTTATATATATTTTATGAAGTAAATAAGGTTATGAAGTAAATAATTAAGTATTAAGGTTTTTTTTTGGAACCTCCGGCCGCAGCTAACGTAATTCGCCAAACCTTTATAAATAAATAAATAATGAATGCATACACAGAACAAATAAACTTACGTGTTCCGAACCAAAAGTTGTTTAACTACTTGTTTTATGGAATCAGAAACAACGAAGGTACCACAAACACCCAGACCAGAGAAAATGAATAGAAGTTTTTTTTTATAGGAAAAGGGAGGCAAACGAGCAGGTGGCTCACGTGATGGTAAGTGATTACCCCCGCCCATGAACCGCAATACCAGAAGCTTAGCAGATGCGTTGCCTCCCTTTGAGTGCACCCCTCCCCCATAATTGGGGGAGGAGGGTGTGTGGGCCACCGGTTACCTGCACTCACCGGACGAAACGCAGCAGTTTGTTAGACTTCTACTTCACGCCGGTATTCTGAGAGGTCGTGGTACTTCCCCGGTCGAGGCGGCCCATTCATGCAACAACAAAAGTTGATGCGTGGCTCTACCACTGTAAAAGTTCTTTCTACATTAACCCTACCGGGAATCTCTACCTCAGAGCTGCCTCTGACTGGCTGGTACCATGAACACAGGTGTATATTTCAGTCCTTCATGGAGGTTGCATTTTTATTTAATTGAATTGTATTTTATAGAATAAAATTATATAAAGGCGTATAAAAGTCCACTACAGTATATAAACCTGTCCCGTAAAGTCGATTTTCGAAGTTTAAACCGAAGATTAGTTCAAAATATGCACAGCTAATGGCCATGATACAAAAAATTAACTCATTTGACATATACTTCAGGTCCCAGAATACATTTGGGTTGACTTTAAGTAGATTATAAATAATGGTTTTGGTTAAAAACCTGTCCCACCATATATCTTACGCGAAATCTGAGCCCTGAGTGGAAACGAGTGATAAATATTGTCGTGAGCCGCGATTTACTAAGCGGAAGGACATTATGGCCGGTGAATTTAAGATGGTGTACGACTAATGTGATAGCTATAAAAATTGTTTTAAAATGTTGCCCTTTACTTCACGCCAGTTTTAATACTTGGTTATACAGTGGTCTAGATATACTTTTTCGACTCATCTTTCACTGAAGACATTTTTTCGGATAACATCAGAGCTGATCCCTATTTTTTGTCCAAGCCGACGATATAAATCGTACTTAAGTTTCGAAAACACCACTGGGCATCGAACTAGGGTCTCTTCACTTAAATGCCGATTACCTTACCATTTGGCCATCATGACTTATTTGTTTTTACTTACATATGCCTATGAAAAGTCCAGAACATATGCCTCTCCTTTGAGAAGGTTTACCCATAACCGTCCGGCTTGACAGATTCGCGACCACAGGAGTACAAGATTTTCTTTTCACACATTAATATATCGAGTTTCCCAATCCTGGGCTAATCAATGGTCTCAATACAATTCTGTTGATCCACAATTTAATAGAGCTTTTTCAGGACAACTTAATAGTAGGTAAGCCCCGCGCATAAGTCCTTTAATTTACAAAATAATAAAATAATAAACATCGAATTAGTGCATGACAATCCTAAAACCTCTTCGATTCATGGAACTCATGAACGATCGGCTTCTCAAAGTTAAATTACATTAGAAATGGCGGCAAGGTTTAAAATCGTTGCTAATTCCTTGATTAATGGAAAAAAATAAAACATTATCATTTAAAAACGTCTTAAAATACTTTACTAAATTAATATCATGAGGCAATCTATACATATAAATAAAATTGAAATTATATATAATTACGTTTGTATTTCAATATTAACAGCTTTACACTAAATGCATATACGACGGTATAAGCATTTAGCATACGGCACTTGCATGAAATTTTTGTCTGTCTGTCTGTTCCGGCTAATCTCTGGAACGACTGGACCAATTTTAACGTGACGATTTACTTAATGACTTTCACCGATAGAGATTTTCACGTGTTAATGTTATAAAAAGTAACTTATTTATTTATATTATTATTTATTTATGTTCACGCGCTGGCCCTGACGGGGTAGCCAGAGAGGATCGCCAAGATTCATCGTTTTCTTCATGCAACAGTAACTCAGGCAAGTTTTATTTTGGAAAAATAATTATTAGTGGTGTGGGAAGACAATTTACCATGGCATGTTTCATACCTTTTTGGTTTGTTTCCAGCCATGGCCGATGCCATCGTATGCCTTGAGTTTTGTTTTTAATAAATAAATACAAGCTAAATATTTATAGCCACGCGACTACGGAGGTCGTTGATATTAATTACCGAATAATAGTCATGATTGCCGTAGAGACAATCGGTCCGTGGGGTCCCCGTGCGATGCAGTTTCTAAAGGAATTGTATCCGCGACTTATCGTTTTTATTGTGATGTATAATCTCGACTTACTTAACTTACTTGATAAAGCATAGTCTATGTAATATTCTACGCAAAGACTTAGTATGCATTCAGTAAAGTTTTTTTTTAAATGTGTTTTCATTTGAACGCGTTTTATTTATTAATTATCGCATGCTCTATGTCCTTATATGGAATTTTAACAACGCACAATGTGCATGGAAATTGATACAATAATTAACTAATGGACCGATTGTACCGTTGACAGTTGCGGGTTCGACTCCCGCGCCGCCAACTACCGACACACCAAGTCAGTTTGTTTAAAGTAGTAATAAGATGAGGAGCAAATTAAATACAATAACACGAATTCGTTACAGACGTAGTTTATTTACGTGAGAACCGGACCTACATGTACCGACATCACCTAATACGTAATATGGTAATATTTACAAGCGCAAAAAAACAATAGTTACCGTGTACATGTCGATTTTAGATTAAAAAAAATGGCGGGAGACAATTAAATGCAAATCAAGCGACCTTGAGAATCGAACGACAAACGCTATCGTCTATCGTCCATAACGAATCTTTAGAAAGTGCATACTGAGTCGATGGAAAATTAACATTATGCTTTACGTAATACAGCTGATATTACAATGTTTGCATATATCACGCATCTGTCCGGCCGCCTATTACAATGTTGCGTAACGTGTGTTTGCGAGATCGCTAGGGCGGAAAAAGTAATGACCGGGCATTGTCGATATATCTTTTGTGTATCGACAGGTATGTTACATTGGCCCATTGAACAACATAATAACTTTCAACTACCTGTACCACCAGGTCATAGACCGTATTATTTATTATAAGAAGGAATTTAATGTTTGCTAATTAATAATGGTAATGTAATATAATTAATAAAGTGCATTATAGTTACGAATGAGCGTTCTGGATGATATCGCGTGTAAATATATTTTCGATAAATCTTCTCATATGATTAGCAACATTTTTTTTAGAAGAAATAGGGCAAAAATTAAAGTACCTAGGTTACCTAGCTTACCTTCGCAAGATAATATGTTAGTTAATGGCACTTCAGTATTAAAATAACATATATTTTTGGTGTATAAATGAATTTGTGTTACAATAAATAACTGATATATGCGTAACTCTTTTAATTTTTGTTATTAAATTAAAGCCAATTTATTTAAAAATTTAACTGACACGGGTGCGATACGAACACACGACCTCTGCCCTGGTGGGAACGCTCTGCTTCTGAGCCACAGTGTTATACACGCATCAGTAGATTTTTTTTTTAAATATCTCTTAAACTTAATAAAAAAATTCAATAAAATTATATAAATTTTTATAGCAAATTATTTTTATTTACGTCGACGTTGTAGATATTAACATAATCGTGTAGTTTTAACGTTTTTACCCCTCCTGAAATATTGCCTACAGAAATATTTACTGCAGAATATTAAATTCTGCTATTTATAAGTATGAAACTTCCGAGCCACCTTTCACCAAAGACATTTTTTGGGACAATGTGACAAGTAGTGATGCTGTCACCGTCCTTATTTCTAAGCCGTAAGGGTACATATAAATAGTACATGAGTTTTTGAAGTAACTCCAATGAGTTACCTCGATCTAGGCTCTAGGCTCTAGGCTCGTACCAATGTACGAGCCTACCAAGAGATCGAACTCGGGTCTTTGAACTCGAATTCCGATCACCCAACCAATTAGCTGTCGTGGCCCTGAATAAAAACTGTGTTCATTTTCAACATTGAACCGCTTGTAAAACCTCAGGAATCAGCTAGTGTTTATTATACCTTCACCTGACCGCTGGCAGTAAACAAACGGAATGTGGCGTACAACACACTGAACCATTACATATGACATCTAAGGTGATTACTTGTATACGTCGAACAAGTTAGACAGCCTCAGAAGCCTTAACGGTGTTAAACTTACACGAAGGCAAATCATAGCAGTGTTTTGTACGAAGTTACTGCGTAGATGACGCTTCATGACAACTGGTAAATTGAATAAATAAAATAAATGTCTTCACGCAATTCCCAATACAGGGTTAGACAGACAAGTCTAGACAATGAAGTCCATTTGACCCACCTTACACCGAAGATTTTTGAACTGGTAAATTGAAAACAAATATATTAAAAGTTTAACTATTTTTGTACTTATGGGATTGGTTAATTTGATTGATTTCTATTAAAATTCGGAGTTCTATTTAAATTACAGCCAACATTTGACGCACTTCGTTGTCGACACATACGAGTACACCGATTTTCAAGCTGTCGCCAGGTCTAGTCACGAAAGCTGAGTGGTTGGGTGGTCGGAGTTTCGAGTCAAGAGACCCGAGTTCGATCCCCAGATGGCAGGCTCGTACCAATAGGTTTTTCAAAAACTTATGTACGAATTATATCGTAGGCTTGGACATAAAGACGGCGACGGGCTCACCACCTGTCACGTTGTCCCGAAAATATCTTCGGTTGAAGATGGGTCGGCGTGAAGATATTTATTTATTTTAATTATAATTTATGTACTTATGGGATTGGCATATTTTTCAGTTGACGACACATACACCGATTTTCACGCTATCGCCAGGTCTGAGTTCGATTCCAGTGATATGTTTGTGTGAGAAATATTAATTTATGTGTACTCGAAACATTGAAGTGCATATCATTTATCAATATAAAATATGCGATTATAGTGAAATCAATTAATAGTAAGTAATAATAAACGACTTTGTGACGGAAAAACGACGCGAAACAAGAACACACCGCGACGAGTTTATTGACACACAAGACAACATTATTGCGTAGTATTATATCATTTTGTTTCAACACACAAGGTGTTACACGGACCCCTACAGCACAAATAATATGCATTCAAAAGATCGTTACGCGATAACAAAAATATTAAAGTAGTAGACTTATTTATGGTTTTTAATCAACTCCTCTCCTCTCTCTTTACGAATTATATCGTTGGCTTGGACATAAAGACGTCGACGGGCTCACCACCTGTCACGTTGTCCTGAATATGTCTTGGTCTATGATGGAAAGTGGGTCGAAGGGACTTAATTGTCTAGACTAGACCTCTGTCTACCCCTGTATTGGGAATTGCGTGAAGATATTTATTTATTTATTTTATTTATAATCAACTCCTCGAGCAATTTCTTATATAATTGCCCTTATATTTTTTTAACAGATTTTATGTTAAACAAAATACTTTTATTTTTATTATTAATAAGTTAATTTTAATATAAGTTAAGGACCTCTCCTCTTCTTTCACTTTCACTTGTGTCTATCTTTGTTCACTATCAGCCAATGTTTTCCTGCTTTCTCCATAAGGATCTCCTGCCATCTTCTCTTATGTCGTCCTCTTTTTTGTTTATTGCCTCGTGGTTCCCCCTACGTAATCTACTAATAATACTTCTAGTTTCCCTTTTTGCAATTGCCCATTTATAAATTATTTGTATAATATCTGTTAGTTTGTTATTTTTTGGAATCCTACGTTGTTAATTTTGTCCGAAAGTTGAAAACTAACATGCTTTCTATTTTTCTTTCACATTTAGCAAATTTCGTTGACAATTAAGATTGTCCTGGCTTGGTAGAAATGCATATACTGTTTTGGGTTGGTCAAACATTTGCATTCGTGTACTAATTTTATTTTTTCTTGTACTTATTATATTTGAAAACCTGTTTCTGTTTCTGTCTGTCTTAGATTATGCCTTTATAAGGAAACCCGTCAGAAATTTAAATATAAGTATAAAATAAGTGAATGATACAAATACAAAAATTTGTTGTACCCAAAAACAGGTAAAGCAAGTTTATTTTAATTTGTTTTAACGCTTATATCGGAAACACAGATGGTTAAATAGCCGACTTGTCTTCAGTCTAAGGTCCTTTATGGATTGGAATAAAAGAGTCCACTCCTAAAAGATAGAGAAAGAAGTTTCGATACAGAGAAGGACACGAATTTGCGTTTCTAATATTTTTTTTTTAAATTCACCTAATTTTTATATTATCAAAGCGGGGATCCATGTGATTTTTTAAATTTATTAATTAGTAAATAAAGTTTCTTAACGCAAATAACGTGGATTTCATTATTCATTTTCAAATCTACATTGGTCCAAAAATAAACTATGGTGAAACTTGGGTCAAGAGCACTAAATTGTGAGAAATGCACCAAGAACGACGCAAACTGATGTTCCTACGGGTTTTCTAGTATACACGGATGTCGGTAATTACTATCGGGTGAATCACTTACTTTATAGCTTATTCGTATAATTAAAATCGCCCAACGATTCATGAGATGGGATTTTATTTGAAATTCTACTGAGATGTATTGACCTTGATATCTAGCATCTACTAATAAACATACTTCTTGACTAGAAAGATTAATAAATGAATCACTGCAATTTTTAATACATTTTTAATTCTAATGAAATATAGTTTATTATTCGTTGTAATAAATGTATTGTAAATAGAATTATTTCCTAGAAGCTAAAAATCCCAAATCAAAGATGCAAATCGAACGTGTGGATTGAAAATTTCGAATTCAAAATCAGATTCTGAATTTTAACAACTCTACTAACGAAGCCTGACGCATTATTTGTTTTTGGGCTTTTTTTGGTTACCTAATTTACTTAATTTGATTAAATGCTTATTACTTTTAAAATATAACGCAATAGTCTAGATATGTAGTCTTTCAAACCCAATTTCCACCGAATCTTATTTGGAACAACTTGACGGGCGGTGAGAATGTCCAACCTAACGTTACAATACATTTTCAATTTCATATATATTTACATAGATAAATATTCATAAATATCCATAACTTTAATGCAAATATTCATATCACACAAATATATTGCAGGATAGCAGCAGGATTCGAACTGGGAACCGTTGGCAGAATCACTGCCAACTAGACTATCGTATCTTCTTTATTTTATTATGTATCAAAAATAAGGTCTATAATTAAAAATTAGAGATGCTCCTTTACAACAACATTTAAATACTAGATTAAATACAGTGCTCTTATGAAATGGGCTTTTGTGTTTTGAAAAATTACTTTATTATTTTTATCCCGCTTTGAGTCTTAATATCTGACCTTTTCTAATTAATTAAAACTTTCCTCATTAAACAAAAATTTTCATTCCCTCTTTACGTTCCTAATTTGAATAAATACATTGTTAACATAATTTACATCACACAATTAATACTACTGAGTTTATTTAATTGCCTGTGAAAAGAACAGATTTTTCCAGTATCATCACCATAACAACTTCTAAAAGTAAACTGCACGATATAGGCCTCTCCTGTACGGAAGGGTTTGGCGAAATCGCCACGCTTGAGCGGATCCTCGTACCTTAGATGCTGCTGCCCTTCACCGGATTATTTTGAGTCGCCTCATACGACACCCACGAAAGAAATTAGGTGGTATATTCTATCACCGTTATTATCTTTTTGTAAAAGCACTATTTATTTGCCATAATGGCCACCACAACTCGGTATTTGAACGGTGTATTTCAGTCTGGTATTCGAGAGAGTAAAGAAATTTGCCACTTCTACCCGTGAGTGGCGACTAAGCGAGAAACCGCGAAATTGTCATTCTACCACCAACAGATGGCGAAAACTCAAATAATACATACACAATGGCCAATAAAGTACAATGCTAGGACTTTCGCCACGCATGGCAAGTCGCTTTTCGACTGCAATATTAGACACTCTCCACCAATAGGAATAAAAATATTTTCACACCATTCCCAATACAGGTGTAGACAGAGGTCTAGACAATTAGGTCCTTTCGACCACCCTTCCATAGACAACATTTTTGAGACAGGTGATGAGCCTGTCACCGTATTAATATCCATACCACATATAATATGTCTATACCCATATGAAAAGTGGTTGGTAACTTCTAACGTTAATTCCCCGCAGCAATTCTGCGTTTATTTAATCTTTTTAGATCAAATCGAACATTATAGAATCGTCAATTAACATATTGCATTAATTGCAATTAAAATAACAGGTACGAACTGGAACAATTTTTGTAACAACAATGTAATAATTACGCGTCGGTGTAATTGAAGTCCGCTATTGCGGGAATGTGTGATTATGAAGTAATGTGATCTTATATGTGCACGAGCACACACACTTTCACAATCGTCACATATTTCTATAACTATTTATTCTTGGATTTAAATTAGATTCTGCTATTGTTTCGATTTCGATTAGAATTCTAAGAGACATGACGCATCAAGTTGTCAACCGTTTGTGTGTTTACACAAAAACCTCTTGACTACGGTGGTCGTGAGGATGTAGGTAAATTTTATCTCACGAACAACATGACTCTCGGCATCAAATAATTGTACAATTAGACGAAAATCCTCCTAATGAGAGAGGCCCATGTTTTACAAGGCGTTTGTACGAATTGATATTAACGAATATAGTCAATTTAATTAGCAGTAATATCTGGTAGGTTACGTACCACAGTATATAAATATCTTCACGCAATTCCCAATACAGGGGTAGACAGAAGTCAAGTCTAGACAATTAAGTCCCTTTGACCCACCTTCCACTGAAGATATTTTCGGGACAACGTGACAGGTGATGAGCCTGTCACCTGGGGATCGAACTCAGGTGTCTCGACTTGAAATTCCGACCACTCAACCACTAGGCCATCGTGACACTTCACAGATACTGAGACTATTCTCCACCAAGACGCATATTTATCTACATTACCAGCGCCACCCCAATAAAATACAAACCCTATTCTTCATGCCATACGTTGGTGAAACGTTTCACATAGCAAACGTCATATGTTCCGATATTCGTGTATGGATTTTGAGTCGTAGTGCATTGTGGTAAGTGACGAAGTTGTTCCACGGGAGTGTTGGGGTCACTGGAACAAACCGCCACCCCGGACCTGTTGCTATCGATTCCGGCGTCATATGGCCCAAGCAGTGACAGTGCACGGAACAGGTTATCACTCGTAAATATAATCGATTAGGCAAATGTAATTATACGTTAAAGGCTTGACAAATCGGATGTGAGCGTAAACATTATTATTAATACGTTATACCATTATTTTTTAATCTTTACTGATTTTCCCAGTACTGGGGTAGACAGAGGTCTAGTCTAGACAATTAAGTCCCTTCGGTACGAGCCTGTCACCTGGGGATCGAACTCAGGTGTCTCGACTTGAAATTCCGACCACTCAACCACTAGGCCATCGTGACACTTCACAGATACTGAGACTATTCTCCACCAAGACGCATATTTATCTACATTACCAGCGCCACCCCAATAAAATACAAACCCTATTCTTCATGCCATACGTTGGTGAAACGTTTCACATAGCAAACGTCATATGTTCCGATATTCGTGTATGGATTTTGAGTCGTAGTGCATTGTGGTAAGTGACGAAGTTGTTCCACGGGAGTGTTGGGGTCACTGGAACAAACCGCCACCCCGGACCTGTTGCTATCGATTCCGGCGTCATATGGCCCAAGCAGTGACGGTGCACGGAACAGGTTATCACTCGTAAATATAAACGATTAGGCAAATGTAATTATACGTTAAAGGCTTGACAAATCGGATGTGAGCGTAAACATTATTATTAATACGTTATACCATTATTTTTTAATCTTTACTGATTTTCCCAGTACTGGGGTAGACAGAGGTCTAGTCTAGACAATTAAGTCCCTTCGGTACGAGCCTGTCACCTGGGGATCGAACTCGGGTCTCTCGACTCGAAATTCCGACCACTCAACCACTAGGCCATCGTGACACTTCACAGATACTGAGACTATTCTCCACCAAGACGCATATTTATCTACATTACCAGCGCCACCCCAATAAAATACAAACCCTATTCTTCATGCCATACGTTGGTGAAACGTTTCACATAGCAAACGTCATATGTTCCGATATTCGTGTATGGATTTTGAGTCGTAGTGCATTGTGGTAAGTGACGAAGTTGTTCCACGGGAGTGTTGGGGTCACTGGAACAAACCGCCACCCCGGACCTGTTGCTATCGATTCCGGCGTCATATGGCCCAAGCAGTGACGGTGCACGGAACAGGTTATCACTCGTAAATATAAACGATTAGGCAAATGTAATTATACGTTAAAGGCTTGACAAATCGGATGTGAGCGTAAACATTATTATTAATACGTTATACCATTATTTTTTAATCTTTACTGATTTTCCCAGTACTGGGGTAGACAGAGGTCTAGTCTAGACAATTAAGTCCCTTCGGTACGAGCCTGTCACCTGGGGATCGAACTCAGGTGTCTCGACTTGAAATTCCGACCACTCAACCACTAGGCCATCGTGACACTTCACAGATACTGAGACTATTCTCCACCAAGACGCATATTTATCTACATTACCAGCGCCACCCCAATAAAATACAAACCCTATTCTTCATGCCATACGTTGGTGAAACGTTTCACATAGCAAACGTCATATGTTCCGATATTCGTGTATGGATTTTGAGTCGTAGTGCATTGTGGTAAGTGACGAAGTTGTTCCACGGGAGTGTTGGGGTCACTGGAACAAACCGCCACCCCCGGACCTGTTGCTATCGATTCCGGCGTCATATGGCCCAAGCAGTGACAGTGCACGTAACTCGTAAATATAAACGATTAGGCAAATGTAATTATACGTTAAAGGCTTGACAAATCGGATGTGAGCGTAAACATTATTATTAATACGTTATACCATTATTTTTTAATCTTTACTGATTTTCCCCAGTATTGGGTAAAGCGTGAAGTATTGTGTATATAAAATTATTATTTATCTAACAAAAAATCGGGGCTTAATGAAAGAGAAAGCAGAAAATGATAAAAACCGAACAACTTCGCAGATAAAATAAAATAAATAAATGTCTTTTACGCAATTCTCAATACATGGGTAGACAGAGGTCTAGTCTAGACAATTAAGTCCCTTCGGTACGAGCCTGTCACCTGGGGATCGAACTCAGGTGTCTGGACTTGAAATTCCGACCACTCAACCACTAGGCCATCGTGACACTTCACAGATGCTGAGACTATTCTCCACCAAGACGCATATTTATCTACATTACCAGCGCCACCCCAATAAAATACAAACCCTATTCTTCATGCCATACGTTGGTGAAACGTTTCACATAGCAAACGTCATATGTTCCGATATTCGTGTATGGATTTTGAGTCGTAGTGCATTGTGGTAAGTGACGAAGTTGTTCCACGGGAGTGTTGGGGTCACTGGAACAAACCGCCACCCCCGGACCTGTTGCTATCGATTCCGGCGTCATATGGCCCAAGCAGTGACAGTGCACGTAACTCGTAAATATAATCGATTAGGCTAATGTAATTATACGTTAAAGGCTTGACAAATCGGATGTGAGCGTAAACATTATTATTAATACGTTATACCATTATTTTTCAATCTTTACGGATTTTCCCAGTACTGGGGTAGACAGAGTATTTTTTTTACAGAAAAGGGAGGCAAACGAGCAGGTGGCTGTGATGGTGGCATAGCCAGCCTAACTAACTTCACACCGGTATTCTGTGAAGTCGTGGTACTTCCCCGGTCGAGCAGGCCTATTCATGCAACAAAAAAAAGCTAATGCGTGGCTCTACCACTGACAAAAGTAGAGTAAAAAAACAAGAGTAGTTAATTAAGTACCTTTGAGCCTTTTCAGGTTCTTTAGGACATTATAAGTGGTATGACTATCGCTGTCTTATTGTCCAAGCCAACGGTACAATACATTAACATACATAAATATTCATAGATATCGAGTATATACATTTATACTCAACACAGTAATGTTTGCCTTTGCCGGGATTCGAACCTGCCCGTCGTAATTTCCTGAATTTATTTATTCAATCTTATTTCCAATCTAAGAATGAAGAATTTCAATCTAATTTTGATTATTTCAAGATTTATAGTTAATCCGGACAAAGCAGCGAATAGCTTACGAGTACAACATTTTTTGATATACGTATTTGAATGTTTGTACTTCTGTCACGGATATTAAATGTAATATAAACATATGTATCTGTATCTTGTCCCCTATTCTTCTTTATAATATTATATATTAAGAAGAAGAAAACAGATACTACGTAATGATACATCAGCTTTACTACTTTAAGATCAGAGCAATATATGTAATAAATAAGTAAGTATAATAAATAAATAAATATCTTCACGCAATTTCCAATACAGGTGTAAACAGAGGTCTAGTCTGGACAATTAAGTCCCTTCGACCAACCTTCCACCGAAGATGTTTGTGACGGTATAACAGTCACGATAGCCGAGTGGGCTTTGGGTGAAAATTCCGACCACCCAACCATTCGGCTATCGTGACTATTATATGATGTTGTCCCAATCTATTCATTTATTACCGAAAAAACTTTTTAAAAAATACCTTGTACAAAATATACTTCTACAACGACAGATAGAAAAACCACAAACTTCGATGAAATTGCACTGCAATCTTCAGTAATAATTGAACACAAATACAATAAAATCTAATTTCTGTCGTTGACACTATGAAAAGAACGAAATATGCCTTATTGTACACCAGACAAACAAGTTAATAAACAAAAGGGAAAGAAAAAATTACACAAAGGTACAATTTGCGATAAATTGTGCAGAGCTATTCGTTTGTATTTAAGCGAAGAAAGGTAAGGGGTCACAATTATAAACATGCGCCGTATCTTCACGCATATCCCTAATATTGGGTTAGACAGTGGTCTAGACAATTAAGTCCTTCCGATCCCCCTTTCACCTAATTATTCATATTTTTTGGAACTCCTATTTGGGTTACCGTGACAATAGGTGAGCCCACTTCATTCATGACTCGAGTTCATATTGATCACACGAACCCGCAACCCTTAGCTTAAAAAACAGTGACACTAACATCTAGGCTATCGGTATCGGTATGATTTGTGTAACAATATCATGTAACAGGTTAAGAATTAGTTATAATAGAGAACGCTATGCTATAAAATAAGAGTAAATAAGTAAATGCGATGACTTGAAGGCATTGCTAAGCTACGGCTGAAGTCGCTGGTTCAAATCCCATCCATATCGCTAGATTTTATAAATTTCTCATTAATTTATTAAGAAAAAATCCAGCATGTGTTACATGCTCTACAAATCTGTCAAAAAAAATCAATGAATTTGTATTTAATTTCCAAAAAGATTTCGGGTTCCGTCGACTGTAGAAGCGCGAGCAAAGCCAGGTGGTCGCGGCTAGTGATGGCCCACAAACGAGGCGCCCGGGTCATGAGTCTGGCGTCAGCGGTCGCGGGCGCGGACCATTACGCCGGTCGCGACCGTGACCAAGGCCGTCACGCCATATTGTTTACGGATAACGTCGCTGTGCGCTTTCCGCGAAACGCTTGACGCATCCACGTTTCAAACAGAACTGTGCATAATATATAAAAAAAAACATCTTCCTAACTTTCTATTCAAATTCAAATTCAAATTTATTTATTGCAGATACATAGTAGTGGTATGGTGATACAATATTTAATGGGCAACATGTACTGCCGCGTACGGCGTGTAGTCACAATTAAATTTATGATAAAATGTTTTTATCAATCTAAAAAAAAAACTTTCCATAATTCTATTCCAAAAGTCTTAAATATTAAAACATAGATTTATATAATAGTTCAATAAATTATCTACAATTTATTTAATGTTACAAATAAATTTAAATTACAATATAAATAATAAATTCAATTAGTTAAGTCAAATCACAATTAGTTAATTAAATGTCAATTTGGTATTTAAATAATAATTAACACTATAAAAGCAGTAATCTAAGAGCAATTTAGACAACCTATTTTTAAATAATGATACAGGCATCTCTTTAAATTGACTGGGCAGTATTGCAGATAGTGCCTGCAGAGCAGTAACAGTTAATTCTAAATAAATTTAACCTACAGCTAGAGAGAGATACAGTCGGTTTTGACGTCTATTAAAAATATTCACTCCATTCCCAATACAGGAGGCAGACGGAGGTCAAGACAATTAAGTCCTTTCGAACCAACTTCCATCGAAGATATTTTTGGTACAACGAGACAGGTGGTGAGCCTGTCGCCGTCTTTACCAACGGTGTAGTTCGAAAATAAGTTTTTGAAAAAATACATTGGTGCCTTGGGGATCAAACTCGCGTCTCTTGAGTCGAATTCTTTATTATTACCCAACCACTCGGCTATCGTGACTTTTTACATAAATGACATTATACGTAAATAACACGTAAATACAGTGAAACTTGGTCACGATAACACGATGAATTTCATCCCAAGAAGGCAGGCTCTCACCAATGGGTTTTTCAAAAAAACTTATATACGACATATATCAGCTTGGACATAAAGACGACGACGGGCTCACCACTTGTTAAGTTTTCACAAAAATGTCTTCGGAAGAAGGCGGTTCGAAAGGACTTATTGCCTCTGTGTATTGGGTATGGCGTTAAGATTTTTTTTAAACTTGGTTTAATGAGACGTCAAGGGACCTGAAAATTTCACTTACCTAGTCTCTCAGATTTTCAGGTACAAATAAATATCTGTCTCATTTACGGAGGGTCCCATTAATATAACAATCCTATTAATATGATAACAAATATAATAAAAAAATAAGCCTTAGTTTCGCCACTTTTTAATTAAAGTTCCGTATGATACAGCAAATCTAAAACTAATGTCATTTGAAGCTTAAAATTAGTTAAGTACGGAATATGAAGGAAGTATAATAATAAGTAAACAAACATAACGGTGTTATCTCAGTTACAGAGGTAGAGGTAGTGCATATGAAATTCACTCGCTGTCTCAGTTATAGAGATAACTATGACCATAAAATCGATAGAACGAATCCGAGATAAACAGGTGGGCTTAGTCCCACTAATAGAGGTAATTCAGTGCCAAAATATTAGGAACTCAGCATGAGTTCCTGTCATGGAGATTTCTTATTTATTCCGATCCCTCTCAGCCAAGTTCCACTGTACATGGATGGGGATAATATCACATACATTACCCAGATTCCATAATAGTTGGAGCACTTGTGGAGTCAGAAACCAAAGAAGAAAGAAAGGTACCACAAATATCCAGACTCGAGACAACGTAGATATAGTGTTTCTCTACATTGACCCGACTGGAAACCGAACCCCGAGACCTGAAAACTAGCGAAAATGACAACCGGTGTGCACGCCGCTCGTCCACGGAACTGGTGGTACAACTATGTATCTGGTAAACAATTTATCTAGTATACTATACTTAGTGAAGTGAATTGTATCATTTGACACAAGCTCACGAGATCACGACCTGTCCAATATAATGCAGAGTCGTGATTCACATGGGTCCGCGGCACACGTTAGCTTTATAGCCTACACATTATTCTATAAATAAATAAATAAATATTTTCACGCAATTCCCAATACAGGGGTTAGACAGCGGTCTAGTCTAGACAGTTAAGTCACTTAGACCCACCTTCCACCGAAGATATTTCCGGGACAAAGAGACTGGTGATGAGCCCGTCGCCGTCTTTATGTCCAAGCTAACGATATGAATCGTACATAAGTTTTGAAAAACCAATTGGTACGAGCCTGCCACCTGGGGATCGAACTCCGGTCTCTTGACTCGAAATTCCGACCACCCAATCACTCGGCTATCGTGAGTTATTTCATTATTCTAAGTGACAAAATCTACGCGACATACACATGCATACACACAACCACACCACTCCGACAAACGTATTGAGACTGGAATTAAGCAATTGTACGGCTTTCTTGGTCTAATGAAATCTACAGACTGTCATGATTTTTTTTATGTTCACGCATTTTTAACTTAGAGGATGTCGATGTTTCATACATTTGCTGTTCACGATGAACATGCGAACTATCTAACCGACATAAATTGGACATAAGTTTGGGAAAAAACTCATTGCTACGAACATTCCTCTAGGGGAAGGAACCGGAATAGGTTAGTCATAAAAAGATTTATCATAGGAATACACGAAAAACTATATTAAATACATTATTTTCAAGTGAATATGAAGCCAAACTACCAAGCTTTCTTACTATTTGAGAGAAAGGCAGATAGAAAACAACTTTGTTAATTGCTTTTTACCACAAAATAAAAAAAATATTAACTATACGTTAGACAGTTATATAAAATATGTTGTTTCAGTAGTTTCCCAGTAGTTTCAGTTTTTATAGATTTCTATTCCAAAATATATGTCTATGAAATATTAGAACATAACATACTCGTATAAACATTTGTCTTATATCTTTATATCTTCGTTAGTGACCGTGCCTTCGAAGCTCAGGATTGCGGAATAGAACACCTCTTGGGGCAAACATTAGTGTGATGTATATGAATGTTTGTACTCTAGGTCTTGGATGTTTACATGTATGTAATAATAAGTAAATATATGTATGTAATAATATTGTATCGTTAGCCTGGACACTAAGAAGGTAGGCCACATTGTCCCAAATAAGCTTAGATGAAGAGTGGGTTCGAAAAGACTCCGTTGTCTAGATATCTGCCTAGCCTAGTATGCTAAATTGCGAGAAGAAAAACAATAATCAGACTCCAAGTTAAAAGATAACCCGAGCTTCTGCAAGAGGCTTTAGTTTGTTGTAGTGCACATTTCATAACATACCTATTCAACTGACACTTGAGAATAATCACACAAAAACATAACGAACGTACTTTAAGTGCATTCGAGTGAAGTTCATTACGTAAGAGCAAACGAAAATCGAAAAGACTATTTTGTAAGCGATTCTCGATCGGTCTAGTCGGTAGAGGATTGGTTTATTGCCAACAAGACCGAGGGCCTGTTACTCATTAACGACTTAATAGCTTCGTTTGCAACTGGCGATAAATTAGCCGTTTCAATAAAGTATCTCTCGACTTATTAAAGAATCTTCAATAGCAACCTACGGTGTCGACATATTATATTCCGCCTTCACATTTTAAATTCTTTAATTGCGTTACGCTTTAGTACTGTAATATCATATAATAGTAATTAAAACTATAATTGTTACAGTAATTAAAGAGAGACTAAATCGAAAAGGAGAATGGAAGTGTAGTTTTAAAGTTCAGGGCCTTTAAGACATTATCGTTTGATTGCTCTTATCTTATCGAAATCGCCTACACATTCCGTAGACTTCAATCTTTATAATAATCATTCTTTATTTTAAAGGTCCTTACATTTTATTAAGGTTCTACAGCGCAGTTAGAGAGGCTTTCATATGGCCCAATTAATAACGGGGTTTATACATTAATCTTTATATAAAATAATTTAGAAAGAGAGAAAACATATTTATTTGACGAACACTAATCAACATTTACTAACAATAGGAACAAAAAAAAACAAACTAAAAGAAATCAAAATAAGTAAACACTTGTCTACATAAATCGGTTTCAACTCATTAATGTTGATTAAAAAACAAATTTTTTAAAAATCGTGACTTATTCAGACGGTAAATTTATAATGTTTTCATTTATTTCTTGTGCTATCTTCGGTTTTAATTGAGGTACGTGATTCGTTTATCTTTTTTCTAAAAACAAAGGCAGAAACGATTGGAGCTTTTGACTACACGAGTAACATAAAAAGTTACAATAAGGTCCTGGTGATGACCTCCGTGGACGAGTGGCGTAAACACCGGTTTTCAAGGTATCGCCATCTCGAGGTCACGGGTTCGATTCCCTGTCGGGTCAATGTAGAAAAACCACTTTTTCTACATTTTCTCGGGTCTGGGTGTACGTGGTCCCTTCATTGTTTCTGATTCCCATACCTCAAGTGCATTAGCATCTTACATTGGGATCGGAGCAATGTATGTGATGTTTTCCCTATCTATATATGTATTCATTTATTAAAAATATTATTTATGTAAAATTCCGTCTGTCTACAGAAACTGCCTCTGCAGCATAACTCTAAACTCAAGACCTATTTCGTACTATACCTCATAAATTCAAATGTATTAATTATATAAAGATGCTGTTATGTTGGTCCTGAAATAATATTTTTGTTGTTAAATGTGTATTTCTAATAAATGGTTGTTTCTTTATTTCTAACGGTGTATTATTTATAAAAAGTATAATACCATCTATAAAATACATTATAAATTCGCAGCCAATATTTACCTTTCATATATAAACTTACAAATCTAAATCGAAACTTAGAATCGAATATCAATAAATATCAACGAAATAGCGTAAAAACAACCTTTTCGAGATGTTTTTATGTATCTATCTATGTTATTCTTTGTATAGTCTGTATCTATAGCATAATTTGTTACGAGATTAACATTACCCGGTAGCGACAAGGAGTATATAGTCATTACACGTAAACAATAATTAATAATGGGACACTGTCAAATCAAGTAATTCTAACGAATTACTTGATTTGACTCACTCAAACTTTACCGTCTACCAACATATCTTGTAGCTGTTTCTTTTTAACAATACGAGTCCGTGAGTTTACTATCATTACAAACAAACGTATATATGTATAAACTTTGCCTCCCTCTTCTATAAAAAAAGTATATTATTCTTTAAGCAAAGTCAGTATGTGAGGAGTTGGTTTTAAATTAAATGAAAAAAAAAATAGTATTCGAATATTAAAAGTCACGATAGCAGGGTGGTTTGGTGGTCGGAATTTCAAGTCGAGAGAAGCGAGTTCGATCCCCAAGTGGCAGGCTCGTACCAATGAGTTTTTCAAAAAACTTATGTAGGAATTATATCGTTGGCTTGAACATAAAGGCGGCGACGGGGTCACCACCTGTCACGTTGTCCCGAAAATAACATCGGTGGAAAGTGGGTCAAAGGGGCTTAATTGTCTAAACTAGACCTCTGTCTACCCCTGTATTGGGAATTGCGTGAAGATATTTATTTATTTTTTATAAAATATTTTAAAGTTCCAGACATCAAGTGTTTGAACTATAATTTTAATAGAAAATTAAAATTATAGTGAAAATAATTAATGTCTGTTAAACAATTTAAGCAGAAAATGTTGCTTTGTGAGGTCCCGCGTTATTTCTCGGACGGGTCAATATAAGAAACCACTTTTCTATACTATTTCGACTCTGGATGTTAGCGTTACCTTCTTTTTATAGATGAATAATAGGAAAAGTAATCTAAGAAAGGATGGGAAACTGAAACTGTCCCCGGAAAGTGTAGAACTGGACGGTTAAAGTTTGTAAGTATCTCCTATGTGAACTAAGAATTACAAAAATTGTTATTAAAGCTATCGATTACAGTTAGAAATTATCTCTGTTTTCACAGTTTTGGGATTCCGTCCTTCATTCAGTTTAGCGGTTTAAAATGGTTGTTATAGTTGGCATAGGAAGATTATAATATTTGATATGGCACATATTGAAAGTTGATAATAAGTCTTTAAAGAAGTTGGTAAGGTGTTGTTACAGCAATAAACTTGCACCATAAAGTAAATAATAAATAAATATCTTCACGCCATTCCAAATACAGGGGTAGACCGAGGTCTAGTCTAGACAATTAAGTCCCTTCGACCCACCTTCCACCGAAGATATTTCGGGACAACGTGACGGGTGGTGAGCCCGTCGCCGTCTTTCTGTCCAAGCCAACGACATGAATCGTACATAGGTTTTGAAAAAACTCATTGGTCCTGCCACCTGCCACCCAGGGATCGGACTCGGGTCTCTTGACTCGAAATTCCGACCACCCTTCCACTCGGCTATCCAGACTCTTATAAAGGAAATAATTAATGGATTTCAAAAAAATCGGATAAAAGCTTTAAGACGGTGTCTTTATTAATTTTCATGTTAATAAATTACTTTTGGTGCGTCATCTAAAATCTTAATTTGGTTGTGAGAGGCGTGGCCCTTAAGTAATATTGTGACGTTGAGGTGTAAAATGAAATATTATTTTATAAAAGTCGCTTTGATGAATGCGCCTGAGGGTCCGAGTGAGGCTTTGACTATCATGATTTAATAATGAGAGAATTTTCTGAAAAAGTAACTAACTAATACTTAATTCAAGAAAGCCAGCAGTACTCACGTCGGTTATTGGTGTTTGACGACCTCCGGGAAAGAGAGGGGTTCTCATCTGTTTAAGGTTCGCCAGCTCGATTCCCGGTAAGGTCAAGGTAGAAAACACTTTTTCTACATTTCCTCGAATCGTCATTTTGTGGTACTTTTCTGGTGTTCTTATTGCATACTACACGAGCTTAAGCTACTTACTTCGGGATCAGAGTAATGTATGTGATGTTGTCCTTATATATGTATGTGCGTACGACGTATACGTCTCTATATATCTCTTGTCAATAGACTTAACCGTTCGTATATTTATTTTGCCGAATCCTTTGTTCACGAAAACAATATAGGAGGAGCATAGTTACACACACATATATACACCTGAAGTAAATTGTCGTGTGTAATTGGGTAGGATTATGGACCCACACACACGAAGAAAATAGTTGTGTTACGTTTTAATGTTTTTGGAATAGTAGCTGATGTAGTATAGTAATAATGTATATTATAACAATGTATAGTAATAATAAAATGGTATCTAATTGTAGCTATAGCAGCAAGGGGAATAGATGCAAAGAATTCTTCAACTCATTTCCTTTCATGGGTGGCTTATCAGGCGACTTGGGGTAGAACCTTGCAAATTTGGACCTTTGACGACCTCCGTGGACGACTGCGTACACATCGGTTTATGGTGTCGCCAGCGCTGAGGTTCTATTTCCGTGCGAGTCACTTTAAAAAACATTTTTTCTGCATTATCTCTTCTGAATAAACTTATTTCATAGAGATTCTTCTCAGAAAAGGTATTGTTTTTGGAGTCGTAATAGTTTTCAACGTTTGTAAAAAGTTCAATGAGGCCTAAATTTAATAAAAATGTTTTTATTGGCTTTAATTTTCTTGAAAAATAAAGCAGCCCGCGGCAATAGACAGCGATAACAACTTCAACTATTGAAACTATTAAAACGTTAGAATAAGTAATTGTTAAACTTTAAAATTAACTCTTTTGGTACCGCTGTAATATGAATTATTGATAGAAAAATATCTTACGCCATTCCAAAATACTGGGGTAGACATGTAGCGAATGATGTGCTGCAGAAAAAGGGTAGCTACCGGCCAGGTCGGGTGATCATGACCTGGGGAGGACGTCTCCTCCACTAGTGGGCGCTATCGGTAATCGTATATATTTGTGCAACCGTGCGAACTTCGATAGCACGATATAGGATGTCGACGTGTTTCCTGAATCCGCCACTAGCGAGCTACCAATGTGGAGACATAGATGTCGCCACAGACAGAGGCCTTAGTCTAGACAATTAAGTCACTTCGTCCCAACTTCCATCAAAGATATTTTGGGACAACGTGACAGGTGGTGAGCCCATCGCCGTCTTTATGTCCAAGCCAACGATATGAATCGAATAAAGGTTTTTGAAAAACCCATTGGTACGAGCCTCTATGTATGTAATAAATATAAATGAGCCAACGCCTGGCGCTATATAGAGTACAATATAGATGTAAAGTGCAGTAAATTGACAAACGCTTATACTAAGTGTTAAATGTTCGCTATGCTTCCAATAATGCTCCTCCGGCAATCTCGAGTCGATCGGTTAATGTAGACCGGACGTGACGTCACAGCACAATGGACAAGGATACTGAAATGCGACGCCTCTCTGTCTAATTGCATGATTTTCATATTTCTCATTGAATGGGCTCATACGCTTTGCACATACAAACACACAAGTGAGGTAAGAGCGCCTAATATCATACTTTTAATTTTTTTTTGTATTTCAAATACACATTAGTCTGAATTCTATGATATTTTTACGTATAAGTGGTGTTTGATAAAACACAAATAGCAGAATCTTTTTCAAATTTAGAAAGCTTATCTGTCTTTTTCAAATAGCCCACTGAAGAGTATATAATCACTATGTTTTACAGACCACCTTTAGCTTAGTGATGTTTGTGTAATTCTTTCATAGAAATTTTTATTGCCGAAAAAATCTGAAATTTTTTTTTCAAATTTTTTTAAAATATGTAAAAAATAACTTCACGCCATACCCAATATTGTTCTTTGCAGAGGCCTAAACAAATAAGTCCTTTCGAGCCACATATCACCGTAGACATTTCTTTGGGACAACGTGTCAGTTGGCGAGCCTGTCGCCGTTTTTATATCCTCGTCAACAATATAAATTGTAAATAAGTCTTTACTAGCCTACCATCTGGGACTTGAACTCGGCTATCTTAACTCGACTCCGATCACCCAACCTATCGGCTAACGTGTTTAGGTGTACGTACTAAGTTTTTATAAGTTAAAAATACAAAGTATGGCGGAAAAACTTCACCCAACTCGGATATCGAAACGCCAAATAACAGCAAGTATATCTAGAATGATTTTAATAGATAGTATTTTCAGATAACTATGTACCAGACATGTCTCGAAACGTCGAAGCGAGGCGCAGCGGTGCAATGCGCCTGCGCACGTCGCGCACGGCCTTGCACGAACTTCTGTGAAAGGCGGCCGGAGCTTCGACGTAACCTAAACTACGTCCTAGGGCACGATTCGAATGCACTAACTAATCTGCGCTGCTAATGGAATAAAAGCTTTAATGCTTTACCGAGTACTTATGAAAACGTTCGAGAGCTTCGTAATAAAATTGTAATTGTATGTAGTTGTACTTATAGTTTAAATTTCCGTAACAGTCATAATAGAATGCTAATTTAAAAATAAAATTAATAATTAAATAAAAAAATATCTTCACGCAATTCCTAATACAGGGGTAGACAGAGGTCGAGTCTAGACAATTAAGTCCCTTCGACCCACCTTCCACCGAAGATACTTTCGGGACAACGTGACAGGTGGTGAGCCCGTCGCCGTCTTTATGTTCAAGCCAACGATATTCGTACATATGTTTTTGAAAAACCCTTTGGTACGAGCCTACCAACTTGGGATCGAACTCGGGTCAATTGACTCGAAATTGCGACCACCCAACCACTCGGCTATCGTGACTTCTTAATAAATAAATGAAAACATAGATAGCTACAGCATAAGATACATTTGCTTTGAACCCAAAGATAGTAGCTAAAGCACTTGTATGATTGAATCGGAAACAACGACTGTAACACAAACACCTAGAGCCGAGACAATGCAGAAAAATTGTCTTAAAATATTATTTAGGAAATAATCATGATTAAAGTAAACATGATATCTGCCTGTAACAATTCCTGATTAACTATCTGACCCAATTCCCTTTAGAGGTCATATTTTTTGTGAGAGACTACTTTGACGATCTACTTGGACTAGTAGCGTACACACACGGTTTTCAAGGTGTTTTATTCCCGGATGGATGGGTCAATGTAGAAAACCCTTTTTCTGCATAGTCTTGGGTCTGGTTGATTGTGGTACCTTCGTTGTTTCTGATTTCATTAAACAGGTACTTGAGCTACTTTCTTTGGGATTAAAGCAATGTATGTGATGATGTCCCTATGTATTTAATTATTTACTTTGTTTAAAAAAAAATGCATAATAGATGCATACATAATACCTACGGAGAATGTTTCGCCCATTTTTTCTCCGGTAGAGGAATCTCATTACGAAACGGTAGTAAATTATTTGATTTGATATATACAAAAGGGTGAGATGGTATTTGCCGTGTGTTATCGGCATAAGAATATACCATAGATTTCGTTTCGTGGATGTCGTAAGAGGCGACTAAGGGAAAAACCTTAAAATGTCATTGGCCATTGAGAGATGGATGAGAAAATATCTCTGCAACAACATCTTTTGTGCGAGGTGTCTGGTACTGAGATCGCCAATCCCATGGAGTAGACAGAGGTATACAATGAAGTAATTTCGGCCCACTTTTCACCTACTTTTTTAAAGAAGAGGGAGGCAAACGAGCAGGCAGCACACGTGATGGTAAGTAATTACCGCCGCCCATGAACATCTGCAATACCAGAGGCATAGCAGATGCGTTGCCGGCCTTTGAGGAAGGTGTGGCCTCCGGTTACATGCACTCACCAAAGCTTATTAGGGAAAATGTGAAAGACGATTAGCCAGTCGCTGTCTTAATGTTCAAGTAACCGATTCAATATATCTACATACATATATTTACTTACAAACATTCAACAAACAAATACTAATTTCTTATTCGTTATAGAATCACGATAGCCGAGTGGTTGGCTGATCGGAATTTCGAGTCGAGAGATCAGAGTTCGATCCCCAGGTGGCAGGCTCGTACCAATGGGTTTATCAAAAAGTATTATATCGTTGGCTTGGACATAAGCTCGTCTCCGGGCTCACCACTGGTCACGTTGTCACGAACCGAAACCGAGATCGGTTTCGGTGGAAGGTGGGTCGAAGGGATTTAATTGTCTAGACTAGACCTCTGTCTACCCCAGTATTGGGAATTGCGTGAAGATATTTATTTATTTATTTATTCTTCACTTAAATGTTTGCCCCTAACAGGATTCAAAACCGCAACCCCTAGCTTCCAATGATCACTACCACGTCTAATCGACGTTATATTTGTTTGGTCAAGTAAATACGTTTATTATAATATACATTTATATATGTACAATATCCATAGTGTTTGTGCAAAGATGAATCTCACTAATATCTTTTTGTATGCCATATTTGTTGTGCAAATATTTGGTAGCTTCTTACGAATGGCTCATGTTTACTGTAATTTATGTAGCAAATATATACTATATTTATCTTTACTGAGAAGTTTCGAGTCGGATATTATCTATGGCATTCTCTTATTATATAATACACGGAGAATTGTTGAGCACTCGTGGAAATAATCACAGTGGTTTAAAGTTTCTACTGAGAAATAAAGTCCTAATAGGACATGGCATCGACCGCTAAGGCTTCTTTGTAAGACTTTTTATAGATTTATGCAAATTTAATTTTATACTTTTCAGGAATAGATGCATCAACTTGCTATTCATTAAGAGTTTTCCTGGGAAGTTTTAATAAAACGTATAAATAAATAAAATTATGTAAACAGCTTCCTTTGTAATAAAACTATACGTCAATACACACATATATTACTTCGATATAGATACATAAATATGACAACGTGACTGGTGGCGAGCACGTCGCCGTCTTTATGTCCCAGCCAACGATGTAATTCGTACATAAGTTTTTGAACAACTCATTGGTACGAGCCTGCCACCTGGGAATCGAACTCGGGTCTATTGACTCAAAAATCTGACCACCCAACCCATCAGCTAACGTGACTCTTCATGTTTAAAATACATATTGCACAGAGCATTGCAGTTTATTTGTGATAAATAGGAATAATAATAATGAAATTTTGACATAGCTAGTATAAAAGATGTATCTTCACGCTTTTCCCAATACCGGGGAAGACAGAGTTCTAGACCATAAAGCCCTTTCGACCTCTCACCGAGGACATTGTTTGAGAAAACGTCTTAATGTCCAATATAAGTTGTACATAAGTTTCGAAAAAACTGAAACGTTAAAAAACCTGGGAATCGACCTCGGGATTCATGACTCAAATGCCGATCACCCAACCACTCGGTTATTGTGATTTTAGAACGAGTTATGTTTATACACTTTTGTTATGTTACTACACATAAAAATGTCTTTCAATCGGTCCGTAAATATGCTTAAAACACAGTCTGTCCACTTCGCGTGTCCAATTTAAAATCAAACGAAAACTGTGTATCTGATTACAGTATAACGAGACGTCTCCGGGACCTTCGAGCTTCACTCATTATCGTTCGAGCTCGGAAGATATATCTTCACGTCATTCCTAAGGCAGGGGTAGACTAGAGACTCTAGACCATTAAGTCATTTCGACTCACCTTTCCGATGACATTTTTGGGATCCGTTGGGATGGAGTATCAGATGTGGACTAGATCGGTAATTTCCGGAACTCAAACCCGGATCTCAAGCTGCGTTATTTCTGTGTATAATTATTAATGTTTATGAACATATCAGAATTTTTTAAAGACACAGTTTGTCCCAAAAATGACTTCGGTAGAAGCAGGGTCGAAAGGACCTAATTGTCTAGACCTCTGTCTAGTCCTGTATTGGAAATGGCATGAAGATTTTTATTTATTTAAATTATTTTGCAGATCCATTGGATAAAGCCATGTAAACAAACTAGCGAGTCAATGATAAATTCACACGGCTTGTTTGAATTTATCATAAATCACATACAAAAAGAACCTTTTTAAATTAAATACAAAAAAAAACTTTTAAAAACAACTAAGAATACAACACCCACTCCCAAATAAAGCCACGTTATAATACCTTGTAGTCAAGTCAGTACTTTAACCCCGCAATTTTCTTTTCGTTTCCATCAAATTAAATTAAAAAGCATCCAAGTATGTTGCATTTGATTCTTATTTCTCAAAATCGCGTTTTAAATGTCTTCCATTTCACCGACGTTGCAATGAAGATGCAATTCACAAGCGCTGTAAATTTCAAACAGATTACATCTCGCCGTTCTCTTTTTCATAACGAAACTCTTTCGTCAGCATTTCATAATATGCCATTGGTTATACGTGGCAATGCCGCATACCAAGCATTTCCTTTGCCTCTCAGTCCTTTCACAAAAGAAACGTTAGTTGTATCTGTACTTAGTATAATTACCTTAATATAATTACCATACTCTCGCCTCGAGCAACAAACGTAAGCTATGAAAGGAATAAACTAAATCATGAGGTTTGTTTTTGAATTGTGTTCACAATTTTGTTCTATTTGATATTCTTCACAGAGAAAATGAGTCTGAAATGGGTGAACCCGTCGCCGTATTAGTGAACAAAACAATGTTATAATAAAATAAAATATATTCACGCCATTCCCAAAACAGGAACAGACAGAGCTCTAGTCAAGACAATTAAGACCCTTCGACCCACCTTCCACCAAAGATATTTTCGGGACAATGTGATACAAATATATACTTATACATAGAGATAAATATTTATAGAAAGACACAAAAATTCATTACTCCTGTCAAGATATCTATATTCATCACACATATGTTTATGATACGAATACAACGCAATGTACAAACGCAGGATACGAATCCTTGCCTTCGAAAGCAGGGTGACTACCTAGGCTATCGTGTCGTCGTATCTTATATCTAATCTCAATCTATTTAAAAGAAATATGTTCACGCCATTCCCAATAATTGTGAAAACAAGAAGTCTAGACAATTAAGTCCTTTCATACCGTCTTTCACCGAAGACATTTTTTGGGACAACGTGTCAGATGGAGAGCCCGTCGCTGTCTTCATGGCTAGCCAACGATACAAATCGTACAAAAGTTTTGAAAAACCCATTGGTACGAGCTTGCCACTTGGAAATCAAACTTGGGTCTCTCGACTCGGATTCCGATCACGCTACCACTAGGCGATCGTGACTTTCTATAATAAAAATTACACTAAAAAAAATCCGCGAGTACATCTAAACATTTGACTAGTCATGCGCAACATATGTGAACGGAAATATGACACTATCATTAAATCTTCATATCAACAAACGAATAAAATTCTATGATACTGCTTATAGCTCTTTTATGGATCTAAAATATTGAGTCACATTAGTAAGCAATCATCATCGCTGTGGATAACAATGCGGAGTTTAGTTTATAAGACACTCCCTAACACGTTTGTTTATTGATTCGCTTTAAAAATATCTTTACACCATTCCCCAACCCTCGGGTATACAGGGGTCTAAACAATCAAATCCTTTCGACCCACCTTATACCGAAGACAATTTTTGTGGCAACAAATTTGTGGTGGTGGGCCTGTCGGTATCTTTATATCCAATCCAACGATATCAAACGTATAGATCGTAAATAAGTTTTGAAAAAACCCAATCATACGAGCTTGCCACATGGGGTTCGAACTCTGGTCCCATGACTCGATTTCCGATCACCCAGCTACTTCGCTATAATTTATGTAAGATGTTTGTGCTGTACGGTAAATAGGGACCGTGCCAGCTGTGCGCAGGCGGAGGATGCAGAGCCTTGTGGTGCGCAAACATGACCAGGAGAATCTTTTCAATAGCGTAATCATAAAAGCACGACCGTCGGCAACGAAGACATCCGCAGCAGAGCTGAGGTAACCGACATAGCCGTAAAGATCAGCACGTTGAAGTGGCAATGTGCCCGCCATATAGCTCGACGAACTGAAACACCGTTGGGGGAAAAAAGGTTCTCGAGTGGCAACCTCGTTTATGCAAACACAGTGTAGATCGGCCCCAAAGAGATGGAGTGACTACTTGCAAAATTTTGCGGGAAGTCTATGGATGCCTATGATCAGCAGTGGACTATTGACATGCTGTAAAGAAGAAGAAGGTGTTTATTGTAAATTTTAAAAAGGGTTAAGGAAAGTTGTTTCAATTTGTCCATCAACGCCGGATAATAAAAAATTTGCCAAACTATAGTACACGGAGGTTGCAACCCTGTTCCTAGCAGACTACATTTATCGACTTCCCGCAACATTGTAAGTCGTTGCTTGACCTTAGTTAATATGGATGTACTTTACTGCGTTTTTATATACAGGGTTGCTACACTACTGCCGCTTCAACAATTTTTTTTAAATTAATTAATACACAAAACTGTATGTTGTATGTATGGGAAAATATTATAGTTTTCTTACGCTTGAGACGATGACGTATGCTAGGACAATCTGAAACATTGTCCTGTGGGTCGAAATATAGATCAATTTATATAGGGATTACGGTCGTACATTACAGATTTTATTGGACTACATATTTATTTATTCTTTATTGCACCATTCATTCATTAAGTCAATCTTAAGGCAGTTGGAAATTAATGAAGGAGGTTACAAAAAGTTACAAACAAAACTGATATTATATAAAGAGAAAACCATTTAAATTACGAGTATATACAAACACTGCATACGGAATATATGTTAAAAACAAAATTAACTCTATATACTCTTGTCACTACCAGGGCAGACTTGAAATTGGTAGAATTCTAAAGAGGTGCCATAAACCTAAGAAAGTAGAATTATGTTAGTGTTTCCGCTTGTAGCGTTTTAAGATTAAAAGCCGGTGCGGTTATACAGACAGGATAAACAACTAATTAAAGATACCATGATTATAATGATTAAAAGTCACGATAGCCGAGTGGTTGAGTGGTCGGAATTTCGAGTCAAGAGACCCGAGTTCGATCCCCAGATGGCAGGCTCGTACCAATGGGTTTTTATAAAATCTATGTACGAATTACATCGTTGGCTTGGACATGAAGACGGCGCCAGGCTCACCACCTGTTACGTTGTCCCGAAAATATTTTCGGTGGAAGGTGGGTCGAAGGGTCGATATTTATATTTATTTATTTATTATTTCATGATTATAATTTTTATTCAACAAATTACATGTTGTTGGCGGTTAAATTCTGATAACTATGCGAAAATGTCAAGCGAACGCAATTCCAGGTAACTTGTAAGTATAGAAACACGAATACATAATATAAAAAACTTGTATTATAAATTCTACACGGAGTTAACAATATATGAACCTAGGACCGTAGTCGGGCAGTTTAACCACTAAACCATTTACACACACACGACAGCTGGCCCCGGGGCACACGTTGATGAGCACCGTAGCCCAGTTGAGCGCAGTCAATAAAGTTTTTAGCGTCATTAGCATATTGTTTGTGCAGCCACAAAGCCTTCGAATACTACGCAGTTCACACGTTAGACAGACGGTCGGACAGATTTGTATAAGATATAACACATATTTAACATTTTATTATACTTTTCACATAAAAAATATCTTCGCAACATTCCTAACACTATGTGGTAGACAGAGGTCTAGACAATTAAGTCCTTTCAACGGAGATATTTTTTGGTACCTCGTATGTCAAAGCCAACGACATGAATCGTAGATAAGTTTTGAACAACCCACTGGTACGAGCCCACCACCCGGGAACCGAACTCGGGTCTCTCAACTCGAATTCCGATCACCCAACCGCTCTGCTATCGTGACTACAGAGTGAGACACCCGGTGAGAACAGAGAAAACAAATTATATTTAACAAGTGAACATTTGAAAAACCATTGTCATACCGCATCCTTTGTAAAGGAAAAGTGTAGTATAATTCCAAATTCCGAACGGTACAGCCAGCAAAATAATTGATCAAATCGCACATTTCCTTCGTTTTTTCATTAATAACATTAATTCGATAAAAAATATACGTCAATCCGAAACAAAAGCTGCTATTAGAAAAATATGCAAATCTCTCCCAGATCCCGAAATGTACAGCCAGCAAAAAAATCGAATGCAGCTATCAAAATTCCCATTAATTCGATTAAAAGTACACGTCAATCAAAGACAAAAGCTGTAGGGGGGCCTATTAGATAAATATGCAAATATTTTGCTAAAACTAAATAGACTTGGACAAACATCGATGCCCTTGAGTCACGATGTTCGCCAAAGCGGTATCGATTTTACACGCACATAGAATCGACGACTGAATAAGGCTTCCACAATCGACTTTACAACGCGTAACCGACTTTCGCTCTCGTGCGATTATGAACTGTAAAACTACGTGATAAATTACAAAATCGACAGTGTCACGATGTTAATCTGAGTCGTTTCGCACGAGCCGACACGCGTTGACCGAGCGCCGGTAATTAAGCGCGGGTATAACCGTACGGATGTTTGGCCTTGGTCAAGATTCTTTTCCTTCTTTTATGTTTGTTATCTTTAAAAAAAACAATGCAATAGGTCATTTTCAAGCCGCAGGCGTCTATGGACAATCAAAACGTCGCTTTGCTTTTATATTTACAATATCTACTACTTACTAATCTTCACGCCCAGTCCTCGTCGGGGTAGCCGGAGAGAACAGATCGCCAAGTGTCACGATCCTTACATACCTCCTTCGGTTTTTTCAAATTCAACATTTTATCCTACACTCGTACGTCTAGGTACCCGAATACATTTGACCCTTGAGTAACTAGAAAGCTTTTAGACATCCTTACTAATACTGTTTATCCGAAAGAGAGTTTGTTTGTTACGCTTTCATGCCTTTATCGCTCAGCCAATTTCGATGAATTTTGGCACATATATAGACATGATCCTGGTGATAGCTATAGGCGATTATTTTTTCTCGCGATATATTTCAAAAACTAAGTTATCTTAGACGACGCACCTGACAAAAGCTACACAAGAACTTAGTTCTTATTAATTACTTTCCATTGTCCCTATCTCAACAACGGAATGAGAAGTACTTATCGTCTAACATTATAAAAATTATATTTGAAATTGGCGTAGTGTATAAAAAATTACATATGTACATAACAACAAATCAAACAAACGAGTTGACTCGACAACCTCCTTAAAACTTTTTGTCGGATAAAAAACACAATACTCGTATTAAAATCTCTAATTGCGAAATATAATATCTTTTATTTACCATTACCTTCCAATACCCACATGACCCGAATGCCCGAAGCCGTAATATTAAATAATATAAATACAAAGACTACAATATCAAATTGTAAAACACAATAAAATGGAAATCAATATATATTAATAATTCACGATAGCCGATTGGTAGGGTGGTCAGAATTTCGAGTCGAGACCCGAGTTCGATCCCCAGGTGGCAGGCTCGTACCAAACGGTTTTTCAAAAACTTATGTACGAATTATATCGCTGGCTTGGACACAAAGACGGCGACGGGCTCACCACCCCGTGGAAGGTGGGTCAAAGGGACTTAATTGTCTAGACTAGACCTCTGTCTACACCTGTATTGGGAATTGCGTGTAGATATTTATTTATAATAAAAATAAATAAATAAATATCTTCACGCAATTCCCAATACAGGGGTAGACAGAGGTCAAGTCTAGACAATTAAGTCCCTTTGACCCACCTTCCACCGAAGATATTTTCGGGACAACGTGACAGGTTGTGAGCCCGTCGCCGCCTTTATGACCAAGCCAACGATGAAATTCGTACATAAGTTTTTTGAAAAACTCATTGGTACTGCCACCTGGGGATCGAACTCGGGTCTCTCGACTCGAAATTCCGACCACCCAACAACTCGGCTATCGTGACTTTATAGATATTTATTTAATATACATTAAAAAGAAACTTCTCTAGACAGTACAATGATAGAAATAAAAATAATAAAAAAGAAGACCACTCGGCTACCGTGAGCCGAGTGGTCGGATAACAATTAGGAGTCTCAAGTACTAATACAAAAGAGTTTTTGTCACAATTCTGTTGTTCCTCATTCTGTGACACAGGTACTTTAGCTATCTACGAGTACTTTGGGATTAGAGCAATGCATGTGATGTTGTCCCTGTCTGTCTATATCAAACGTCCATTACTGAACGTTTGTATACCGTAAACTGTTATTGTAAATAGTGTATATTTTGACACTCAAAACTATTGTAGCAATACTGTTATTAGACTAATGGGTTAGAGAAAAAGTATTATAAAGTACATTAAGGTAAATAGGAGGTTTGAAGCGCCGATATTTACATATTACTGTTAATAGATTCGAAATACAAAATATCTTTACGCATTACTCAACAGTCTTCAGAAGTCAAGACAAAATAGTCCTTTCGACCCACATATAAAAGAAACTAATTGAAACAGATACCCGTGCCGTGCCTTTTGAAACGGCACTGTCTCAGCATAATGTCGCGATATTAACCGCAACGCTGATTTTCAGCCAGAACCTACCTAATTGCGCGACGTATCCCGTAAAGAAGTACAAGGAATCACCTCATTATAAAATTGCATTAGAGTTGTAATCAGAAAAAGACGCTTTACAAATTAAAAGAGCAAGCTAAGTGCATAATATTATATAAGCATAGTGATCAATTTACACATTGAAATCGTTGTACATACATAGCAATACAGAGTACTATAGAATTTATATTTAGGAACGCATTTTTACAAATTTGGAAAGGGGAAAAAATATCTTTTACTTATGTTTACTTAACCTAACTTTTGCAAATCTAGTGTGTGTAGTGTCTAAGCCAATGGTACAATATACTTATATATGGTCAAAAGCTACATCCATAAATATTTAATTTAGATGTAAACATATAAACATCCATGACTCGAGTACAAAAATTCATATTCATCAAACAAATATTTGTACAAGAGTCATGCCTCACCACCTCTTAAATTTTCCCAAATAAACACGCCAAATGTGGATAGAAAATAATAAAATATCTGGAACTCTGCCAACCCCAGTATTTGGAATTGCGTGACTATAATTATCCTTACAACATCTTAAATAATCTTTATTTACTTTACGGCGGCGGAGGGCTCACCACCAGTCACGTTGTCCCGAAAATATCTTCGGTGGAAGGAGGGTCAAAGTGACTTAATTGTTTAGACTAGACCTCTGTCTACTCCTGTATTGGGAATTGCATGAAGATATTTATTTTTTATTATTTATTTATTTATTTACTTTAAGAAATATACGCTGTAAATCTTTGGAAATCCTACGGTACATGGTATATATACAAGAGGATTCGGGGTGTGAGGGAGAAGTCACTGCCTTCTTTTTCACATTTCATAAATAAATAAACAATTATCTTCACTCCATTCCCAATACAGGGGTAGACAGAGGTCTAGACAATTAAATCCGTTTGACCCACCTTTCACCGAAGACATTTTTTGGTATAATGTGATAGGTAGTGAGCCCGTCGCCGTCTTTACGTCCAAGCTAACGATATAAACCGTTAGTTTTTGAAAAAAAAAACCATTATTACGAGCCTTGGGGATAAACCTGGGTCTCTTAACTCGAATCCCGATCACCCAATAACTCGGATATTAGCTGATCCTAGACCTCTCTTAACACCTGTATTGAGAATGGCGTGAGATCTGTACAAAGTAGCGAGAGCGAAAGAAAACGAACGAACAGCATATACGAACGGGACAAAATGTCTACACAAGCGACTCTTCAAAGCACACCTTGGATTACACTTCCTCACCCACTGTTTTCTTTTCCCTCTGTACCCTACCCTTGTATATCCCGAGCCTTAGGCTTTCCATGAACGTTATTACGCGGTCGTGTCCCGTCTGAACATTATACGCCGTCTCTTCCAGACAGACTCCCATGGGCGTCGCGTACAATTCAATTTATTCCCGACAATATGTTTAGTAACAATAGACACATGCATAGATAGGGACAACATCGCATACATTGCTCTGATCCCAAAGTAAGCAGCTTAAGCACTTGTATTATGGAATCTGAAACGACGAAGTTATCAGAAAGCACCCAGACCCGAGACAATGTAGAGTGTGTTTTCTACATTGACCCGACCGGGAATCGAACCTGGAACCTCAGAGCTGACGACACCCTTGAAAACCGGTGTGTACGCCTCTTGTCCAAGTCGCTGAGAAAGTTCCTTCCAATGACAAACATAGCCTATCTCAGATATAACGCAAAAATGTTTGTACATTGTACACATATAAATGAACATTATAATAAACGTATTTACGTAACCAAATAAATATAACGTTGATTTGACGTTGTAGAACCCTTAGAAGCTAGGGGTTGCGGGTTCGAATCCTGTTAGGGGTTAACATTTATGTGACGAATAAATAAATAAATATCTTCACGCAATTTCCAATACAGGGGTAGATAGAGATCTAGTCTAGACAATTAAATCCCTTCGACCCACCTTCCACCGAAGAAATTTTCGGGTCAACGTGACAGGTGGTGATCCCATCGCCGTGTTTATGTCCAAGCTAACCATATAATTTGTACATAAGTTTTTGAAAAACCCATTGGTACTAGCCCGTCACTTGGGAATCGAACTCGGGTCTCTTGACTCGAAATTCCAACCATCCAACCACTCGGCTTTTTCTGAGACATTATTAACTAAATAATTAAAAACGGTTTAACTAACGTCCAATCGGTGTACCTACCGAATAGTTGGAACTGACTATGTGAGACGGAGCGCGACCAAGAACTCATCCCACTCCGATGAAGGACCTCCGACAGGACCCAAACTAGTCGGTACCTACACCGATTGTTGAGAGGTGAGTTTAGCCGTTTTTAATTAAGTTTATCGTGAAATAATAATACACGAATAGACGACGCGATAGCTTAGTGGGCCACATATGAATACTTATCTAAGTAAATATATATCCATTTAAGTATATTGTACCATTAGTTTTTCCATACAGTCTTCAGTGAAAGGTGGGTCGAAAGGATTTTTATAAACCTATCTTGACGTATATTCACCATAGATATACACATCTAGTATGGGGAATATACGTCAAGATATATATTTTCTAATTTTTTGTCTTTTTATATTAAATATTCACGATAGCCGAGTTGTTGGGTAGTCGGAATTTCGAGTCGAAAGATCTGAGTTCGATCAGGTATCAGGCTCGTACCAATGGGTTTTTCAAAAAACTTATGTACGAATTACATCATTGGCTTAGAAATAACGACGGCGACAGGCTCACCACCTATCACGATTTCCCCAAAATATCTTCAGTGGAAGGTGGGTCGAAGGGACTTAACTGTCTAGACTAGATCTCTGTCTTCTCCTGTATTGAGAATTACGTGAAGATATTCATTCATTCATTTCGCCTTCCTCTAGGTATTTTTCCTTCAAGACTCTACTACAGTGTACATGTGAACAGTATACTTGTATTTAGATACGTGTGAGACGTGTAATGCTTATTACACGTACAAACAGATGTAACCTTCCCCCCTCTTATCAATTCACCAGTTTTTCCACCCGAAGAGCGTTACGCGTAATCGGATCAGATGTCGCGAAACTCTGGCGGCGCAATAAACAAGACGAATTCGCGTCGCCCCCTCGAATACAGATGTCGGAAACAAAAGAAAACACACGGAGTCTTTGATCTCTCGCATTTCGTTCACGTACAGCTAGTTAAAGGATACCGCCGGTTAAAGTTACGTGTTTGCATGAATGCCATGTAGGTTATTAAGTCACATTACAATTCGGTCTTTTAGTTTAAAAATCCGTGTGGTATCGGAGAGAGAATATTAGGAGGGATCAGGTAAAAAAATGTCTTCGCGTCATTTCCAATACGAACAGACAAAGGTCTAAAAGGACAGTTAAATGCTCTCGACCCACTTTCCATCGAATAAATTTTTTTTTGTGACAACTTGACAGATGGAGGGCCCATCGTCGTCTTTATGTCCAAGCCAACCATTTAATTCGTACATAAGTTTTTTTGAAAAACTCAATGGTTCTGCCAACTGGGGATCGAACTCGGGTCTCTTGACCCGAAATTTTGACCACCCAACCATCGGCTATCGTGACTTTTTAAATAGTATATAAGGTATTGAAAAAAACAATGAGGTCTCTTGGGGAATTCCGATCACCAAACCTCTAGGCTATCGTGACTTTAAAGTAAATGCAAAGCACTCTTCATAGTGGCGTGCACTTGTCATAGATTAAAAACCATAGACGTATTGCGTTTACAAATCAACAACAGTCTGTTACTGCGATCGCGAAACGCTGGCAATGCGTGGAGCATCGAGGCGGTCATTCCTACGCTTTAATCTATCTGATATATTTGAGAGTATGTCTTTGCACACTAGTGGACATTTTCTTTTAATTTACTTTACTTTCCTTAGCTTTTAATTTACTTTACTTTTTTCCTTTACCTTGACGTACTTTAACGTTGTAACAGACCACCTAATCCAGAGAAAACCAAAGAGGTATGTAAGGTTCGCGGCAGTTAACAAAATATTCTTTCTGGATACACCGTCCGGAGTTATTCGTAAAGATAAAAACAAATATTATCGCACCATGTATCTATCTGTGTTACTGATTTAAATGAAAGCTTCATCCTCGTACCATTCTTCGTCCACTTTGAAATCACTAAAATTTCTATCCGTAATCCTTTCATTCCTTTAGGTAAGATCGAGATACAAACATCAAAGAAATCTTTCACATTTATCATGTTAACTAGTAAAATGAGTAAGCCTGAGTGTGTCAATAATCCGAAATCCAATTTAAATTCCGCCATTTAAAATTCCATTTAATAAATGTAATGAAGTATATTAAAACCAAAGGTTGAATGCGCTCAATAATAATTAAACACTTATTACATACAATTTACAACGCACAGATAACGTATTACAAGTTTACCAAATCGATTCACTTAATTAGCACTCGATAATTGCCACGAGCGAATTGCACAAGCGATTGTTAAAATCGATTGAAGAGATACGGGATTTCGATTTATGTCCAGATGCGGTGAGACCGAAAGTTATTATTAGTGCAAATGTTGCGTAAATGAGAACTTTGTTACAAAACGCTTTTATCCAGCGCAGTCCGCCTTTCTCTTATTTATCATGGATTCTATCGACATGTAGCGATGGCGCGAAGCCCCAACAGCGGCTTTGTTCTAGACAGACTTATGTAACATTATCGCTCACCGCACATTAGTGCATGAGCCATTATTTATCGACAATTATATCGATGTACTCGGCTAGAGATGAGACGGTCTAAATCCTTGTGTAATACGTAACCGTATCTTTAAATCCTTGTGTAATACGTAACCGTATCTTTAAATCCTTGTGTAATACGTAACCGTATCTTTAAATCCTTGTGTAATACGTAACCGTATCTTTAAATCCTTGTGTAATACGTAACCGTATCTTTAAATCCTTGTGTAATACGTAACCGTATCTTTAAATCCTTGTGTAATACGTAACCGTATCTTTAAATCCTTGTGTAATACGTAACCGTATCTTTAAATCCTTGTGTAATACGTAACCGTATCTTTAAATCCTTGTAATACGTAACTGTATCTTTAAATCCTTGTAATACGTAACTGTATCTTTAAATCCTTGTGTAATACGTAACCATCTTTAAATCCTTATGTAATACGTAACCGTATCTTAAATCCTTGTGTAATACGTAACTGTATCTTTAAATCCTTGTGTAATACGTAACCGTATCTTTAAATCCTTGTGTAATACGTAACCGTATCTTTAAATCCTTGTGTAATACGTAACCGTATCTTTAAATCCTTGTGTAATACGTAACCGTATCTTTAAATCCTTGTGTAATACGTGTAACCGTATCTTTAAATCCTTGTGTAATACGTAACCGTATCTTTAAATCCTTGTGTAATACGTAACCGTATCTTTAAATCCTTGTGTAATACGTAACCGTATCTTTAAATCCTTGTGTAATACGTAACCGTATCTTTAAATCCTTGTGTAATACGTAACCGTATCTTTAGAGTTTAAGCGTTTAATAGACCTATCAATATCTCAATCATTATATATTTCATAACAGATTTTGAGAAGTTCTCGGGTATATCATAAATATGAAATGTATATAAAAATACATTAAAGATTTCGTCTTCAAAAATTAAAATTAAAATGAAAACCTTCTTGAAATAAGCTATTTGGACAAAAAAATATTTTTAAATTGGTTTATAAATGATGGAGTTCTGAGGTAGCAAATCTGAGGTAAAAAAAAACAACTAAAACCTCGAATGTCCTTTTAAAAATCGGACAGAACATTGTATAATAATGTTTTCGAAAACACACACGTTCTACACACATTCAAATTTGATTTACATCAGTAATATAGTCTTCGTACGATGTTAATTTGGCATTTAATCAAATTAATCAAGTACATTGGTCCATCATTGATAGATTGAAATACAAAACCTCTGTGCTTTAATGTAAAAAAAATATCTTCACGCCATTCCCAATACAGGGGTGGACAGAGGTGAAAATTAAGTCGTTTCGACCTTCCACCGAAGACATTTTTGGGGCAACGTGACAGGTGGAGAGTCCGTCGTCATTTTTATGTCCAAGCCAACGATATAATTCAAACGTAAGTTTTTGAAAAACCCATTGGTACGAGACTGCCATCTGGGGATCGAAGACCACTACGCTATCGAGACTTTAATGTAACTTTAGCATTTGCAGAAGAAATAAAACGAAACATAATTATGCTACGTATATAATGTATAAATCATTAATAAAATTCATCAATATCAGTAATTACTGATATTAGTAACAACACTAATTACTGATATTAATGAATTTATACACAATTCTCAATGTGTCTTGATTTCTTGCAATTAAGATTTAACCTACATAAATACATACATAACGGCCAGTAATTAACCACTGCTGGACATAGGCTTATCCTGTGGGAGGGTATACCATAATAGCCACGCTCAGCAAGCGGATTAGCGATCAGAATACCGGACGTCTTGCATCGGTCTGCTGCCTGTCATCGGTCTGCTTGTTTTTCGAGACGGTTTTTTCGCCATCTGTCAATAGCTATTGATAAGTCAACGTTTTTCTCTTAATCGCCTCTTACGACACTCATGAGCAGAAAGGAGGTGGAATAATCTGAAGCCAATACCACCACCACCATGTTTTCAAGAAGCAGAATATTGAAATAGAATTGATAAATGAGAAACCACTCTTATGTGCTTATAGCTTACTTTGATAACGAAGAACTTTCAAAGCTTACGACTTTCAGATAAGACTGAAAGTTCTGCCTTAAGTTTGAAAATATTCATACAAAGCTTCATAAATTTATAACTTCTGAAACTCATTTAATGAAACACAGTGACTTTAATTAAAATTAATATCATACAATCAATCAATACATAACACATAGAAAATTAAGTCCTATAAAAAGGTTAAATTTTTAATGATCAGCCGGCTTAACCTCGACATAATCGAGTTATGAATCAGAGAGATTTGAATTAGAGTATTGAAAATTAAAAAAGTGCATAATTAACCGGTAATAAGCGTAGTCTTTATAAAATATTATGCGAAAGAACATTTCATGCAAATAAACTGAAATGTGTAGTATATGTATGAATATACTAAATAGTATAAGTTTGTAAAACATGTTAGAAAATACATTATTCGTAAGAAACGGTCACTCGTACAAGCTCTTTGATTGTTTTATGGTTCACATTTTAGTAAGGACCATTTATGCCGCTGTTGCAGCTAATGCTGCTAAATTGTTTTTATATATTGTTGTTTTGCTAGAACAAACTTTCAAACAAATTTTCAAAAACAAACTCTAAAACAAAGTTTTTACATGCGATACTCATTAATAATATTCAGGTTTTACGTTTTAGTTTGGAATTGCGAGATTGTTTTATTTATCTGGCTTAAATGGAACGCTCCCGCGAGAGTGGTATTTGTTAAGATTTAAAATAATATCTGCACGACCTTCCCAAAACTGATGTGGACACGGGTTTAGACTAAAGAGATACCTAAGATATAATTTTGTTTTTGGGATCAAAGTGACAGGTGATGAGCCTGTCACCGATCTTTAGTTAAATGGCGATTAATTATTAAATAGAAAAAATATACCATATATAGAATACATATTTACTATAAATATAGTTTTTTCAATCAAATCATAGGTAATAGTAATATATAAAAATATACATATCAATTGTTTCAGGTAATTTACTAAAGACAGTCAAATAGCTTAATGAAATTATTTCCTTTACAGTTAAAATTGATTGAAATTCGAGTATATTCAGTAATAAATTATGTAGTGAATAATAATAATAAATAGATAGGGACAACATCTCATAAATTGTTCTGATCCCAAAGTAAGCATCTAAAGCACACAGCAGCATCGGTAACAACGAAGGCAACACAAGTAACCATACCTAATAATAAAAATAAATAGAAATATTAAAAAAAAATATTTTCTACATAGTCCGTCCGAGAATCGTACCCGGGACATCAGGGATCGGACCTTGAAAACCGGTGTGTACGCCAGACACGATCAGGTCAGGATTGGAATATGTTTTAGTGACATGCGTTATTCCGCGTCGCATATCTTCAACGCATGTGTACTGACGCAGCCGTTGAAGTTACCTCGGAGTGCGGGCCGGACTGAAAGCCAGTGTTGGGATCAGAGCAATTTATGTTTGTACATTTTCACTGAGTCATGTCCATTTCACGGTCCTATGCTGCTACACATAATCTATATTATTTTTCTATTTTTGTTAATTTAGGGCAATATTGTTTTATACTCTGAGTAATTCAACTTTTTTTTGCATTATTTTGTATCTACTGTGATTACACTGTGACTAAATGTGTTCTTTCTCTCTTTGTTAGACTGTAATATAATGAAATGGCTCACCTTAACAACAGCGTCCAAGGCCATCCTCTCGATGTCCACGTGATAGTAGCTGAGCTGCGGCACGTGACGCCTGCGCGGCCTGATGTCGTCGTAATACGCGACCACGTCGTTAATGGAGACCACTGGACAGTCGTCCACGGTGCTACAGCCGCTGCTGACCCCGTCCACGCCGCTGTCCGAGTCGCCCTCGCCGCCGAAGCCCTCCTTCGAATCGCGCCGGTCCCCGTAGCTGGTCTCCGAGCCCTCGTGGTAGCCCGACTCGTTCATGTCGTCCGGCGTCACTATCTCCGGGATCTTAGTCGCGTCGTATCCGTAGACGACCTCGTCGTCGGCGATGCTCTCGAGTCCGATCAGGTCGGCCATTTTGTATGTTAAGTGCTGCTCGTGTATAGTTGCCACTACATACTGGTCCGCGGCACTTGGTGACACTACGGCGCCCTGGGGACAAGAAGATCAAATCAGTAAAAAGGTATCACTCCTGTATAAAGGTGACACTGAGTTACTCATTAAAATCCAATTGGTCATAAAATCACGATACGGCAAAGGGTATTTTTTTTAATTTAAAAAAAATATCTTCACGCAATTTCCAATACAGGGGTAGATAGAGGTCAAGTCTAGACAATTAAGTCCCTTTGACCCACCTTCCACCGAAGATATTTTCGGGACAACGTGACAGGTGGTGAGCCCGTCGCCGTCTTTATGTCCAAGCCAACGATGAAATTCGTACATTAGTTTTTTGAAAAACTCGTTGGTACTGCCACCTGGGGATCGAACTCTGGTCTCTCGACTCGAAATTCCGACCACCCAACAACTCGGCTATCGTGACTTTTTTAATTTCTCACATCTTTTACTTACATGATATCACACATACTTTACATTCTTAAATAACTGTCTCTATAGCAGAGTGGTTGGGTGATCGGAATTCGAGTCAAGAGATCCGAGTTTGATCCCCAAGCGGCAGGCACGTACCAAAGGGTTTTTTTTTTTTTCAAAAACTTATGTGCGAATTATATCGTTATAGAGGACTTATGTCCAATCCAACGATATGTCATGTCATGTTGTCCCAAAAATATCTTCGGTTGTAGGTGGGTCGAAAGAACTTAATTGTCTAGACATCTGTCAACCCCTGTATTGGGGATGGCGTGAAGATATTTATATTTGTATACGGAAACTCGGATTTCTAGACGTGTACGTACGAACAAAATGATGACTTTGAAAGAAGCGAAAGAGGTTTGTAAGAATCGTGACATTTAGGGATGCGTTGCGATGTTTCATTATTTATTTAATGACTGAATTCGTTGACATTTTAGATGAATACGATGAAAATTTCGAGTTATTGTATTTTTAAGAAAACAAATTAAAAATAAACGACTTGTTTAAAAAGTCGAATGCTTAATTTAAATAATGAATGTTTTATAAATAGTTACAGAATTATGCACATAGACACCGCCTTTTAGGACGGTGTGTTTCAGGAAGTGCAAAAATTATGATTAAATAAATAAATTAAGTCGATGGATGTAGGTGGCTGGGAACCGTTCACAGTGGAAAGTTTTAGGGGAGGTTTATGTTCAGCAGTTAGCTCTTGATAGGCTGTAAAGAAGAAATAAATAAAAACAAACAACAGAATATTCGACGAACACAGATGAACCTTTTACCTTATTGGCCAACAACATCTGAAGTTTATAGAAACAAATTAAAATGTTTAATTTATTTAAATGCTAAATTTACCAAATATTCGTAAGAAGAGAAAATATGTCGTAATATTAGATGAATATGTGTCTTAGTATTTCTGTGTGTATTTGTATATAGACACACGTGTGTGTGTGTTTTAAAGTCGTATTCGGTCAGCAATTCATTTCAAAATATCATCGCTCTCAATAGATGTTATAAAATTCTAAACCAACACTGAGGTGTAATCTTTAAACCATAAACTAAAGCAACGATTGAAAGATGACGTAAAAGGTTATAGGAAATGTTATAAAATACTTTCTAAGCATCTCATAGAAATCGTAGTGTGCGTTCATGAAGTTGCTTAAAGTGGTCAACAGTAGTTTAGCAACATAATTATTTAAATAAGTATATGGCTATTTGGGAAAATTAAGAGCACATAACAGTTAAATATACGAAGTCACAATAGCCGAGTGGTTGGGTAATTGGATTTTGGGTCAAGAGACCCGTAGTTCGATCCTCATAATATTTTGATGACTCGTATCAACAGGTTTTTTTAAAACGTACGTTCAATTAAAGACGCCGACAGGCTTTTGATGTTACCAAATCTTTGGTGGAAGGAAGGAAAGGACTTAAATGTTTAGATCTATGACTACCACTGTATTGGGAAATGCGTGAAGATACACATGTATACATTCTCAATTATAATATACTAAATATTCACACCAAGACTTCGCGCGGGTAGATCTTACAATTCTCTCTATCTATGTTAAATATATTAAAACTACAATTATCTACATATTTTTTCCAATTAACGCAAAACTCTAATGTAAAAACATGTAACCCCGCCGAGAAAGGTTTAGTAAACCTAAACCTTTCTCGTGAATCACAGCATCAGCAAGTAAACGAAATAAAAAATCCGTTTAGTAGTTTTGAATTCATCGCGTTTAGACAGACAGACGCGGCGAGACAACTTTCTTCAAAATAATGTAGTGATAAAAACCTTCTAGGCGTTATTTATAATGATATAATAAATAAAGAAAGATTACAGAAGCGTACCTCTGTACCGCGAAGTGAATTTATAAAAGAGAACATTTAGAAAAAGCGCCGAATTGGAATATTTTCGCTACTTCGTCATCATACATTTTACTAGATCTAATAAAGACGAAGCTCGATAAAAATGAATGTATATAAATATAAGTTATTTTCACGCGGCCGTAGCTTCGCCAAAACGAATATAAGTTCGCTTTGATCAAACACCTTTACACCGTTATACTGGCTCGCCCCTCGGGAATAATTCAATAAAAACTGTTTACTGAACTGCCTAAGCTAATCAGTATCTTAATAACTTTTCTTTTCATCTATATAAAAACCATTCGATAGGTTTTATTTAGAAAATACAAAGTAAAGGAAAAACATTTACGTATTTTCATGAAACACTGCGTAAACTTTATTTAATAATTAATAAATTATATCTTCACGTCATTTCCAATACAGGGAGAGATAGAGATCTAAACCATGAAGTCCTTTCGACCCACTGTTCACCGAAGACACTTTTTGGAAACCTGTGGTGTCCTTCTCCGTCTTTATGTCTAAGTCAAAGATATTAATAGTAGGAAAGTTTTTTGAAAAGCAAAACCCATTGGTACGAACCTATCACCCGCGGATCGAACTCGGATCTCTTGACGCGAATTCCGATTACCTAACCACTCGGCTATGGTGACTGTTCACATGGTGACAGGATCACGTAGTCCCGAATAAACTCTAGCGATATGCGAGTCCAAAAAAACTGTGCTACTTACATCCTGCAATCGACAAGTTGTAAGGTTTCTAAATTTACAAACCATAACTAAAGAGCTAAAGTTATTTTTGCGTTTATTTTTGTTAAAATTATGTAAATAGAAACGTTAAATTAATAATAATAAAAAATTAATTCATAACATATTTTTTATTAATCATTACATAATAAACTTATACAAAAAATTGTTACGCGACATTAATAATTATGATTACAACGTATAAAAAGTTAATTTATAGCTAAATTATGATTCATTAATTATGCTCGATCAGTTTGACAACGTAAGAAGTGTCAAAACTTATTTTTTTTGTCAAACAAATTACATTCGGACATATACTTGTTGCTTGTAGGCCCGCCCTTGACACAATAACTGGGTTACTGGAATAGGGCCACCTGTTGGAACGAGAGGGAAAGTGAGCAACGATCGTGCGAGCGAGAAGCGTCTGGAACATTCCCCCGAACGTATTATGCGGTTTTAGTTTGCTGTCTTTGTTGGATGTTCAATTTCATTTCCTTTAAGGAAACTGCTTGACATATTTGTATCTAGTGGGAGTTGTTTCTTGTTTTCGTAAGGTTAATAAGATTTGTATACTTTTTTGTGGTCACGACAGCCGAGTGGCTGGGTTATCGGGATTCGGAGTCAAGAGACCCGAGTTCGATACCCAGGTGGCAGGCTCGTACCGATGGGTTTCTTCCAAAAATTAAGTACGGATTATGTCGTTGTTTTGGACATTAAGACAGCGACGGGCTCACCACCTGTCAAGCTGTCCCAAAACATGTCTTCGGTGGAAGGTGTTTCGACAGGATTTAACTTTCTGGTGAGTTGAAATGACTATATTGGGAATGGCGTGAAGATATTTATTATTATTATTTGTTATAGGGTAGTCAGCAAGTCACAGTGTCCAAGATAACGCTACAACTTAGTTGCACAATAAATAGTTCTATTCGGTTGAGCTGCCTGGGAATCGATCCTGGGACCTCAAAAAGACCTGCGTATATGCCACTCGACGGAGTTCATCATTTAAGTCGAACTTTCGGCAGTCAAGCATCACGTAAGAGCAATTTTGCGCAACTTCTTCATTCAAATATGTATCGAATCAAGTTTTAATCAACATGAACTTTAAGACAAGGTCAGAAGGCACAGTATTTATCGTTTTAGAGTATGTTTGGCATTATGCCATACAGTTGCACTCATGTGACGTGAGATGACTTGACTGGCGTGAGATAAGAGTCACTATGCCATCCATCAAACGCGTGCGTGCAATTTCAAACAGCTTAACTTTAAAATTATTACCGTATTTTTATATAACTCACTGAATGTCACGGTTCTTCACGCTTTTCACCGAAACTAGGGTAGACAGGGAGGAAAATTTTTGTCCTTTTAAATCACATTTCACCATAATTTGTATACATCAAATCTAACCATTTATTAATCAAAATAAGAATATACGTTATTTTATCTATGGTCATTGTTTTAATCTACCACCGTTTCGTAATGAGATTCCTCTAACGGAGAAGAAACAGGCAGGAAGAGAGTTACATATGATAAGGATAAGGTAACACAGGTGGTAATCTAGATACCTTTTATATATAGATAGTCTTTTAAATGCTGTTATTTAAGATATTATGGAGAGTCACGACAACCGAGTGGTTGGGTGATCGAAATTCGAGAAAAGACACCCCGAGTTCGATCTCCAAGTCATAGGCTTGTAGCAATGGGTTGTTTGCAAAAACTTATGTACGAATTATATCGTTGGCTTAGACATAAAGACGGCGACAGGCCATTACCTGTCACATTGTCCAAAAATATCTTCGTTTGAAGGACTTAATTGTCTAGCCCTCTGTCTACCCCCGTATTGAGAATTACGTACAGATATTTATTTATATATACATATGAAGCCGTGTAGTGCTACCATAATCTACTGCTGTCCCTAATAATTTGTAATCTCTGTACACTACAGCGGTACAAACCGTAGGTTAAGTAATTAAATATATATATATATATATATATATATATATATATATATATATATATATATATATATATATATATATATATATATATATATATATATATATATATATATATATATATATATATGTATACATAGTTTGAAACAACATCACATACATTGCTGTGATCCAAGAGTAAGTAGCTCAAGCACTTGTATTATGGAATTATGGAATAGCCGTGTAGTGCTAATATAATCTACTGCTGTCCCTAATAATTTGTAATCTCTGTACACTACAGCGGTACAAACCGTAGGTTAAGTAATTAAATATATATATATATATATATATATATATATATATATATATATATATATATATATATATATATATATATATATATATATATATATATATATATATATATATATATATATATATATATATATATATATATATACATATATATATATATATATGCTTGTAGCAATGGGTTGTTTGCAAAACTTATGTACGAATTATATCGTTGGCTTAGACATAAAGACGGCGACAGGCCATTACCTGTCACATTGTCCAAAAATATCTTCGTTTGAAGGACTTAATTGTCTAGCCCTCTGTCTACCCCGTATTGAGAATTACGTACAGATATTTATTTATATATACATATATATATATACATATGAAGCCGTGTAGTGCTAACATAATCTACTGCTGTCCCTAATAATTTGTAATCTCTGTACACTACAGCGGTACAAACCGTAGGTTAAGTAATTAAATATATATATATATGTATATATATATATATATATATATATATATATATATATATATATATATATATATATATATATATATATATATATATATATATATATATATATATATATATATATATATATATATATATATATATATATATATATATATATATATATAATTATATATATATATATATATATATATATATATATATATATATATATATATATATATATATATATATATAATATGTAGTATATATATGTATACATAGTTTGAAACAACATCACATACATTGCTGTGATCCAAGAGTAAGTAGCTCAAGCACTTGTATTATGGAATTATGGAATAGCCGTGTAGTGCTAATATAATCTACTGCTGTCCCTAATAATTTGTAATCTCTGTACACTACAGCGGTACAAACCGTAGGTTAAGTAATTAAATATATATATATATATATATATATATATATATATATATATATATATATATATATATATATATATATAATTATATATATATATATATATATATATATATATATATATATATATATATATATATATATATATATATATATATATATATATATATATATATGTATATATATATATATATATATATATATATATATATATATATATATATATATATATATATATATATATATATATATATGTATATATATATATATATATATATGTATAAATAGTTTGAAACAACATCACATACATTGCTGTGATCCTAGAGTAAGTAGCTCAAGCACTTGTATTATGGAATTAGAAACAACGAATATACCACAAGTACCAGACCAGAGACAATGTAGAACAAGCGGTTATCTACATTGACCCATTCCGGCAATCGTATTCGGAAACTCAGTGCTGGCGATACCATGAAAACTTATTTTTTTTAATAGAAAAGGCCGGCAATCGAGCAGGCGGCTCACGTGATGGTAAGTGATTACCGCCACCCATGAACACCCGCAATACCAAAGGCATAGCAGATGCGTTGCCGGCCTTTGAGAAAGGTATAGGCTCTTTTCTTGAAGGTCCCTAAGTCGTATCGGTCCGTAAAAACCGTTGACGGCAGCACAATCCATAGAGATTTATGTATACAAATAGAAACTGTATATTCCAGTTCAATATCTGACATAAAGACAGAGACACTAGACATAAAGACCTGTCGCGTTGTCCGAGAAATGTCTACAATAATTTCACCGGAGGTTTTTCTTTTGGGACAACGTGCCAGTTTTATGTTTTAGATTTGATAATTTTTAATTTTTTTTTTACTGTTTTATTTATTTTTTATCTTCGTTCAGTGGTCTATGAGTAAACGAATTTCTTCTTCATCATCTTCTGGCGTGCAGTAACGGTGCAAGAATATTGCCACACCCTTTCTTCCCGTGGGTGACGTAAGAGGCGACTAAGGGTAACAGCTTAGAATTCCAGTGGCAACAGATAGATGGCGGGATAATCATCTTTAAAATATCACACCAAAACAATCAGACCGAAGATGGGCAGCAGCGTCCGAGGTGCGAGTGGTCTGGTACTGCGATCGCCAATCCGCTTACCAAGCGTGGCGATTATGGCAAATCCTCGCCTTGGGAGAGGCCTGCAATGGACTTTAACAGGTCGTTATGTATATGAATTTTTTTTGAGATGATAATCATCGCATCTGTCGGTAACTCTTTCCACTTTAAGCGTCAAAAGCCCAATGGTAGAGGTTGGGGACTGCGGAACATGATCGTAAGTTCGTGCCTGCCATTCGACTATTGTTTTAAATCACTCCGGACACAAGCATTGCAACCTAGTAGTGGTTAACAGCACTACTAATAATAATGATTTCTTGAATTT